>JAHLJT010008446.1:127898624-128089956 GCA_031308135.1 Acheta domesticus | reverse complement strand
CCGTCAGCCTTCATACAGCTCGTTGTGTATATTTTGCCAATGTTCACTCCCGCCTGAGATATGGCATAATATTTGGGGAAACACATCTTATAGTTCACAGACTTTCAGATTACAAAAAAGAATTGTACGAATAATAAGCAAATCCAACCCACGTGATTCTTGTAAGTCACTCTTTATTAATCTAGGAATTTTACCATTACCTTGTCTCCTGATTTACGAATCAGTAGTTTTTGTCAAAAATGACTTACTTAAGGGCGGGAATATATTTTCAGCAAACGCCGATGTCTATAAGTATAACACACGACGTAGTAATCATATTCACCAGGTGGCAGTATCAACAGCTCACTACAAAAAATTCACATACAATTCATGTACATTACTCTACAACACTTTGCCAGAAGACATTAAACGATTAAATTCAATAGAAAAGTTTAAGTCCCAAGTAAAATCTTTTCTGCTGCATAACTGTTTCTATACAATTCGAGACTATACCGAGCATCAAAAAGGAAAGTAGAATTAATTTTAACAATGATAGTTAATGTAATTATTTATCATTTGGACGTATAATTCTAAAGAACCTGTAACAATATTGTATCCACAGTTTCTGTTGGATGGCCCCATCTCGATTCAGGTTTTCGTCCAGTTTCCCTGATCCTTGAGCAAATGCTGAGATGGTCCCTTGTTTTGCTTCGGGACATAAATGTAACTTCATTATTTGTGCACGTCTTCTGAATTTCAGTGGGAAATATAGTTATTCAAATTATCGTTTTTTCATATTAGTCGCGGCAAAAAGTATTATTCTTTCATGAAGAACATGAGGGTTCAGGCAGGAATTTATAGCTAATTTACCTTTGAAAATATATTTTATTATGTAGGAGCGAATATTTTGTCATACAAAACTCGAAAAACCTCTCTTTCTGGTATTCAAAATTCGACTAAAATAGGTTTAGGATAGAGACCACAGAATTATGAAAACGTGCACAAAATTCACTTCTCCCCATAGCTCGTCATACGGCAGTTTTTAACTGTTTTTTGACGTAAATAAATAAATAAATAAATAACTCCCCGCCTTTAGAACGCCTCTGCCTCGATCTATCTGAGCGAACTCAAGGTTTTGGGAGTTTCAACAGAATATTTTGATTTTTGGGGGTACTTTACATGAAGTCTCAAAACATTTTCAAAAATTTCTGAAAATAGCACCAAATTTTTTGATTAAACTTTGTCCTCAAATAGCGTAAAGAACGCTTAAGAGAATGGTGCAGGTCTTGTGTTTGTTAAAATATCAGATTTAAAAAAAAAATTACAAAAATGCACTTGCTTTTGGGCGTCTTCTTACATCTATAATATTGTTCATATTTATTTCCCTAATGAAATCTGTTCCTTAAAGACAGATCTTGAAATAAGGCCATGTTCAATTTTTCGAAAATATGAGTAGTTTTCGTGTAAATTTGCGCGACATTTTGCGCGCAATTTTATTATTATTTTTTTAAAATAAACGCTCCAATTTTTTCTTTCAATTTTCTCATTTGTACCAACTCTCGGTAAAAATATGATTCTACTCCTCTTTTCGGCCTAGGTCCTACTATCCGTTTTCGAAGATTACAAAAAGTTAATATTTCAAAAACATAAAATTGAAGATGCAGATTTTTGCCTCAGACAAAGTCAATTGTAACAAACAAGTTATTTAAAAAAGTAAGGTATAATTTTTTGAAAAAGGAGTAGATTTCGTGTAATTTGTGACTGAAATTTATGATATTTATAAAAGAAAACATTTTCACAAAAACCGCGCTCCATGTTTATTCATTAAATTTTCTCCTCGTGTGTGTCAAGGGACGATGAAAAATATTGTGACTGTCCCATTTTCAGCGAATTCTCGGTATTTAAAAAATAATAATTAAAAACTGCAAAATTGAAGATAGTGATTTTTGCCTTAAAGTCTGTTGTAAAAAACAGTTCTTTAAAAAAGGCTGTGTATATTTTCTTTGATAAAACGAGTCAATTTCACGTAATTTGTATCTGAAATTCATGAATTTCTAAAAAAAAACACATTCTCAAAACTGCACCAAATTATGTCATTACATTTTTTCTCTTATGTAACAACGGACGGTAAAAAAATGTGGGGCTAGTCCCATTTTCGGGCGAACTATTCTCATTTCGAAAATTGCAAAAAATTGCTTGTTAGAAATCTTCTGTTCAGACAATTGTATTTTGAAGCGTCAGCCTATGATCTAGTCTGCCCGTGCTTCTGTAGCTTGGTGGTAGAACTGACGGCGAGCTAACTTGAAGGTCTTGAGGTCTAGTCCTCGGTGCGGATTTTTTTTTTTTTTTTTTTGCTGGTGAAAACACTTTTGCAGGTTTTTGTAGAAGAATAATACAGCGGAGCACTTAGAAATAATACGAGAAAGTATGTCGTGTTGCAGCATAACTCATTTTTGTAGTTGTTTAGTTTTCCTCCTTATTTGTGTGTTTGTTAGGGGTTTTGGATGATTATTTCAATGCATAAAATAAAAAAAATGTTATTTTATTAGAAATAATTTTAAATAAGTAAAAAATTACTAATTTTTTTAAATATGTGGGCTTTTTGGACTGGGGAAAATTTAGCCAACCCTGACAGTAACAGTTTGGCCTATCAAGACCGTAGATATAATTAATGCCATTGTTATTCCAGAGTTTAAGGAAAGGAGACAGATTTGATTTGATTTGAGTTGATTTATTTAACAACTACGTAGAGTTATTAGCTGACTAATAGGAGACAAAGTTGCCACGAAATTATAGGCCTATCAGACTAACAATGCAGTCTTCAGTGGAGAAGCTCGTGGAGAGAATTAGGCATCTCACACCGTGTACGTTCAAATCCATGCCCCGAATCGGGTAGTGGAAATCAGGCAACTCTATGGCTCATTTACGCTGTACTACAAGCGAAATATGGATATACTCTATAGGAAAATAGACATGGTATACACTAGAATTATTCTTGAATATATCAACGGGGCTCCAATTTCCAGAAAGATGTACAACTTATTAAAAAATTACGATGTGAAAAAATGTGTCTCCCCAAGCAGCAACAAGGAAGCGTTAGGAACAATATTGTCAAAACATTTGGGGTCATGAGTAGTGAATTCAATGTCCAAAGCATGATTGGGATCTTGATAGTTCACTTCTTGATCTTGATGTTGAGGGCCACTAATAGTTCACTTCATCAGCAACGAGGACAAAATATGTAGCTTTCAACTGAAGTTGGGAGGCAATTTCACAGCAAGGTTTTCAACAAGTCGAACTTGTGGTGTGACCATGTGATTGTTTTAGCTATGGCGGTTGACATCATTCAAGTGAAGGCTGAACCTTATGAACTACCATCATTGTGCCATTTGATCAAGATTATTACTGACGACTGTGATTGAATTGACACTGAATTCAAGTGCAGATGTGAATGAGGCTATTTTCTTGCAGATAACGTGAGTGGTAAACTGTTATTATGAGTAATATATTGGCTTTGGCTGACAGCTATTAAACATTGAATAAGTAAAATATGCTTAATTCCCTCGGAAGTTGAATAACTGGAATATTTCAGAAATTCTTTCCTTCGCAATCAAGATGTAAGGGAATGACTAAAGCAAAAGCCTTCAAAGTCAATACCTTCAAAACGTGTAGGCCCTATATAGTGCGATTTTTCTAACTCTGCCCCTCAAGTCCCTATGGCCACGATGGATTATCACACGGCATTTGGTGTCTTTCTCGGTCCTGCCGCTGGATGACGCACGATCGCAAACACTGCTTAATACGGTTGCAATCATGCGATATCTAGCGGCACGACTGAGAAAGACGCGAAATACCGTGACATATTCGTCGCTCCCTATCCGTGCACACGACACTGCACGAAAAAGACATTTCCCGATGTTCATTGTAGGCCTACATAGTATACGAAGTTTCCCTAACGCCTCAGAGTAGCCTCGCGCGATAATAATTTCATTTCCCCCTTTTTCAAAGTTCGATAGTTCATAAATTGATGCAAGGTCTTTTTAGTTTTTGTAGTATTATGTCTGCAACAATTATAATTTATTATCAACCAGAAATAATTTCTAATTTGATCACTGGTGTAACGTACACGATTAATTTATGGAATTAAATTTTGCCCCAACGTGTTAGAGGAAGTGATTTACTACATACATGTAGAAACAAAATTTATTTATTTTTTCGTCACCAGGGCCCCAGCCTTTTTGCCAAAAACTTACGATGCCTTCCTCAGCATTACAATACTTTATTTTTCTACCTATGTAGTAGTAAGGCGAAAAAATAAGATGAAATACTGCCTAATCTTGCACGAAAAAGAATGGAAAAGATAAACGCGATCGAATTACTTGTCTAAAAGACAATGATAACGGGTTAGACGTACTGATTTTCTAACATTGGGTCATCCCCATTCCCTGAAGCTGTTGTGGCCTTTACTGCTTACAATTATTTCTGGTGCAATCACGAGACGATCCTCTCAGACCAAAGACCCTTCCCTCTTCCTGGATGCCTCAATTACGTATGGAAATGACGTCCCACGCGAGTTATTTAGTAATATCGTCTTTTTTGCAACGTAATTCCAAGAAAACTCTGTTAAATTAAGGTTTCGCGTTTAGATAATTTTTCCTGGTGCTTATGTCAATTTGTCCAATTTTTGCAGTTTCAAAATTATTTTTCGAAACATGATGTTCTTCTACTTCCCCACATCCTTTCGTTGTGCTCTGTAAAATTGCCATTGGAAATCTTTTTACTTTCTCGTCTTACCAATATTTCGTAAGAAGAGAAAGTTATGTTATCGTGCGCCAGAAAACGGTGGAATTTTCGCCAGAAAAACTCTCATTGTCCGGTTCTGGTAACGGAAACGTGGGTAAATCCTGTTGCTAAATTAATTTTAAAAAATCCTCTAACTCGTGATGTAGCCAGAATCCATGTTTTGATGGCTATTGATACCAAAAAATCTATTGATGGGAAAACGTCCGTCTGTGGTCAACGCTAGCGCATAAACCGTTCAGCCATTTTCTCCAAAATTGATATTCTCAAATCTTTTTGGATGATGCCGAGGCTCCTGGAATTTGAAACCGATATTTTGATTTTGGAGGATACTCTTCATGAAGCCCCTCGGACATTTTCAAAGTTATCAAAAAAATGGCTCCAAATTTTTTGAATAAATTTTGTTGTTGAATAGTGCGAAGGACGTTTAAGAGAATGATGCAGGTATCATTTTAGTTGATATCCCCAATTTTTCGAAATTGCAAACAACAATGTCCAAACTACAAAATTGAAAAAACGAGATTTTATTCACTTTCTTACATAGATACAAAAAAAAACAAAAGACTGCAATATTAAATGATTTAACACTCCGTCCACTTTTCTTTCTTTCATTTCTGAAGATGTTAATTCTAGTTTCAAAATCGCATATTAGATACTATAAACTCTGAGTTAACAATGCACTATTAATCAGGATATATTAATCCTAATGTTTTAATCTGTTCATTTCTCTTGTATTAGGAAACTGATGATAATGGCTAAGCCATCCAACGCTGTCTTTTAATAAATAATATTGTTGGCAATGACAATGCCTATTTCCTTTCCTTAATCTATTATTTTATTTCTTAGTTCCGTAGTTTCTATTCCAGTTCTATTATTGACAGATTCTTTATATAGTTTTATTTCTTCATGGATTTTCCCCGAACTTTTATTTCTTTATCACCGATTTTTGCTTCTACATTTCCAATTCTCTCATCCTGTTGCTGCGACACATTATGTAAACGATAGAAATTCGCTTCGACGCTCGTCACCCGTTCATATTGTTTTCGGTCATTAATTTCTAGTTTATTTATATTTTCCTTCAAATTTACAACTTCTAAATTCATGCTATTTATCGACTCTTTTTACTCCTGTTGTGTAGTATTCGTTCGGTCCATGAATACATCCAATTTTCAATTAGCATTATTAATTCAATCCTCATATCCGTGCGTAGCTGGACTATTTCCTCCCGAATTTCGTCTTTTATATTTCGCAATTCTCGAGACAAATTCCCATAGTTATTACTAAACTGATTAAATTTATCACTAACCAGTTCTACCAACTGTACGAACTTATTATTAAGTTTACAAAATTTTCTGTCCTTTCTGCGTTTGCGCTTTCTAATTCAGATTTTGTGCTTTCCAATTTAGAATCAAAGGTTTT
The DNA here is from genome assembly GCA_031308135.1 of Acheta domesticus. NCBI lineage: Eukaryota > Metazoa > Arthropoda > Insecta > Orthoptera > Gryllidae > Acheta > Acheta domesticus. The sequence continues at coordinate 128,083,758 of JAHLJT010008446.1, read as the reverse complement.
GAAAACATTCTTCGTTCCAATAATATATTTAAAATCAAACTGTTCGTAGCCGAACTTACTGGTGGCGATTTTGGTAATTCTTTTTCTGTCTTACGGCTTCCCCTACTTCAGGTACCGGTTCTATTTCCAGACTTTCACGCCTCAACATTAATTAATATCCTCACCGATACTTATTTGTACTTCCTCCCCACTAGATATCAAATTATTTTCCTGTTCACTAGCAGATTCTGATTGCGCTTTTCTCCTTCTAGTATCCATATTGTTATATTTAATTATACTTCAATACAATTTTAAACGTATTTAATTTATTTCTTAACAATTACTATTTTTTTAAGTCAATGAAATGGTTGGCAATTTCTTTTTTGTTACTCAGCTGATTATTCGTGTCAATCCTTGAGTTTCCAGAATACCCTTTCGTCAAATTTGCCCCACGTGGGCTGCCATTGTAATAATGTTATCTCAATTTCCATTAATTTCCTTTACTCGGGTTCGACTATGTACTCCACTTTCCCGGACACCACAGCTGGTAGGCGTGCCATTCGTACGAGTTGGCAAGTTTCTGGAAATTCTTTCTTACTTCACTACTTCGAATTGCACGTAAATATCAAATAATCAGATTTATTCAATCAATACTTAACATTTATTGCTCAATTACTATATCTGTGTTCACGGGGGAAAAGTTCTTAAGTCAATTTTTGTCAAAATTGGATTAAGTGCTAAAACTACAAAATAAGTATCTATATTTTATTTTAGTAAAACGACCGAATTCAAATGTTGCCTCCTTAACGAGAAACAAACATTAAGAAATAGCGTTTAGCGTAGGAACACGCGGTGGCTCGAAAATGTAACACTTGTTTTCTCCAAACTAAGATTTTTGACTTAAGAACTTTTATCCCGTGACCACAGATGTATTATACTGCCATTAAGAATATATATCTCTCTGGTCACGACTCCTTTTAATTAATTTTATTAAATTATTAGATAGTTCTTACTTTATCACATCGGCGATCTTCGCGCGCTCTTCGCCCTTCCTAAAGAGAAGTCGCCACGAAAATCTTCCTTCTTCATATCTTTCTCGTCTCGATGTCCTAGTTCATCCTGTAATTGTGATGTTCCGAAAATGTATTTGAGCTTTCCACTTCCTCACTGCAGATGGGCGCCCGTTCCCGAACATTGTCTTATTTAATTCTTTTATTTTGTGTCCGATGCCAGCAATATTCATTTATTTCCGTATTTCATGCGCAGCTAATAACTCAACCCGCGCTATCTGCCAACAAAGTCTCCATCCGCCTTCCTCGGCCACCTCCATTCGACCGAAAGCTATCCACTGGAAAATGTAGGAAACACTTCCCACTAGCATTTAAAAGCATGGACCACTTAACCTAACCGGTCCAGTTGACCTAACTCTCCCCTATAGCCTTGATAAACCGAATTTTGTATTAGACAAACGTTTTTTGCAAAACTTGTCTGTAAAAGGGATGCGTCTTTTATGTCGGCAAATACGTATAGACACAGTTCCAAGATAGAGCATGCATTTTATATAATTTCCGGATTTAACTTCGCTCAGATTCAGATCCAATTCATATCTGAAGTCATCAAGAAGTTAGGTAGTGTCTAAAGTTCACTTCATCCTGTATTCCAATAGAGAATCTCGAAAACGTCCTACAGATTGCCGAGTGTGTCTAATTGATAATGTACACTTGAAATGCGTAACTGCAATGTTACTGCGCGGATGATTTCGCGTCTTCTTTGGCTGACTGACCGAGGAAATTCGGTCTCGCATGTATCCTCATCTTGCAATTAACAGGTTAAGCATGCTATATTATACGAATATTCATTTTAATATTGGTGCCAATTTGTTGAAAATGGCGCCACAGGAGCATCAAGTGCCTTAAATTGTCACCAAAATTAAAAAGATTAATGTCTTCCATATAACCGTTTTTATTAGTCCTTCCCGCTCTAATATTACACCAACACCTAAACGTTTTCGAAAATACGAGTGATTTTCGCATAATTTTGCGTGAACACTTTTTCCTCTATTATAAAATGAGCCCTCAATTTTATTTTGACTTAAAAATTAAGTAAATGCCTTTTTTAAAAACAAATTTGATAAATTAATCTTCAACAGTTTTGTAAAATATATATAAAATATTAGCTTTCTTAAGTGTTCAGAATGTGGGTAAAAAATCAATAATTAAAAATTAGTCATATTTGGGAAAAAAGTTATCTGCTGGAATGATGAGCCCCCTTAATATATTAATGACTGCATGGGCTTAAGGAAACTAATTACATATTTACATATGCAAATGCAAAAGTATTTACGTACTTTATTACATAAACTTGGAAAATAAAAAGTATCATTTACAAAAATTACAAATGTAGATATCCTTTTTCAACCCTAGCACAGGCATTGTGCACCCACATTTCACACATAATACACTGGACCCACAGTTCTTCACGGTAATCTGCTCAAAAAGGTCAACCACCAAACGAACTAGACGTTTGGTCATCACCGGAACTTTTAATCCTCACTAGTGATTCCAAATCCAAGACTCCTGAGTTAATGGAGTAGTCCGATTGTACTGATTCGTCATCTTCAAGAAGTTTTCGTTGGAAACATTGCTCATGTGCGGTTTCGTATTTCTTATCACTCCGTTTTGTGCTTTTAGCCATTTCATTTTTACGGTTTTTTGTATCTGCAAGCATATGCGTTTTTCTCCAGTCACCATAGAGCGGCTTTTACAAAGTTGGTATACTGCGAACATAATTTCTGGTGAATTTACTTTCCTTGACAAGGAAATACTCGACTTACACTTTCTCTAGCTCATCAGTAGATTTTCTTCCTAATTTAGTTAAAGCTCTTACAACAGGAACGAGCCTTTGAGAAATAGGTCTTGCAACGAGAAATGTTTTGGAAGCCTTTTTCAAACTTTTTCTTGCTCCTAACTGACTCAGTTGCTTTCACAATGTCTCCGGTATTTCAGTTTTTCCTATTGGTTTGGGGCCTAGAAACTTTCGTAGCATTTAAAACAAAAATAGTTACCTACACTACAACTTGTGTTCGTACTATTTTTTATAGTTTAACCTTGATGTCGATGCAACGATAAATAAACTATAAAAAAGTACGAACACGTTATAGTGTATGTAAAATGAGCCCCTTAAATTAAGGCTCATATACCCTCCCCAGTTCGGGACTCGTTTTACAACCATCGTTATATTAAAATTTTACAACCTAAAACCGTTCTTTATAACGTTAGAAATTATAGATTACGGCCTTAAAAAGAATATTTAAAGCATATTGTACTTCATTCGTTAGGGATTAGAATCGGTCTAAGCAAATTCAAACTGTCATTAAAAGCCAAAGACGTACCTTTCTAAGTTTTCAGAATCGAGAAAAAACGAACACCTCTGTTACACGTCAGCTGTCATTCACAACTGAATCACAGCACTATGATGGCAAAAGGAGTTACTAAACTAGTATTTAAAATCGTTCCCGTTAAAGTGTGTGCGATGTATGAATAGATACATATTATATACACTGCTCATATTACCTCCCTTATTTCTATAGACAATAAATACTTATTTACTCAAAAACGACTCCATTTTTTCTTTAAATTTTATCCTCTTGTGTATTAAAGAACGGTCAGAACATTGGAACAAATCTCTTTTCAGGCTAACTTCGTGTATTTTCGAAAATCGCAAAAAGTTAACATTTCAAAATTACAAAGTTAAAAAGAGATTTCTGCTTAAACACGATCTGTTCTACGAAATCAGCTCTATATGAAAGGTCATGTACAATGTTTTGAAAAAACGAGTAGTTTTTGCCTAATTTTTACTTGAAATTAAAACACACATTTTCGCAGAAACCGGTGCATTCTTTTCTTTAAATGTTTTCCACGAATAAAATAAAGGTCGCTTAAAGGGCGCAGGTCTCATTTTCGTTGTTCTCTCTGAATTTTTGAAAATTGCGTGTTGGAAATAATGGGTGGGACAAATAGATTTTTAAGCATCGGTCCATGTAGCTACGTCACAGCGCCTGCCTGGTGAAGCGGTAAGGGGCTCGGCCAGTTAACTCGGTGTACCTGATTTCGAGTATCGGGGTGGAGAACGTCAAAAATTCGATAACGTCAAAATTCGACTCTTTGCCGACGACTGTATATTGTCTAGGGAAATTACTGAAAAGCACGAAATGATTCAACTACAGGAAGATTTAAATAAGATTATTGATATGGCAAAAGCTAATAAAATGACTGTAAATGGAAGTAAAAGTCAAGCGATCACATTTTGTAGGGCCAGAGACTTTCATACAATACCTTATCAGCTAGGTAATGACGTAGTTCCGCGAGTCTCAAACTGTAAATACCTTGGCATCCTCCTGGATAGCAAGTTGGGATGGGAGAAACTAACTACGTAGTGGGTAAAGCTTGGAGATCTTTGCATTTCGTCATGAGAAATCTTAAAAAATGCAATACAAAAGGAAAAGAAATCGCGTATATCTCGCTTGTTAGACCAGTAATGGAATATGGAGCTAGTTGTTGGGATCCGTACAGAATAGGACTTAAGAGCTTAGAGAGGATACAAAACAACGGCAAAATACACTTTTCGGAGGAACATACCTGCACATTGGGAATCGTTAGTACATCGGAGGAAAAGGGCTCGACTTTGCGTAATGTACAAATCTAACACTGGTGGCTCTGCATGGCAGGAAATACGGGGAAGGCTAGATAAACCAGATTATTTTAATAGATTTGATCATAAATATAAAATTAGAACTAGAATTCAGAGAACGGACGTAGGCAAATTCTCCTTTGTAAACAGAACAATCGTAGATTGGAACGATTTACCTGCGACAGTTTTTGAGCCCTTTCCTTACTCAGCGCGTGGTTTTTAGAAAAAAAATATAGGAAATTAATCAATAGGGTGAAAACGTGTAGTGAAGTGAAAGGTGCGATTATGGGTAGTCAGCTAAAAAGTATTGAGGTATTAGTATTTAGGTAAAGTTTTTGGAAATGCAGTGAAGTGAAGTGAAGTGATTTCATTTCGTTGTTTATTTTGCTAATCTAAAGCGTCTTTTATAGGCTATTCTGACAAAAGTGGGTATTTATTGATTTATGTTAACGAGTGTTTCACGTGTTAGAAATGTAAAAATTATTATAAGTATTATATATTATTATGTTGCAGGAAAAAATGTTTATCCATATTTGTTTGAATATGATTGTGAGTGAATACGTGCAGGATGGTGTGTATGCGAGTGTTCCTATGTCTTTGTATGATATGTATGTAAGCGTGTATGTGTGTATGTATGAATGTTGGTGCAATATGTAAGTTTATTTTCTTAAATGTTAGTTTCTGTATTCTGCCACCGGGCAACATCAGCCCAATTGTAGAATAAACCTTATATCTATGTATCTATATCCTAAGGTCTCAAAGTTTTGTTTACGCAACATTTTGTTGTACATTGACTATTGGTTAAAAATTATAGATGCATTTTTTATTCTTTCTAGTGTAGAATAGTTTTTGCCGGTTGAAAACAATTTACAAGTTTATGTAATTGTATCATGTTGCGAAACCGTTACACATAATGTGAGAAAGTATGTACTGTTGAATCAACACTAGTTTAAAACAGATTTTACTAAGGAAACTACCTCTGTTAACAATACTGTACGTTTGCAATGTTACTTTTTTTTTACTATTTTCGAAACTACAGAGTTCTCCGAAAATGAGACTAGCACCATTTTCTTTAGCTTGCTTTGATACATACGCGAAAAAACTTAAATAAGAATTTGCAGCCATTTTGAGAAAATAAATGTTCAAAAATTGCCTGTATTTCTTGCGAGATTTGCACGAAAAGTACTCATATTTTCGAAAAATTGTACATGACTTTAATACCTAGTTTTGAAGAACTTATTTCATTACGGAAAAAAACTCCATCTTCAATATTGTAGTTTGTAGAAAGATGCCGCAAAACTTTCAAACCTTTGCAATTTTCGAAAATTCAAAGATTTCAACAAAAAGGGATCTTTCCCATTTTTAAGCCTTCCCTACGCTTTCCGAGGACAAAGTTTAATAAAAAAATTTGAAGCGGTTTAAGAGAAAAAGTAGGAAATGTTGTAGAGGCTTGTACCGTGAAAAGTACCATCAAAAAGCAAAATACGAGTTTCAAACTCACGGAGCCTTGGGTTCACTGAGATAGATCGAAGTATATTTGATTAGGAAAAAATCTTCTGAACGGATTAGGAACTAGCGCTTTACGGCCCGGGAGGGTCCTCAAATTGTCTCTGAGGTGAATATTGCAAAATTAAACTTTTACAAGAGGTGCAAAATTATTACTAAATACCTAATTTAATTGTTGCTAAAAATGTTAAATTTTCCTAAACACTGATATTTGAACACAATTACTTCGCCAAATAATTCGCCACTAATTCTGTTTCATGTGCTGAACATTTTATGTCGTAATGTATGACATAGTCTTTATTGATATATTTCTTGTAAGTGATCGAATGCGACTGCTCCCGCCCCCCTGTGCCATCTGCACCAATACTGTCAACCCTTAGGATAAACACGCCTATTATAGGGAACGTTCACAACAGAGACCATTATTGGAGCAAATCTAGCCTATCAGCTTTCAGTCGTTGGCAATTGGTTCAGAATGTTGTTTTGTAATAGTTAAAAAAGAAAGAACCAGGTGGCGTTATTTTACATACAGTGCTGCCAGAATGTACAGAAAGACTGGGACTTAGAATTTGGCCGTTACCCATTGAATGTGTCGGCAACTTTAGGTGTGTGTGTGTGTGTGTAAGGGATAGGACAAGGAATGGGAAGAAAAGATCGCGCAGTCAGTGGCCCATTTAGTAGCGTACTGCTTCGCCTGGTATTGATCGGCAAAATCACAGAACTATCGATCAGAGCAACCGGCCTCTAGAATTCTCCTCCAGACAGTGAAAATACTTGACCCAGCTACCTGGCTAATTTCGAAAATCCTGCCACCATCGGGATTCGAACCCCACGATCTCCCAGCCACAGGCAATGCAGTGACATCAGTTGATGCCATGAACTATCTCTCCCGGTGCGCGGCGCTGTGTCGTCCTTTGTATATTGTGTTGAAGGACGCACTCTCTTGGCTGGAGTTCCATTGGCAAGTGAAGCTCACGTTCCAAAGAAGCGAAGGTTCGTCTCCTTTCGCCTTGGTAGGAGTAACAGCGCGGCGTTCCGCGTCCCTGCTACTTGTGCACGTCCGTTTAAGTTGGCAAAGTGACTTCAGGAAACCCATTCTTTATAACTAGAATTTTGTGACATTTCTGCATATACAAAAAATACTTTTTGTGCTCCAACGGTTTTGAAAAAGTAGGTTGGATTGGTGGCTTAACGTTCAGTTGGCAAAGCCACTTCCTCATGTGACATTTTCTTTATAATCAGAACATCGAAGTTCTTTTGTGATCTTACCGTCTTTTTGAGAATTGAACAAAAATAATTTTTCTAGTCGTGTACTAACACATCACCAATACTTTAAAAAACGCTTTGAGGAATCAAAAGTATACAGTAAAATTTGTTATCCTTGGGTCAGGGTCACCAAAATACATTTGCTCTATGGAACTATAAATTTTTTTTTCATTTCTGGTATTACTCTTCTAAAAATCTAAAATCGTCAAACTATTAGAAATAGTGGTTCTACGACAGCACAACACATACTTTGTGTTAGTATGTTTTTCGCAATTTTTTTTAAAAAAATAGAAAATTTTGGGAATTCAACAAAAATCACAGCTGCGCTGTTTCAAAAAGTTTACTTTGTACCATATTCCAGAAAAATAAGTACAGAAAATTTTGAACTGTTTTTCATGAAATATATTTAAAAGTGGTTTTATTAAAGCAAAAATTACGTGTGAACTACTGATATCTTCAAAACATTACACAGGACCTTACATTGTACGTGATCTAATTTTTAGAACACATTTCATCAACAAAACTAATAGTGCTACAATAGTACATACTGTCTCGCATTATTACTAACTTTGGCAATTTTACAAAATTTAGAGATTTCAGTAATCCTGAGACCTGCGTCGTTTAAATCGTTCTTTGCGCTATTCGACGCCAAAGTTTTTCCCAAAACATTTGAGCCATTTCGAGGAAATTTTGAAAATGCAATAGTATTAAGGCTTTACATAAAGAACCCTTAAAATTCACTCGCAGGGACTCCAGTTCGTTCACATCGATCTGGGAATGTGGCGACACATCCATTCAAAAGCATCGACGGGATGTTGTGAAGACACGTCCACGACAAGTGCTATGACGACGTGTTGCCAGGGAGAATAATAGCAAGAAAATAATAAGCTGAGTTAGTGACAGACAGGGGAACTCCTCCTGACGATTAATGTATTAATCTGTAATTCAAGAGTTATAATAAATTCGTTACAGTTATATCTTGAGTATTAATTTCTTCTCTGCAAGAAAGAAACATTTTAATTGCGAAGTGAAGCAGCACCAACATGAAGGTAACATTCGCCTCAGGGAATCTCAATTTTAGAGAAAATCGGCTGAAGGACTTATGTGATAGCGTTTATCACAGACGGACGTATACACAGGTGTTCTGCCTTGAATCACTTTTTCGGTAATGCCCCACAACACATGCATTCAGTCTACACAACGTGTTAGAGAAAGTAATTTACTACGTGTAGGGACAAGACGTATCCATTTTTTTGGTATGAGGACCCCACAATACGAGCGTTTATGAATAAACATCGTTACTTTCTGCTTGTTTCTGTTTTTGTCTTCATCTCTCTATTACTCGTTCACTTTACATTTGCAGACGGGGCGCTGCGATCTGTTTACATGAGGTCACCACCGACTGAATGAGAAACGCGCGTCTGCAGTATAAACTGACCGTTTAATATGATATAGATAGCGGTGAGCAGCACACAGAACCCGGCGGGGCAAGAATATAACCATTAAGCAGTAGATAAGTGCAAAGAAGAAATAAAAATACTGTACGTGAATGTTGTGAATAGCGTGTGGTGTAATCTATTTTATTGTATATTATCTTAATCATTTAAGAGTGCGACTCCAGCTCACTCTCAGAAAGCCATAATTCGTCAGCTGTGTCCGTAGCGCTTGTGCTGCCTTCGGAGACAGCTTATTGGTCAGATGCTGATTGACATCGGGGCCGTTCGTGTCTTCTCGGTGGTGTGTTCGGGCCTTCACTTTCAAAACAACATTAGTTCCTAATTTTGCCGTCTGCAAATGTAAAGTGAACGAGTAATACATTCCTGACGAAAACTGGTCATGGAAGATGACCTTCCCGAGAAACATTGACTTTGTTGTCAAACAATTACTCACAAAAGATAACTTTAGTGAAATGCACTGACACGATGTTTGTGCTATTGCGCTTTGTTTGCACAAAATATCAATAAAATTTATTCGAGTTGGAGCGAATACTTCTTCTTTAGGAATACACATTATTGAGGTCATACCACCTGCCAAAACTTTCTTTTACATGTGCAACATTTACAGCAAATTATTTCCCTAAGTCCCAAATGTTCCAAAGCTTTTGCGTTCTGTCGCATATCTCCTATCGTAAAGGAGCACGGAACTAGCGGTGCTACAACAGCACGTACTTTTTCGCATTATTTGTAATTTCTTTCCGATCTTGAAAATACAAAGAATTCAATGAAAATTCGCAATTTTTAATCGTTAGTTACTACTTTAGGAAAATATTTAAAAAAATTCGAGCAGCACATACTTTCCCATTTTATTGGAAACAAGCTACGTAGAATTGAAATATTGCAATTTCTGCGGTACTAACATCTTAGCTATTATTTCAAAAGTCCAATTCAACCAAGAAGCGAACAACCCAGTTTCCTTCGCAGTGTTGTCAGAACTACGTGAATTCTACAACTGTATAAAAAATATATAACAAAAGATTTATAAACTTGTATTAGAAAAAGAAGCCTGATACCCCGGACAATATGGAAATGCATTCCATACGGTCATGATTAGAGAAGAGTATTCTAGAACCATGCAAAAATACTCTACTCACTACAAATGGTACAGAATTCGGTGTGGAAACTAAATATTTTAATGCAAATATCAACATAAATTTGACAATTATAACTCATTTTCATACAGCTACATCAAGACCCAACCATTACATTTAATTCACAGAAATTCGCGAGCGCGAAACGGATTTTCACTGTTGTATTCCCTGCATTGTCGCTATTCTGAGAGCTAGTCATTTTTATTTCAAATATTTCAAAATAATAATTTCTTGATATGTAAATGTATAACAAAAGTTCGAATGTAAGAAACGAACAAAGAAACAATATACAAAATTGCATATTCTAATTTACGACGCATCCAGCTGTCCGAAGCGCAGTAAATTTACAGCGGATTACTTTGTTTGTCACAAAATTATACAAAAACTACTCGTATTAAAAAAAATTTAAGCATCACCTTATTAGAAGATGTAGTTTAGACAAATACATTTCATTGAGAAAATAATTGTATTTTCAAAATTATAGTTGTAAGAAAACGACGAAAACGAAGCGCAGTCAATTCCGAGCGGGCTATTATGTTTGTCAGAAAATTATAGATAAACTACTCATATTTTCAAAATATTACACATGACCTTATTTAAAGATTTGTTTTCGATGAGCATATTTCATTAAAAAAATCGTATCTTCACAACTGTAGTTGTAGAAAGACGCCGAAAAGTTTTTAATATTTTAAATTTTTTGCAAAATCAGGCATTTTAACGAACATGAAACCTGCACCATTCTCTTCAGCTTCCTTTATGCTATCTCAGGTCCCAATTTAATTCAAAAACGTTGAGCGGTTTTTAAGAAAAAATAGTTTATAAAAATTAAAAATAGTCTATGTTTGACACAAGTTTTCGAAAAAATACTTACGTTTTTGAAAAATTGAGCATGACCTTATTTGAAGACCTGTTTTTACAAACACATTTCATTAAAAAAAATGTATCTTTATAATTGTAGTTGTAAGAAGATGTCGAAAATGAATTTTTTCAATTTTCGAAAAATAAGAGTTTCCAACCAACATGAGACCTACGCCATTCTCTTAAATGACCTTCAGATTATCCAACAACAAAATGTAGTCAAAATTTTGGCGCCAATTTTTTGAAAATTTTGAAAATGTCACTGGGGCTTTATGTAAAGTATCCCAAAAAATTAAAATATTGGTTTCAAATTCAATGGGCCGCGAGACCAGTCAAATCGATCGGGGAGTATCAATTTTGGAGAAAATCGGCTGAACGGTTTACTCGCTAGCATTGTTCACACACAGACGGACAGACGTTTTGCTTTCAATTGGTTTTTCTGTGTCAAGGACCGACAAAACAGGGATTCTGGCTGCACGACGTGTTAGATTTTTTTTCTTAATTTAGCAACTGGATTTATCCACTTTTTCGTTACCAGGGCCCTGTAATGAGAGTTTTTCTGCCGAAAATTCGCCGTTTTTTCGCGTAGCATTACATAACTCTCCCTATACTATACGTACGTATATTATATGCAAAAGTAAAAATTCGGACCATTTTTTGAGAATATTTGGAAATTTTTTGAGGCTTCATGTTAAGTACTCCCAAAACAAAATCCGTTTTAAAGTCGCATATTGTTAAATTTCTTTAAATCAAGTGAGGACTGTCAATTTCGGAGTAACTTGGCTGAACGATTTTGGCACTAGCGTTGACCACACACAGACAGACAGATGGACGGACAGACGAACAGACGGACGGAGAGACTTTTTGCAGTCAATCATATTTTGGTGTCAAGGACCAACAAAACATGGATTCCAAGTACACGTGTTAGAGGAAGTAATTTACAGTATGTACAGGAAGAAGATATATCCACTTTTTCTTTACCAGGCCCGGCAGTAAGGGATTTTCTGTTCAAAATAGCCGTTTTCCTGCAACTACTTTCTATTTTTACGAAGTAAGGGCGTGAAAGAAAAAATAGTATTTATATTTAACATTGTAATTATAGGAATATAACGGGAAAACGTTGATAATTTTTGAAAATTCAGAGAGTTCAACGAAAATGTCTTCCATTTTTAAAAGTACTTTGTTCATCCGAGAAAAAAAAATCAAAACATGTTGAGAATTTTTTACATATTTTTTTAAAAATGTTGAGAAATTATATACCCCACCCCAAAATAAAAAAAGTTTCGAATTCGCAACTCTTTGAGTTTGCCCAGATCGATCTGGAATGTCCATTTTGGAAATAATCTTCTGAACAGTTTAAGTGCTAGTGTCGACCGCAAACTGTCAGACGAACAGTCGAAGAGACGGGCACATACAGACGATTTGCCGGGAAACAATTTTTCGGTATCAAGACTCTCCAAAACGCGAATTCTGACTATACAACGTATTTGAGAAAGCAATTTACTCTATACTGAAGAAAGATTAATCCATTGTTTCACTGCATTCGGTGGCTCAGGGCATCAACTGACGTCACTGCGATGAGTCTGACCGGGAGGTCCCAGGTTTTCGAGTTCAGACGGTGGCAGGATTTCGAAACTAGCTAGCTAGATATGTCGAATTTAGCCGCTGTCTGGAGGAGTATTCTAGCGGCAGCCCGCTCTGTGTCGTGGTTTTCCATGGTTTCTCCAATCAACGCCAGGCGAATACCGGAACAGTACTCTGACAAACGGGCCATGGGCAGCGCGCGATCTTTTCCTCCTCTTCCTTGTCCTGTTCTCACTCCTAACTTAGATACATACACACACTTACATGCACTACACTACCACACATGTCGGGAGACGCTTTGAGCTTTTACCGTCTGGGGCAGTGCGTTCCTGGTAGGAAATACCTGCTAGCCTACGTGTAGCTCAGCGCCAGATCTCTCCATCCTGCAGGGTAATATCACCATCGTCTCCGAAAATCATTCACAAGACTTACGGGGCTAATTACCTTTGCAGTTGACACACCCGGTAACATGAAATAATCCATCAATACATTTTTTTCGATATCAGGGACTCACAATACCAATTTGTCTCGAAAAATCGCCTCTCCGCTGCAGAATTAGTACTCCATAGTTTCTCTTACGTTATGGACGAGAAATTAAAAATGTTATGTTCGATTTTATTTTTTCACGTATTTATACACTATGTTTTTTGATATACAATTACTTAATAACATGGTTTTACAATTTTTGTTTAAAAATACAAGTATATATTGTTTTCGAAAAGAAATATTCTCGTAGGACTTATCATATTCTTGTTATTATTATTTTAGGTCGCATTAACATCAAGGTCATTAGCGACCACTATTGGGTTTAACGTTAGGTAATGATATGGTGATGACAGGGGGTGAAAGGACGAACACAAGTACAGCCATGTCCGAGGCGGGACTCGAATTCGCGATCTTTGGGTCCGAGCTCAGTATGATACTCCTGCCTTAACGATCTCGGCCACCGCGGATCGGCTTATATTTTTGCACATCGACTTCAAGTGAGAGTCAGTCAGTATGCTCAATATGCATCTTCACATTGCGATTGTGATCTTACTTTTACGATGTCCACTCGAAAAGGATTAAAATGAAGTTCAGTATCCCTATCCATCGTTATAAATTCACAGAACCTATTATATTATTATGTTTGCGCACACCTTCGTTTTTAACACCTACGAAGGCCGGAAAGCGAAAGATAATGCTCATTCAACCATTCCAACTAATGTGCGCAGACTGTACCCCTCCCCCAAGCGTCACATACAGCTGGCACTGTTCCTTGACAAATACATCAAATCCAGTCGTTTTCACCCGAAGCTCTTCCTTCCGCCGCGAAGTGGTGTCGGTTCCCGCACCGACACGAGCTGCTCGCGGGCGAATTTCCGGCCTCGCCGGCAGCGACAGAGTTGAGGAGGCCTGCTTGAGCGTAACGTTCTGTGATGACGGTTGCGCAAGGAGAACGAACTGCTGGATTGTTTTCTTTCCACACCCGTTTCTTGGGTCGCGTGCGTCCGAGGGGCCCGGGGGCATCGCGCTGCTGGGTCGAGTGAGCTCCGTAAAAGCGGGCAAGGTCGCGCCGCAGGCCACCAATTCCTCGAGAACCAGGAGCTGTCTTCATTATCGTGTCTTAAAAAGCGACTCGGGCCGGTGCCCGCACGCGAGGCGAGGCGAGGCGAGGCGAGGCGCACGCTCACGGCAGAGGTTGAGGCCTCCCGCGCGGCAGCGGTGTCAGCGTCGGGCGCCAGCAAAATAGGAGCTGTGACTGAACGTTTGTATCTGCGGATGCTGTACCTATCCCCTGTAATTCCTGTCTGGCAAATACTAACCAGTTTTATCCTTGGAATTTTTATTCACCCGCTGCCGTCGTAAACGGTAATCGACAAAGAAAACGGCCCAAGAGAGAATAAGTAAAAGAAAAACGCCTACAAACAGTAAGGCAGAGTTACAGGTGGCTGTTAAACACTGGCACTTACCCAGGGTGGCAAAATACCACAACACGAGGATACAAATGTTGATTCCACGGTGTGGTAAAAGTCTCAATTCTGGCGGTGGTTATTTGGAATAATAGTGTATAAAGTGCTGTATCAGTTACAATAAAGTTTTTCTTTGAAATTGTGTTTTCTTTTTGTTGACCCAAGAAAACATATTTGTAGATTCCTCGTACTTGATGAAAAGCAGGCCTCAGTATTAAAATTCATAAGGCGACAAATTAAAAAAATGGCTCTCGGTGCTAAAATTTGGTTCACAAACATGGTCTCTAACATTAGCACAAAAATTAAAATTTACCAAAATGTCAATGAAAAAGTAGAGAACAATTTTAAGAATATCATTAAAAAAATTTAAAAAATATCATAAAATCAGAAACAACTTTGACAGATTCTGCAATACATGTATTGCTTGCAAGTATGAAGATGGAATTGGCAATGTGAAGAACAGAAGCATACTAAGGCAAAACTAACAGAGAAGGTCGTACGCAATAACTCGGGATTCCAGATCTGCCTGGAGAAGACCAGGAAACCAACGAAAAAGGTGGACATATGAACTATAAAATATTGTGGGTAAGATCTTGACTCAAAAGGCAAACACAGAAATGCGTGTAAAAGATTAGGCAAGAACTCACTTAGTGACAAGAAAATGGCATAATATGCAATAAAAATGCAACGCATGCAAAAGGAATAATGAATAATGTATTGTATGTAAAAATGTAATGCTCAATGTACGTGATAATGAATATTGTAACTTATGCAAAACATGCGACAAGATCCAGACTCGAAATGTCTTCTGTGAACTTAAATCTCCTGATGCAGAAATAATGTCATTCACGCCCAGTTCATATGTTATTTCGAGGATTATCGAGAACTACCAAGCTTGTGAAACGGCCATCACAGTATTCTCCCATCTTTCTCCTCTCTAACGTTCTATACCATTTACTTTCTTGCTGCCGCCTACGCAACAGAGAAAAGTTGCTGCGCGAATAAGCGGTGAGTTTTCGGCAGAAAAACTTATTACAGGGCCCTAGTAATGAAAACGTAGATAAATCCCATTGCTAAATTTAGAAAAACATCCTTTCACACGTAGTGTAGCCAGAATCCATGTTTTGTGGGTTCTTGATCCCGAAAAATCAAATGACGGCAAAACGTCTGTCTGTCTATTTGTTTATTTGTTTATTTATTTGTCAAAAAACAGTAAAAACTGTATATGACGTCTGCGGCTGACTGCTCTGATCGGTAGTTTTTGTTGTTTCCCCAATTAATACCAGGCGAATGCTGGGCCAGTATCCTAAAAACGGGCCACGGACCACGTGCGATCGTTACCACCTCTCCCTTTTGTCGTATAGGTTGTGTACAAGTTAAAATGGAAAGAGAGGTGGTCTTTGAGGTAGACTAGCTGTGATAGTGCGGGGGTAGAATTTTGATTTTCTATTGCAACAGAGAAAGTTCTATTGGTGAGGAAGTTTTAATTATTTTGAAGAGGTATGAAGGGGTGCCTATTGTTAAGAGTTTATAAGTTAAGCCATGCCATACCCTGTCGAATGCTTTAGCGATGTCCATGAAAACCGTTATTGAATATTGTTTTGTTTGGGAGGAGTGGAGATGTTTGAGATACGCAAATGTTGATATGCTGTGGATAGTTTATTAGTAAATCCGAATTGGTAGAATGGTATGTGTATTTTTATTTTCTCGCCTTACGAGTACTTCGTAAGTATAGAAAATTATGTTATCGTGCGCCGGAAAACGGCGAATTTTCGCCAGAAAAACTCATATAGCTGGGGTCAGGTAACGAAAAAGTGGATAAAACCTCTTGCTAAATTTGAAAAAGTTTCGTGGTGTAGCCAAAATACTTGTTTCGTTGCTTCTTGATACCGAAAACTCGATTGACGGCAAAACGTCCGTCTGTCTGTCTGTCTGTCTGTCCGTATGTCCGTGTGTTGTCAACGCTAACGCCTGAACCGTTTAGCCGATTTTCTTCAAAATTGATATTCTCCCATTGATTTGACTGATGTCGAGGCTCCTGGAATTTGAAACCAATATTTTAACTTTAGGGGGTACTTTACATGAAGCCCATTGGACATTTCCAAAGTTTTCAAAAAAATGCACCATTTTTAACATTAAATTTGTGCAAAGGACGTTTAAGAGCAGGTATTGTTTTCGTTGATATCCCCAAGTTTTCGAAAATTGCAAAAAAATATTTCAAGACTGCAAAATTAAAGATAGAGATTTTTGCCTCAGACAAAGTCGGTTGCACAAAATTAGCACTTTCAATATGGTCATGAGCAATATTTTGAAAAAAACGAGTAGTTTTGGGTAAAGTGCGCTTGAAATTTACCAAAATTTTGTTTCTCAAAAACTGCTCCAAGATTTTGCTTCAAATTTTTTTCACTTATGTTTTAAGGGATGATAAAAAATATAGTCTTAGTCCTATTTCCGGGAATTGCTTGTTTTGTTTTTTTGAAAATCGCAAAACAAATATTTTTAAAACTACAAAATTGTAGATAGAGGTTTTTGGCTCAGACAACGTCTGTTGTATAAAATTAGTTCTTTAGAAATGTCACGTACAATTTTCCGAAAAGACTAGAAATTTAGCGACTCATCCTCTTCTTAGTCACACAAAAAGCTGTAATTATAATATTAATTGTATGAGTTTTAATCACATTCATAGTTATATTTGTATTTCCAGTAGTTACGTACTTGGAGGATTTAAACAAAAAAATAAGTATTTGAGTCATGAAATAAAATACTAATAAAACATCATTAATCAATAAACACGAAACTAACAAACTGAATTACAATACTCACACGATCATAAAAAACTTGATGTATCACAATCGTAACAATCAGGAAGTAGGTTACCATCAGCAATATTTCCAAAATATCGTCCAACAGGCTGGTATTGTTTGCCTGATCAGAAATACATACTATTTCCGGTACTCCTAAAAACCAACAAAATTCTTCAAATGCGAGAAAATTCAGTGGAAAGGATTATTATCTGAACACTTTTTTTACCACCAGAGACGAAAGTACTTACCTTCACATTCGTTTGAAAAATGTTTGTCTCCGTAACTTTTTACAAATTCTTCGTTTTCTTGAGACATTTTGAAGAATTTGATATGTAGTTAAATAAATTGGAAAAACCAAATATTTCACAATACCTTCAAACAGACCCACCAAAAATTGTCCCCCTGATGATATATATAAATTACCCATCTGCAGAACGGATATACAATTATACTACTTCAGCGAAACAAATTATACCAGTGACACCAGATATATAATGGCTTCATAACAATTGCTTTCGCAGTTTTATATAAAATTTCCACTACCTTCTTGAATTCAGTGACAACTGGTACATTAATTTGAGTCTTAATATCAAACGTACGGCTTTTAATTCTCAGAACGCTGTATTGTTTGCAAAGATCCAAGAAGCGGTAAGCATACCAATGTGAGAAAGACGTTTCTTCTTCGTCTTACTACGCAAATGCAACATTTAACACCAAAGCTTTAGAAGGAAACAACAGAGATATTCCAACTAATTGTAAGTAGTATTTGATTGATTCATCGTATTTTCACAGTTAAAAAATGCTCAGTCATATGCAATGCTTATTGCGTGCATTTAATTTGGTAATTTACAAATAATATTTGTTTGTATGTATTTGTCAAATAATTGTTTCAGTATGATGAAGTGGGCGTAGTCTGCCGCATATACAATATGTGGGTAGGCCTACTACCAATTGTTTCTCAGGAGGATTGAAAAAGTAAATTGTTAATTCAACTAATGTCAGTATTACAAAGTCCCATCGAAGTGGCTAACAGGAATAATAGTTGTTTAAAATACAACTATATCTTATATTACAATTCATTAGAATGTCAAAACAGGCTAGCACTTGTAAAAAACCAAAATTATTCCAGAAAACAGTTCGTCTTTATAAATTAGGTATCAACATCACACCAACTACTCATACTCTCAGAAAAAATTCTTACAACTATTGGAAACTAGCGTCATACAATAGTTACATTTCTTGACATTCCAGGCGTTTGACCGAGTATGACACCAAAGTCTTATTTACAAACTCGGAAGAATGACAACACCAACTTATTTAATTAACCACCATCAAAAATTGTCTAGCTGACAGAACTTTCACAGTATCGGTAGAAAATCTCTATCGTAACTCCCGTAAAATATTAACAGAATTCCTCAATGCCCTTCACTATTTAACAAATATAAACCGAAACGTCAACTACAATGCACGCCCAATTAGCGCAATTGGCCGACGAGTCCGCCATCTTTAAGTCTAGGGTTGCTGATGATCCGTTTTTGTTCAGGAACTTGTGGTAGGAAATTTGATAAAACGAAGTTCCTCCAACACACGATGAGTTGCCTACCCGATCAGAGGCAAGCGCCACATTTAACTTAGCTAAACGAAATTTCCCACCACAGGTTCATTGGCAAAAAGTTATCAACATCCCCATTTATTTGATTTAATTTGGTTTATTTGGTCAAAAAAACAGTGAAAATTGTACATGACCTATGGGGGAGATGATTATTTGCGCACGTTTACAGGCTTTACATGTCTTCCCAACATTTTAACTATAAATACGATAGTTGAAAGACGAATAAAATTGAAAAAAAGATATAATACTCGTAATAAAATTTAAAAAAGCGCGAGATTAGCAATATTTGAAAAACTAGATATTTCTTTCCCGAGTTATAGAAAACATACTTGCAACGGTAAACGAAATGCAGATGCAATTTTTCTGCATTGCTAACAAAACAGTAACTCACCCTCAGCTCTACTCCTACCACTGAAAGCAAAAGGAGTGCTCAACAAAACGTGCGCATAGTGAAGCTACATTTACGTCCAGAAGCAAAACAAGGGGGCATCTCAGCATTTGCTCAATGGATCAGGGAAACTGGACAAAAGCCTGATCGCGATGGGTCCCAGTAGTTTGTAACATTCCGATGTACCTGTATAAGATCAAATCTGTAGTTTCTTTGCAGCTGCAAATATGCTTTCTATTGCTCTGGAGGGTAAATTGTTAGTTTTTATATGTTAACAAATACACTTGTAGGTGCTTTTATTCATAATTCAACTACGTATAGTATAAGAGTGGGTAGAGATTCTAGGCGCAAACCTGCTCAGATTATACCACTCCCGCATACGTCGCATACCGTTTTTACTGCTTCCTTTTTACGATGAATTAATTAAATCAAATATATGTTGACAAACTCATTTCTTACACTAAGTGTAAGATTGCTGCCAGCTGGACAAGGCTGGTTTGGACATGGTTGTCAAGTATCTTACCGTTAAAACGTTATTCCTCAAGTTGGGCGTGCGTTTCTATGACACTGTCTTGGAGAAATTTGATTTACTTGTTCGAGATAAGTTTCAAGTAATATCAGGTGTTAAAATTCCTGCAAATATTTCACAATCGCATGGGCAGAAGATTGCACTAAAGTGTATCGCCATGCAAATAGATTAAAATGTAACGAAATATGTACGTACTCTGTAGGAATAGTATGTCAAAGATGTGAAAACATATTACATCCAAATACATCAAATAACATTTTTAATGCATTCAGAATGTCTCAAAATCTAAAAAAAATTAATGCAGGTATTTTGTACCTGTAAACGTTTGCTTTTACATATGAATCCGTTCCCTATTGATGACCCATTTTCGTGAGTCAGAGTGGTGCTTTTACCGAGCACTCGAAATACTTGGAAAAGAGAGAAAAGTCGTAGGCAAACAAACACAAGCGAACGGGCGGCTATTTCCTTCCTTCGTGTTTGGTTGCGAAGCGCGTGCAAACGAGTTTTGGTCCGTGGGCAGCCACGCGCGGCCGGCGGCGGAGCGCGACGCCCAGCGCCGCAAGGTTGCAGCGTCTGCCCAAAGCCCACCGGCGTGGCGCGGGGGCAAGCCAGCGGCTCATGGCGCACTCCAGGGGCACGGTCAGCACTCACTCTTGGCCTTTGCCCATGAGCGTTTGAAGGCGAAGAAAGGAGCCCGCCCAGGATTACCTACATCCATCGCATCTCTGTCTCTCCGCCTCTCCCACTGTCACTCATTCTTACTATACTCCAAGTATTGCAGATTTTTAATGCTCAAGAACGCTCGCAAAAATAAAGTTACACAGCACCTAAATTCCACTTATCTTCCAGTCACTAAAGCTTGTTTATTATTCCCCAAATTACGTAAAAAGAAAGTGAGATAAAATGAAAGTGGTCATCGTGGACAAAATTAACTTACTGATGACAGCCGACTTTTGATAGCCGGCTGCATTATTATTATTATGTCTTATGGAACAGGAGTAGGCAAATATAAAATTTTAAATAAATAAATGAGTACATATAAAACTAGCGGACCCAGGAATGCTTCTCTATTGCAGGGTATTACACTTCACACGGTTGATTCTATGTTCTGGTTTGGACATGGTTGTCAAGTATCTTACTGTTAAAACGTCATTCTACAAGTTGGGCGTGCGTTCGCTAGGACACTGTCTTGGAGAAATTTGATTTACTTGTCCGAGATAACCTTCAAGTAATATCAGGTGTTAAAATTCCTGCCAATATTTCACAATCGCATGGGCAGAATATGCACTAGAAAATACGGCGGGTTGCCTAGCGCTTCTGTTCAGGGGTGCTTGAGTCATAAATGCGAGTCAGCATCAACAACACCCTCACATGAACGATTTAATTCAAATCACTGTTAATTCGAAATATTCTCGCTATTATAATGAAAATAAGTGTGAAATATTCAGCAAAATCAGTGAAGTGGTTTTTGCGTCTATGTGCGACGGACATAAGCTCATTTCCTTTTGTTAATGTCTAGATGGGAAAGAAACAAACTTAGAACGGCATGCCGAGCAAGGAGATAATGAGAATCGACCACTATAAATTGTGTATATTATTGAAGTTGAGAGACAGTGTACGGACAAAGGATTTTCAAGTTTTAATCGTTACTATTACTAGTGAGGGAGCGGAGTTGCAGTACAGGTAATTGTTTCCTAACAAGTTTTTACAGGATCTCCATCAGTGAGTTAGGGGGAAATGTCAGTTTTTAAGGAGGAAATGGGGCAAATTGGTCTACGATATTCATTGAGAGTTTCGAATATCTGAATGCATTGAAACGGAACATTCTGTACCTATTTTTTATCAACAACATTTTTATTCTCTTCCAAAAGTTGTGTACTATTTCTAGAATGTTAATGGCTTTGTTGAGGTCGAAAGTATGGCCTGAGCTTATGGAGACGAATAGTTCCGATGATTTACTCAGAGAGAAGCGAACATTTTGACAAAAGATTATATAGCACCAAAAATTGTAGTAGTAAACTCCTTTAAAATGCATTTAGTGAAAATTGCAAAAAATATGCAAAACCGATGCTCATTTTGGGGTAAGATATTTAAGTAAACAAATCATATAATAGAGATGTAAAAATATTAATATTAATAATAATAATAATAATAACAATAAGTAATCATAACAGTAATAATAATGAACCGATATTCATCGGAGCTCTTGGAATTGTTCCGCAAAATATGTGTAACAACATGCCTAAACTCCCAGGTCATTCAAACAATTGGGAAGTGCAAGACATTGCTGTATTTGGAACTTCCCACATTTTGCGCAAATATTGTAGAGGCACCGACAGTCAGATCATCTCCTTAGGTAGCTGGTTGCAACCTGGAGTAGATTTTATATTCAGCCGACTCATAACATCTTTAGTCGTGATGTAGAGGAATAAGAACAAAAAGCCGTCGTCTGCTTCGAGGAGTCTGCAGGTTCGAGTCCTGCGTAGGTATGGTCGTGTTTGTGATTGTCCCTTCATCCCTTATCATCATCCAATTGGGCCATAAATCAAGACGTAACAACCTTGTTTTACCAAGGGAAACAGCTGAAAAGCTGCTCCCCATAATGACGCATGTTAATTCCTCTCCGGGATAGAATATGACTTGGCCTCAGAGGAGAACGTTTGGCGCGGTCATAAATGGCCAAATAACATCAATACAACACGTCTTTTCATAATTTATTACATTAAAAACACAATTACATAGCTACGAAGAAAAAAATGGTATGCTACGTTCCTTGAATAAATACATATCCCAAATTCGGCCGTATTAATAACGCTGATATTTTTACTCTAAGGAAAATACTTTTAGTAACATCAATACATGTCGTTTCGTTGTTTATTACATTCAACACAGTTACATATTTATGAACAAACAGCTGGTGTGCTACCTGAAATAATACAGATCCCACAAAATAATAATAATAATAATAATAATAATAATAATAATAATAATGAATGAATGAAGCGATTCTCTCCCAAATGCTGTCTGTCATCAATGATTTTAGCAATGACATCTGCATGAAGTTTGGTCTTGACAAGTGTGCAAAAGTCAACTTAAAAAGAGGCAAAATGACCAGAGAACATTGAAGTTGATAGACGCACTGTGATTCAAGATCTTGAGCCAGGTAAAACTTACAAATATCTGGGCATTGAAGAATGTAAGACCATCTCGAACGACACAATGAAAGTGAGAATTCGCAAGGAGTATTATAGAAGAGTGAGACTTGTCCTGCAGTCCGCTCTGAACTCAAGGAATAAAATATCTGCAATAGGTAGTTTGGCGGTGCCTGTAGACGAATACAGTTTCGAACTAGTAGACTGGACTGAACAGGAAATCCGCATCATGGATCGAAAAAGAAAACTGCTTACAATGCATCATGTTGCCCACCCCCGAGCTGATGTACATAGACTTTGTGTCACGTAAGGAAGGAGGAAGAGGCCTGAGACAAATTGAAGCCTCCTGGCACAATGCAATAACCCGAATGGGAAACTATGTAGTCAGCCATCAAGATGACCCACTAATGAGGCAGGTCATGAAATCTGACCGAAGAATGGGAAACAGAGGCATTGTAAGTGTAGCAAGAAGCATTGCGAACAAGACTATGCAAGACACCCAGAATGACAGAGACACTGAACTTCTGATGCTACTAAACATGAAATGTGAGACACAAAAAATGTTAAAGAAATCGTGGAGAGAGAAACCACTCCACGGACAATATTTGAAACGATTGGACAAGGTGCAGATCAATAAAGATCAATCATTTATGTGGCTTAAAATGGGAAGGATGAAGCCAGAATCGGAAGCACTTGTAATAGCTGCCCAAGATCAGGCCGTTTCTGAACCGCCCTATGACAAATTCATTCTTTTGTCAGAAAAAAGGGTTTTTGAATGCAGAAAATGCCCTTTTAACGTCACAAGGCGTAATTGGTGCGTAGTTGAAAGACGAAATCAAAGCCAATGTAAGGTCAAATTCTGAATTTTCTGATTTTTCACCACAATGTTTTGTTTTTTTTTTACATTTTGGGGAAATTTCAAGACATGATTTGAATTTATCACACTATGTAATTTCTCCTTAGCAGTCTCACCCACAATTCCAAACATTAATTCCAGGCGCTTCAATGTTTCAACAATTTTTAATGACTTTACTAGGGGAAGAGCTACTGATTCTAATTTCTGAAAATAAGGAAGATATTTTTTTGTTATAGTTTTGTTATAATGTGCATGGACCCGGATTGTTCTGTCTTGTATATTTCTCTAGAAATCCTTTAAACATTGGATCTGCCTCTTTTTAGACCGGTATATTTGCCCCTACCGAAGCATCACTCATTGTCATTAAAAATGGATTTTGTACAGGCTTCAATGTTGCCTCAGAAACAAAAGTTTGAAAAGTGTGACATAGTTTCTTTCCATTCTCTACTTGTGACACTATGAGAAGTAGATGCGAGATCCTGGCCCACTTGAAACTTTTTGGAATATTTGATCCGCATAAATAAATTCAGATTATGTATTTCTTAAGAAGAGTATTGAAATTTTGCTGCAAATTACCATGTTTTGAAACAAATAAACTTTTGACGCAAATTAATGTCAGATTTAATTTAAGACAAACTTATTTTACTGAAATGTGTTTAGCTAATTGTTGAGTTTCAAACTATCTGGGCAGAAATTAAATAGGCACGAATTTGGGAAGTGGTTGTAGAAATTAGATTTAGTTCGTACTTGTTTTGTCGTAACACTTTCTCTTGTTGATAAAAATATTCTGTTTACAGACACAGCGATGCTACTAGTACTTCTAACGCATTAAAAAGAAAAAAATACGAAATACTCCACGATTAATTTTTTTAATAACATTAAAAATTATAGAGGTAAAATTCTGAAACTCGAAAAATATGTTTCGAAAGAATATCCATTCTACCACGTATAATTATTTAAAAACAATGCGCCAAACAGTATCTACAAAACAATTTCTTGAACCTCAGAAAATATCACAACTGCAAAAAAATTATTAATAGTATCCGGAAAATAATTTTCACTTTGATAAAAATTAAAACTTTTGTTTTTCGTTTCACATATAATTTCATTGTCATTGTTGTATCCTTTTCAGTTTTTGAAATTATATAATTTCTGCAGCAACATTAGACTTGAGCACTATTTATTTATTTATTTATTTATTTGTCAAAAAACAGTAAAAACTGTATATGACGTGTGGAGAAAGAGATTTATCTGCGCACATTTTCTTGAGGGCCAGAATTTAAAAAAAAACACCGAAAAAATGAATTTAGAAAATAATTATTTTAGAAAACTAAACATTTCTACTAGGAAAACACCACCTGTAAATATATTTTTTAATTTGTCAATTTTTACAGTGTAAGCTTTGTAATTCTTTATTATAGGAATTACAATAAATTATAATTCCATCCGTCCTCCAGACAATCGTTGTTTTCTATCCTTTGTTAGAGAAGTGTTGCACACGAAGCCTTAGGTGAAGCCATTTTATACTTAACTTCACAATTAAGAAACTTATGTTAATCCCCTGTTGCACTCAAACAGACTGAGAGCCTGCTCTGGATTATTTTCCTCCCCCATTGTCAGTTATCAGAGGATATGGAGTTTTGTCTTCGTGTATCTTCCGTATCCTTTGGGACGTATCGAGGGGGCGTTCATAATTCATTTCGCGATCGCTGCTCCCAGCACGTGTACACGCGTCGCAAATCCAAGTAGTGTACCGGAAGGTTAAAATGTGCAGTATAACAATAAGCACCAAAAATAACTACGTGCTTTCAGTCTAAGATCCATATTCTGTTTATAAAAAATGTAAGTCACTTTTAGAATTCACAAATAATTCAGAGAAATAATAACAAAGGACTTAATATGCTAGATAGAAGTGTAAAAATGCAGTATTAATATTTAAAAAAAATGTCCAAACATGCATTATGCATGAATTTCCCCCAAAGCTGTTAAAACATGCAAACATGCACCGAAAAAGTAAGTATTTTTTAAACGAATTTTTCATGAATCATATATTTACAAAGTTTGAAATCTCTATGAAGCTTAAATAAAACATGCATTTGCATGGAAGTCCTGCCTCTAATCATAAAGGTCTTCTTTTCCCTTTCCGCTCTGCTGTTTTAGGCATAGCGACGAGTCCGACGCAATGGCATCACGCGTCCTTCGAGACGGTACGCGCTCCGACTTCCGGAGCCGGATGTTCTGCTCTGATGGCTGCCAATGCGTTGTTCTTTGCCTTCTGGTTTGTTAATGGAAATCAAGAGCACGTTTTAATACATTCGTCCAGAAACGCTGGTAATTGTAACTCCAACTGATTTTATATTTATTAAACACGAATTGTACATGTTAACATCAAGTTCAGAAGCTAACATATTGCAATTATCACCTCATGAACCCCCAGAGAAAGATATTTAAACATATATCTCTGACTAAAAACAGGGTAATATAATATGATTGAAACTTCGGCCTTGCGAATCCTTTCAACATGCTTGATGATCTGATTTGTTGAATTTTATTTCCAGCATTGAAAATAAATATAAGTAGCAAGGAGTATTAGCAACTCTTTACGAAAGATGGGAAGCTAGGAGATGTCTATTCATTTTTAGGCGTTCTATTCCAAGAACATAAAAAGTCAGTCCATTTTTGACAAGATTCTTAAAATGTCGAGGCTTCGAGTAAAATTAACCCCCCAATATCCTTATACATTACTAATTCACAGAGCCTCAATTTAGGCCAGGTCGGTCGAGGAATATCAACTGTGGAGAAAATCGTCTGAACGGTTTGGGCGCTACCATTGACCACTTACGGACACACACAAACGTTTTGCCGTAAATCAATTTTTCCATGTCAAGATTCCAAACAATGTCGATTATAACAACACAAGGGTTAGAAGAAGTAATTTATTACGTATAGGAAAGAGGTTTATCCAGTTTTTTATATCAGGGCCCCTCAAGACCAGTTTTTGTTTTGTTGAAAATCGCCGAGTTTTGCCACAACTTTACAACACATTCTCTTTATTACGTAAGTACATGTTACGGCGAGGAAGTAAAATTTATCGTGTATATTTACGCCCATTTACGTACATAAACCAAGAAGATGATAGTGTCTGAATATGCATTCGGTTTTTGAACTTGGTCAATGTATTGTTCATTACGATGAACCCTCTTCCACACTCTGCTATTGACAAGGACTTCTTTAACTGTAAATTAAGCTACTTTATTGAACAACCTAAACATTCCTGTTTGTATACTTTTTTAAACAAAAAATACTTCAATTGTTTTTAACACAATAGAATCTTTGTTACTGAGGTCCGATTAAATTAAGAAGGTGATTGACACTTGTGAGTGGAGGGGAGCGACGTTGCCAGGTCGCAAACCACTGAGCACGTGTTACCGGGACACGAAAACAAACACTTCAAAAAATACGTGTAAAAGTGTAAAAAATACGACAAAAGCCTAACCTCAACGCAACTCATCACAACACAGTACACATTGCGCGCGCAGCACAGTAGGGATGGGCAAAGTCGTTCATTTATGTGAATAGTTCATTATACGATCGTTCTTTTTAGTGAACTAGTTCGTTGAACTAGTTCAAAAGAACGAAATAGTTCATTATTTTTGCCACGTACACAGGAATGCCATATTGGGCAAAATACCGCCAATTGGGCGAAAAGCAAGCGTCTACTTGCAGGAAGAAAATGTATTTTGGGGGATTCCGTCCATTGGGCGGAATTCTTTGTATCCTAGAAGGGCTGTGGACGGTATGATTTTGCTCACATTTTCCCACAAAAAGTACAAGTATTTATGGTTTCTGAGAGAAATGGCCTATGCACAAATGTTTGAGTTTTGTACACCATGCAGCTATTATGAAAATGTCTGAGCCCTTTCTTTTTAGACATACATTTTGCCCCTTTTTCTAGAAATTGAACAAGTATTTAAGTCATAAAGCTAGGCTTTATCCACAAGAGTATTTTTAAACTTCTTGTGAAGTGCAGCTATTTTGAAATGATCAGCCCCAGTGTCTGAGTCAAGCTTTATTCACCGGTTACCTTTCTTCCCCACGACGTTATTTGGCGGATTTTCCCAGAAGGGATCTGGCAACCCTGGACGTAGGTGTTTTTTCAGCGTTGAAGTTGACCTTTTTGCCGACACCGTAGATCGAAACGAAAAAATCAACCGAGACCATGAAAAAAACACACACTTCGCTCACGAAATAAGAACATGGTTCTACATCTGTATAAAAATTATAATATACAAATATGTGGAAAAGTTCGTTATTTTATATTGCAATAAGGTGTTTCATATCTCGGGGAATAGCGATAGGTTAGAGAGGATTACCAAGGGATACTTCGTTAAATTCCAATGAATGAAGTACTTTTTTCACGGTAACTAGACAGTTGTCTTGGAAACCGTCTTTTTTAATGGATATAAAAATGACCTATTTCATGTCCTGTTAACAATGCACAGTATCTGCCTTTATTGTAGAAAGAAATATAGAATTAGATTTTTATGATACTAGTGGTAAATGTTTCATTTTATTTTGCGTGAAATGTTGCAACATGAGGCCGATAAGCCGAGTGACGCAATCCTATGAAATAAATAAAATCACTTTTACCACGTATGTCATACACTATTTGTAGACAGCCTTTTTGAGTTTCATTATATTTTAATTCAAACATAAATCAAATCTACGTTGTATTAAGGTCAGCAGTAACTCTTGCGATCAGCCGAAAGTATTTGTTTTCATTGTTATATTCACGGTTTTATCTGAATATAATGTCACTAATGAAGTGCCACTTTTAGCGCTAGTGCTAAAAATTTAACTCTCACACTCAGCACGCTTTGCTTACCCCAAAAGTAACTTCTTTTTGTAGGTTCTCTCGTGCCAGTGTCGCAAGACTTAGGGACAGCTAGGAGGCATCTACAAGAACACCAGTCTCGTATTAAATGATTTCTTTTGATAAGTATTTAACATGCTTCATTCTAGCCCAATTTTCTAATTTATTAAACAATCCTAAAAATGTTGCTTACAGAAAAGTGAATTCTACTCTTTGGTAGTTCATGAAAATTCATATTTTTGTCTATCTTGTCACACTCAACTCTGCACTTCACTAAACCCTTTTATAAGTACAATTACATTGGACTACAAATAAAGAATATTCTTATTTGTAAAAGAAATAACTCCATGGAATCATTCATCAAAGTTGCTGTTATTACTCTATGCTAGGCATTCTGCCATTGATAATCAAGATCAGTGATATTTTTATACAGCAAGTTATCAAAATGCAATTCCAGCAATACACACAAACAGTACGCAAAGGTACATTACATATAATACAAGCAGCCGGTATCCCCAAAGTCACTTGATTTCCGAACACCGCATGCTGAAACCTGCGTAGTGAGTTTATGCGCACCCTAGCTGTATCTCTCATATGTGACCGCTGAACTACGGGAGAGAACTAATTGAACTACTGAACTAATGAACGATGACCGGCGAACTAAGAGAACTAAATGAACTACTGAACTAAATGAACTACTGAACTAAATGAACTAACTGAACTAAAAGAACTAGGAACGGTGACCGGCGAACTAAGAACGCTGACCCGTGACAGATGAACTATAGTTCACTAAATGGTCTTTCCGTATCATATCGTTCCTTTTCAAGAATAGTTCAATTGAACTAGTTCGTTCGCGATCGACACATCCCTACAGCACAGGCAGAAACGCGGGCGGCGCGGTGGCAAGGAAGTCGCTGTGCGATGCTCAAATGTTCCCCGTGTTCGGCAGTGGCAACTGAGCGACCTGACACGTCACGTTTTGTCTCTCTGGTTGGCAACTGCCATGGAAACGGGAGAGGCGTCCTGACGCCACACAGAACTGTCAATCACCTTCTTAATTTAATCGGACCTTACTGTTACACATTTTCATTTAATCATAGCTTTAAACCTGTCGTCACCGAGCAGAAGTATTGCATGTGATGACGAAGGCAACGCAGACTCATGAGAATTATTTGTGGTACATCTGACCCGAGGAAATCCACAATACGATGGTCGCAGGGGCGGATCCAGAGACGAATTTTGGGAGGAGAAATTCAAAATGTTTTGGTCGAATGTATCATTTACAGTTGTAAAATGTCGTAGGGTACACTCAGCTCATGCTGCGAAACGACTTTATTCGTTTTAATGATTGATTATCGGAATATATTTTGCTTGAAACTTTGGTAACAAGTTAAAATAATATAAATAGGTACTGAAAAATTTTAGGGGGAGAAATTTCCCTCATTTCCTTCCGCGTGGATCCGCACCTGATTCTTGAAACGTCGGCATCACAGCCTTCAACACGGCGTCACCCGAACAGTCAAGATCAATCGAAATTCGTTGCAATTCTTTGGCCATCTTGCCTGATTCAATACTGTACTCTTTAAAATTTTCAAATGATGAATTAATCCTTGTAAAAACTG
This sequence comes from Acheta domesticus, assembly GCA_031308135.1. NCBI lineage: Eukaryota > Metazoa > Arthropoda > Insecta > Orthoptera > Gryllidae > Acheta > Acheta domesticus. Next base: position 128,053,501 of record JAHLJT010008446.1, on the reverse strand, counting down.
TCGACTAAAGCTGTCGAAAGTCTCCTTGTTTTCAGTGAATGGTTCTTTAATATCTTGATACTAAAACAATCCAGTTTTTAAATATTCAGCTTTTACTACCTTAAGGTTAATACATTCAACTTCCTGCATTGCATATAAGGAATAAAGTGTCTTTGAACAATGCCATCTCTTACAACAAAATACCATATCAACTTTTTCAATAATCTATTTTACTCATTTTCAATGCGCGCAGAAATTGAAAGAAAACTATATAGCCTCAGACCATGATAGATTTGTTAAATATTTAAGAACCCGGAAAAAAATCCAAAAACAATGAAACATTTTTGATTTGGACTGAAAAATGCAAATATTTGATTGCTGTATTCGTCCTATTACCGTATGACGCGTACCGACTGCATTCTCATACTCAGTGCGTCACTGCTTACAACACAGCTGACGTTTTTTGACAGTAAGGCTCCAAGGAATAGGACGCTTGCCTTTAAAATTTGCTATTCACATGTAGTATTACAGAACACAAATTTATGTCCTATTCTTGGCAGGTAAAGAACTATTGTACAGTGTATTTGTATATGAATCGGAGCAGACAAAAAGGTTCGTTGTCACATTGTAAGGAGACGATGTTTGTAAGGAGACTTCCTACTCTTAGTGGCAAGCAAGAACGTTGGATGTCCGGGACTTAGAACCTTTTTTTTCCTAGGTTGGTGGAGTTTTCGCAGACAACAACGTTTTGATATTATCTTTGAAATTCATTTTTCTTTTTCTCTATCTGTCTTCGTTTCATTGTTGTGTCCACTTAATTGTTGAGTTATTTTCATTATCTCCTTTAGCTGTAAAGCAGGTTGGGTTTAAAGTGCGCATTTTCGAAATTTCAGTTCGCAATGAAATTGAAGTTTATCCATTTTGTGTGGTATTTCAACAGAAATAGTAGGGAAGAAGAACAGGTTTCAGGTCATAAGAGAACAAATGAATGTGAATGGAAAAATAATAAAATCAAGACGGCTAGAATTATTCCTTAATAATTCTTTTAATAATTTAGTTTACACATTCTTCTCCCTTGAGAAGAATGTGTAAACTAAAAAGGGCAGTTAGTTCCTGCACTAGTTGTAGGTCCCAACTGTGGTTGTAAGAAAAAGTGCCGTGAACGTGAAAGAACTGTGAAATGGAGAGGAAGAGAACTTTTCTTTGTAAATTATAATTAATCTTCACATAATAGAAAAGTTGGCAACGCTTTTAAGAATAGTTATTTTTTTCTTTTACATTTGATTACTTTTATTGATTATGTCGAAAAGTTTATGTAATTCTTTAAAATATTCGTACTTCAATATTGAAACCCCAATGGCTTACTAAAACTACTTACTCGAAGTCCGCAACACTTTAATTTACATGATATATTCATAAACTCTAAACCAGAAATACTATAAGGATTACTTTAAGAATGTATGAATAAACATCACAGTTTTTGGGTGTGAATAAATCATAATACATTTTGAAGTAAATGAGTTTTTTTCATTTCCTCAAAAGTTGAGGCTCCTAGACATCGAACGTTTTGTTTTCTTTGATTCATATATTATACAATGTTATTGAAGTACTCGTGAATACTGATTTTTTAAAATATTTAATTTTTTGCAGTATAGTTTTGTTTAGGAGCGTTTTTGCTACCGCAAGACACTCACTAGTTCTCTACATTTTCCTTTCCTTTCTATATTTATGCTGCCATCACATTTATTATTTTATACAAATAGTTCTGAATTTGAAACGATATTCCATTTCCCACCAATTTTACATACCAAAGTACTAGGAAGTGTTTCCATTTTTCATTTTTTTTGACTGACTGAGACAATTCCATACAAAAAATATGCAGAAGATATGACATGAATTGGGACTGATGTTAAATTAATAACGTCATATGGAGTAAGTATAAGCTTGTGGTTTAAGCAATGAATAACAAGTAGGTTTTTGTTATATTTATTCTTCATGAATGTAATCACTTCTTGGTACGCGCCATGTTAATTGGCTGCACAATCTGAGCGAATCAAATTAACTATTTGCATAAAGTTTCATGTGTAATATCAAACTATTTACAAATATGGAAATGCTTTCGTCAGGAGCCTTATCAATGAGAGAAACGTCTTATAACGTCAGGAGCCTTATAACGTCAAAGAAACTAGTGGAGCTACAACAGCACTTATTTTCTCGCATTAAGGCTCCCAATAACATACTATTGAAGATCTTGGAAAAGGGTTTTGAACCAGCTAAAAAAAAAAAAGTTTCTCCGCGTCGAGAGTGGAACTGATGGCCATTGAGGTAAGTCGCAATGCACTTTACCGCTACACCACGCAGTCGCTCGACCATATTTATATTTGTCGTCGTTTCAAAACAAATGGTCCCTCCCATTATTTCCAAAACGCAATTTTAAAAAATTCAGAGATTTCAATGAAAATTAGACCTGCGCGACATTTTAAGAGTTCTTTGCTTTATTTCTGGAAAACATTAAAGAAAATATTTATAACCGTGTATGAGTAAAAGCTTTTTTTTTTAATAAAATGCATAATTTCAAGCAAATATTACGTGACAAATTCTCGTTTTTTAAAAAAAATATTACATGTCCTTTCTTAAAGACCTAATTTCTTTCGACAGATTTCATTGAATACAAAACTCTGATATTGTAACTTTGCCATGTTAATTTTTGCAATTTTCGAAAAAAATTCAGAATAATCAACCGAAATAAGATCTGTGCCATTCTTTTACCTTGTTCTACACGAGGAAAAATATTTTTAAAAGTTGGAGCTTTTAGAACTTTTTTTCAATAAATTGCATTAACTTCAAATAGCAATTCCACGAAAACTACTGAGTTTTTCAAAAAGTTGTTCTGGATCGTTATGAAGAGCCACGTTTTAGAACATTTCATTTAACAGGAAAATATCTGTCTTCGATATTATACTTTTGAAATGTTAATTGTTTTGTAATTATCGAAAATTCACAGATTTGGACGAAAATGGGACCTATGTCCTTCTTTTAAACATTTTTTGTTCTATCCATAAAAAACTAAAAGAAAAAATTGGAACCGTTTTTTTGAGAAATACGCTGAAAATGGGACAGCTCAACAGTCACCATAAAGAAGTGAATATCTTTTTAGCCTCATAACAGTTACCAACTGATAGAGATGTAGAGTATTTCGCTTGTACCACGTGAGCGAACAAAGGTAGGATAGAATTTCGGGCGAGGCGATGGGGCACGTGTTGTCGCGCTCAATGTCTCACACTCGAATAAAATATAAACCTGTGAAAGACCGTGGTTTTCTTATTTCTCAGAAATCGTTTCGCGCTGATTTCGCATTCGGGAAGCCCGGTTTCAATCCCCGTGCCGGCCATCCTGACCGGAGTTTTCATGGTTTCCGTCAGTCATCCGGGAGAATGCTGGAATGGTTATACGACCGCGAAACCGGCGTTGCTAGCCGAACTCGTTAACTACGTGGAGTCACGAAGGCTAACGAATTCGCGACATCGCGGTTTCCTGGTTGGGTGACCGACAAGGAACCCCGAAATCTAACGGCCCCGAGGCCAGTTACCCTTTACGGGATATATAATGGTCAAATACAAATCTTTTCAGCATTCAAATATTGTTCCATGACATTTGTGAAGAGATCATTTTCAGTTTATAAATGTATCTTGACATACGAACCCCTTTTTCAGAAACAAATTTTATACAGCATATTTATTGCATATTTTAAAAATGTATGGTGCATATTATGAAGCATATTTTAGGCACTTTTACTGCATAGAAATCCTGGATATTCTTATTATTTTGAAATACGGTACGATTCAACTACGTATATCGAATGTCTTACCATTGCAGCGGTCATTTCCTCGTGACCTTGTGCGGAGTAAAAACACTCCAGCAACAGCGCCAACAAGCTCATCGTCGAGGCAGACTTTCAACAGCTAAGCACGCACTGATTTTCTCGTATGTAATTAATGCATATTCAGTTAGAGGAATCATTGAGTAAATTGAAAGGGAAAACATGCATGATTTACGAACAGTTGTGTGATTACACAGGGTAACACCCATCACATGATTCGGTCCGTGATTTTCTGTTTAAGGTATTGTTCTGGCATCCACCAGGAATTAACTGGAGAAAAACACGAACATTTTCGATCACAGCTTCAAGGTTTCTCATCTAAGCAGTTTGTCCAGTCAAATACTGAAAAAAGGAGTTACCTGAAAAAGGCCATACAATACGTTTTCTTTGAGTGTGTTGTATGTACCCAGACGCTAGTTAAACTCCCAAGTTTTAGACCTTCCAAACCCTGTGCTAACTCCAGGAGGCCCGCAAAACCGGTATTGTTTCCGATTTATTTTCGTTTTTTCTCTATAACTCCAGGAGCTTTGTAGAAAAATCTTTGAAATCAAATTAAAAACGACGATATTTCCTACAACTTTTGTATACTACATTTCTTTCGAAACCAGTTACCAAGCAAGCTACAGCTTTTTAAATAACATTCTTTTTCCATTTCTCCAAATGTGTGAAAAATACGCATGTTTATGATACTATAATTAGCGTGCAAAAAATTTAATTATATATAATGTACATACTGCGTGTAATGCGCACTGAACAGGCACAGTGAGTGAGACGGGCATGGCTGTTTATATATGATTGTGATAAATAAACCTAATTTGAAAAAAAAATTAAAATGCTTTGATGAATGAAATTGAAAACCTTTTTTTTTCTAAACACTAAGCCAGCTCTAGTGCGATTTTTAAAATTTTGCCCCTCAAGGCCCGTCTTTACGATTTAATATGTCTCGGTATTGCGCGTCTTTCTCAGTCGTGCCGCTAGATATCGCATGATCGCGACCGTATCAAGCAGTGTTTGCGATCATGCGATATCTAGCGGAATGACCGAGTAAAACGTGAAATGCCGTGTGATATTCCATCGTGGCCATAGGAGCTTGAGGGGCAGTTATGTAAAAATCGCACTATACAGCCACAAAAACAGCATAGAAAGGATGTAGTTTCACGATTGGTATGTGGTGGTGGGGCCCGGCGACCACCAAATTACTGGTTCCTGGTCCTTCTCCGGCGTTTTTTATTTTCGTTTGTAGCATTTTTGTACACTTAGTGAATGCTCGTGTATACCCGTTTTACAGAAGTAGTTTTTTAGCGTAATAATGTTTAGTTCGTCCGCATGTAATAACCTTGTCGTTACTTTTTTAGTTTTACTCTTTCCTAACACTGATAGTTGCCCCCACATTAGTGTGGTACTTCGTCGCGAATTTTTGTACAATAATATAACCTTCATCGAGAGAACAGAGTTTTAAGTACCAACATATTTTTACAGATGTGGTATATTAGTGTGAAAAGAAAAGTATTCAGGCTTGAAAATCCAAAATTAAAAAGCCGTTTGATAGTTACTGAAAAGATTGGAGCAATTTATTGCTTACTATGCACGTCAAAAAAAGTCATAATAATAAACACGACATACAACTGACTTATTGATATTGAAACACACAGATGCTTAACTTGATAGGCGGGTAATAGCATGGGTAAGTGAATATCTTCGCTATAGAAAGCAAAAAGTTCGAGTTAGACAGCATTTATCGGAAAATGGTAACTTCTGGTGTCTCTCAGGTTAATGTCGTAGGTCCAATGTTGTTTATCTCTGTAAATGATTTATCTCGAAATATAAGTCAAAAATCGAATCTTCACCGACGATTGTATATTACGTAGGGAAATTGCAGAACAGTGCGATATGATACAACTCCAGGACGATTTAAACAAAATTTTTGATTGGACAAATGCTAATAAAATGACTATAAATGGAAAGTAAAGCATCACGTTTTGTAGTGTCCAAGCACTTTATACACTACGATATCAGTACAGGTAATGATGTAGTTCCGTGCGTCTCGAATTGTAAACATCTGGGCATCCTACCGGACAACAAATTGGGGTGGGACACAACGTTTTGTTACTTACTGTTGTGCCATTTAATAAAACATTTTATTTGGAATTGACCGTAATTAGTAGATAATTTAATCCATAAAAACGTATGTGCTGTTGTAGGACCATTAGTTTCTGCAGATGTAGTTGCTATGGATGTTGTGGTTATTAGGGAAGTTATATTTGATTTCGCAAGAGACGGCGAGCGATATTCCACTGCGAGTAATCGGTTGGGTTGGCGGTTTGGGTTTAGAAGGTATTGCGCGTTGGATATTGTCAAAAGATGTCTTACTATTTTAGTGGGTAGCTTAGGAAGGGTCCGAATACCGAAATTATAGCGGTAAAAGTATTTATATCGGTATAGAAATACTTTTAGCTTTATTATATCCTTATTCGGAACACATTTTAAAAATACCGGTATACGACGTCAAATACCGGTATTTTTAGAGATATTTTAACTTATCCCGATATCTGTGCCGGTAAAATACCACTATTTAAAGGTATTATACTATTATATTATCAAGAGAAAATTCCGGTATTTCATTAGAACCATACCGGTATTTTGGGGGAAATCATTGTGTATTTTACCGCTGAGATAACTCAGAGGAACAACACTATTGACACTGAAGAGTTTCTGACATGGAGGTCCTAAGTTTTTAGTCTCGATGGTGGACGATTTTTTGTGACACTAGCCATACTATTCTAGCTAGGTCGAATTCTGTCGTTGGCTGGGAAAGAATTCTACTAGTCGGGTTTTCTGAATGGTTGATTTCCATGAACACCGGCTTCTCAGGATTTATTGATTGATTGGTTTATTGGCGTTTCCCACAGTTTCCACGTCAACTGTCAGTCCCGTTTGTAGGGTTTGTTTTATCCCGGGAGGGGTTCCTCCAACGCTAGGTCGTGATATCCGGTGCTGAGCTACATGTCGGATTGCAGGAGATTTCCCCTTCCAAGGACCTCCCTAGCGGGGCACCGCCCCAGCGAGAACAAACTTTGTTCTCGACTGGTCTTAGAAGTGTGATAGTGTAGTGCATGTGAGTGTGTGTAAGGAGAGAGATTGGGACAAAAAGATGAAGGAAAATTCGTAGGCTTCCGCGGCCGGAGTCATTATATTCTTGGCTGTGCTTGCATTGAGCAGTATAGCTCTGAAGAAGGCCACAGCAAGATGGCCGAAACGTCAGTAAAACCGACTGAGACGCGGCTCATCCCGGACAGCCAAGAATATAAGATGAAGGAAAGATCGCGTGCGGCCCATGGTCCATTTGATAGGGAACTGCTCCGACATTAGCTTGGAATTAATCTGGAAATCACTGAAAACACCGGTCAAAGCAGCTGTCCTCTAGAATTCTCCAGATAGCGGCTCAATTCGACCTAGCGAAATTAAGCTAGTGTTGAAAATTACGCCACCGCTGGGGGCCCTACTATCTCCCGGTCAGATTCGCATGAGAGACAGCGGCAGTGCTGGCTCTGGGCTAACTCAGCCCAGCCTCACTTTTTCTAACTTGATTACATTTTCACAATCATGTAAAATGCTTATAAACGTATTAATAGCAAATGTCAAGCACTTTTAAAACTTTAAATTTGCTATGAATCATTCCGAAATTTGTGAAACCAGAATGGAATAATGAATATTTCCAAAGAGCCCTTTCCGTACCAAGAAATAAACTTCTGTTCTCGAATCTGCCGTATCAGTTGCCACATTGTAGAGCAGCGAGGACAGCGCCGCCGTTGCGTAGTCCGCTTAGCTTCTTGAGGTTCGTATTTCGACCCAAACGCGTTTACGGTTCGGCCCCAAACATTGACTCAGAGGATAAAGCACTCAACACATTGCAGGCTATCAATTTCTTTTCGCATTATGATGCATTGAAATGTGGGCGACGGATGTTTGACTGTTGGCCCCAGCATATTTTCTGCCAAGTGTGTGTGTGTGTGTGTGTGTGTGTGTGTGTTGAGAGAGATACAGTCATAGAGAGACGTAGAGAGATAGAGAATGAAACAGAAAGAATCAGAGAGAGATAGAGAAAGATAGAGACAGAAACAGAGAGAGAGAGACAGACGCAGAGTGGGCGCCTGAGTAGGCGCCTGTGAGTGGGCGCGCGCGCGTGTTCCTTGCATGTGCGTGTACGTGAGAGTGGGTGTGCGTGCGTGTACGATTTTTACTTTCTCGCTTTACGAATTCTTCTAATTTCTCGCCTTACAAAAGTTATGTAATCGTGCGCCTGAAAATGGCGAATTTTCGGCAGAAAAACTCTTATAGCCGGGCTCTGGTGACGAAAAGTGTATAAATCCTGTTGTTAAATTTAGGCAAAAAAATCTAACTCGTGGTGTAGCCAGAATTCATGTTTTGTTGGTTCTTGATACCGAAAAATCGATTGACGGCAAAACGTTCCTCTGTGGTCAACGCTAGCGCCTAAACCGTTCCGTCGATTTTCTCGAAAATTGATCATTCCCAATCGTTCGGGCTGATGTAGCGGCTCCTGGAATTTGAAACTGATATGTTAATTTTGGGGGGGGTATTTCACATGAAGCCCCTTAGATATTTTCAAACTTTTCAGAAATTGGCTCCAAATTTTTTGATTAAATTTTGTTGTTGAATAGTGCGAAGAACGTTTAAGAGAATGGTGCAAGCATAATTTTCGTCGAAATTCCACGATTTTTTCGAAAATTTGCAAAAAACATTTTAAAACTATATAATTGAAAATAGAGATTTTTGCCTCAGGCAGTCTGTTTTACAAAATTATCCCTTAAAATAAAGTCATGTATAATTGTTTGAAAAAAGCGAGTAGTTTTTGCGTAATTTGCGCTTGATTGATTGATGGATTGATTCATGTTTCCGGGCGCGTCAACTACTTAGGTCATTAGTCCCGTTAGTGTAGTGCGTGTTTTCTCTCGGGAGGTGGCGATGTTCTTTTCCCAGCTGGATGGCGAGATCTGGCGCCGACCTACCGTCGATTAGCGGGGTTTTTCCCCTCAACCAGGTATCTCCCACCAGCGGGGTACCGCCCCAGCCGGGACAATTTGTAAGCTCCCGACCGGTCTCCCGGCATGTGTGGTAGTGTAGTGCATGTTAGTGTGTGTGAAGAGGAGAGGATAGGACAGGGAAGAGGAAGGAAAGATCGCGCGCGGTCCGTGGCCCGTTTGTTAGAGTACTGCTCCGGCATTCGTCTGGTGTTGATCGCAGAAACCACGGAAAATTACCGATCAGAGCAGCCGGCCGCTAGAATTCTCCTCCAGACAGCGACTGAATTCGACCTAGCTGACAAGCTAATGTCGAAAATCCTGACACCGTTGGAACTCGAACCTAGGACCTCCCGGTCAGAGGGACTGCAGTGACATCAGGTTGATATTTGCGCTTGAAATTTACGAAAATTTTGTTTCTCAAAAACCGCTCCGAATTTTTCTTTACATTTTCTTCATTTATGAAATAAGGGCCGGTAAAAAAATTGCCCTAGTCCCATTTTCGGGTACTGCTCGAGTTTTTCGAAAATTGCCAAAAAATCAACTACAAAACCGAATGATAGAAATTTTTGCTCAGACAAAATGTTCAAAATTCTTTTCAAAATTCCTCTGTTCAAAATTAAGGCTTTAAAAAAATTATGTACAATTTTTTGGAAACGTTAGTAGCTTTTGCGTAATTTCTGTTTGAAATTAATAAAACATGTATGGGCGTCCCGTCGTACATATTGATAACATTGTAATATTGCGAGAAAGTATGTGCTGTTGTAGCACCACTAGTTTATTTTAATTAATAAGAATTTCGCAGCATGATCAACGAACGTATTTAAGAAAAAGATTAACGAAAATTTTCTCTGTGTGGATGGTGTGAGGGACATTATCTTCCATTAAAAATACCAGTATAGTATCTGTATAACCTTCATGGACATCCATACCGGTATGGACGTCTAAAAAAAGGATTTTACCGATATAAAAGAATGAAGATATTTGATTGAGGTATGGAAAAATACCGGTATTCAATAACTTTTCGCTTCCTGGGCTTAGGTTAGGATTTTAAGAAGGGGGAATGTTTTTGCCATTGATTTTGTAAATAACTTGTCTGATAAGACAGTTTCAGGTCTGCTAGAATAAGAGGTAATGAGTTGCGTGGTCGTTCTGGAGGAGCTGTTATGTCTAAAATATCGAGAATGGTATGAGTGAGGTAGTCAATGACTATTTCTTGAGAGTTTTTCAGGAATGCAAGTGGAGTCAGAATGCGAGAATTCGGGATCTGAAAATGAGGCCAGTTGATTTTTTGTAGAAGAGGAGAGGGCGATTTTCTTTTAGTGCTGTATTTAGGGAGAAAAGAAGAGGGCGATGGCTTGAAGGGAGAATGATTTGTGGCTCTACGATAATATTACAGCTACTATTGCTAGAATTGCTACTATTGCTAAAGTCGAGAATATCTGCTTGTATTGAAAATTGGTATGGATAAAGCTGGGAAACAGAAGCATGCCCTGTTAAATTTCATCGTTCATTATATGCAAGAAGAATGATGCCGGCAGGAGAATTGTGTCTGCTACCCCAGACTATTATTGACGTTTCAGTCCCTTACAACAATTGTAATTGATTTGAAGAAAAGAGCGGATCGACATCACCTGTTTTGTAAGGAATATTAGGAGTTTATAAACTGAGGTCACGATGAGTGGGATTGTCCGGTTTACTGTACTGGTACGCTTACATGTTCAAAATAGGGTTTGTATATGATGGAAGCTAATAATGGGAGATATTAATTTTTGTAAAAATGGCAACACTACCACTTCCGCGAGTTTATGGACGATCGTATCGATACATCGTGTATCTTGGGATGCAAATTTTAACAGAGGGACTCGGGGGGGTTCATGGATACAAGCTATATCGATATTATTACTATGCAGAAGTGTGTGAGAATGTGAATATTGGTTCGTAGGCCATTTGTATTCCACGATATAAGGCGCTTGTAGTAGGTTATTTGTAGACATAGATTTGTGGATAATAGAATTTCAGAGATTGGAGAATTGTGTTGTAAGGGCAGGGGTTTTTGATTTAAAAAAGTGGGAAGGAATATTTCAACTTGTTGAGAAACTATGTGTGAGATTAGTTGAGAATGGCAATAGATTGAGAATGTTGAAAGGTTTAAGAAAACTGAGAAAAAGGGCGGTTGATTAGGCGATGGTGGCCTCGGTTGGATTGGTCTGGGGGTATAGTGTGGCGAGAGGAGAAAAATACGGAGACCTTGCTCTGAGGGGTACAAGTTGTGGGGAAGGAAGCAGAGGCAGTGAAAGGTTTTGGTGGAGTGAAAGATTGTGTGGGCAAGACTATTGGAGGCATGTCAGAAGGTTGGTTGGGCGGCTGGGTGAGAAGAGTTTTTCAAGATACAATATTCCGGTGTACCTGACATTCTCGGCTGGAGGCCCGACGTGACTTTCCATAGTTACACATTCGGTTTCTTTACTGGCGCACTCGAAAGGAGCGTGTTGAACCGCACATTTTCCGCAGCACGGCAGAAAACCAGTTTTTTGAACATTTACGTACGTCCTTCATTGCCGACACTGAACAGGATCAGGTCTATGATGACGTTCTTCTTTTATGATAATAGCATTAAAAAGTTCTCTTAGGTTATAGATTACCTTTCCTTCGTTTGTTTTAGCGAGTTACTGCACAAAATAACCATGGTTTGTGTTCGCTGTTGGTTAATTGTATAACTATTAGTACAGGTAACTTTTTTGCTACAAGTTATGTATTTCTTCCTCTGTGAAAGATATTGGCATGTTTCTGAGAACTAGTGGGATGGTAGCTTTGGTTGAATCTGGATAGGTATTATAGAATAGGGCTTTATTTGAAAAGTTTTTTTTCGGGTGAAGGTGAAATCATGAACCGAATTTACATCGACGGTGTACGATCCTTCACTATAGTGGCAAAGTTTGATGTTTTAATAGATAGTTGAGTATTTTAGAGGAGTTACGCACAAACAGGTTGGTTATGAATGAAAAAAGGGTATATTTTTCAGTTTGAGATCAGAGAAGGATTGATATCACAGAATCTTGAGGAATATCATTAGTTTGATCTGATGGAGCATATCTATTGCAAGTTTTAATGGCATTTGAACACTGAAATCACTGACGATTAACTGTTGGCGATTCTGATGTACTTAACAAATGTGTTGGAGGCAGCCTCTTCAACGACGATTGTTGCATGACATCTGATGAATACGATGGTTGGCTCGCTGCTAACGGCTGTATGAGGTGTGGATAGTGGAAATAATGAGGTGCACTAGTTAGAGCACAAGTTATTTGACTTACGAAGTGCTGTGGACACAGCTTCGGTGAGAGGTGGGAACGAGTCTCTTCTTAGCCAGTGATGAAGTAGCCTTGCAGAATAGTCGTCGAGGAATGGACGGTTCTCCTCACAAAGCAGAAACTTGATGTGGACTCTCGTACACAGATTAGCACGTACACAGATGAAAACACACAAAAAAAGTAGTTTTCGCACTAAGAAAGACCCGACAACTAAATCGTAGCGCTTCGGCCCCGGTTCGGGACTTATCTCTTGTAGCAGCGATAACCAGAGAGAGAGAGAGAAGAGAGATAGAGAGGACAGAGATAGAGGACGGGGATAAAGAGAGGAGAGAGGATAGAGAGAGATAAAGAGAGTGGACAGAGACTAGAGAGAGAGAGAAATAGAGATACAAATAGATAGAGATATAGATAGAAAAAGATAGATAGAAATAGAGATAGACAGAGATAGAGAGAAATAGGAGAAGGATAGAAAGAGATAGCGATAGAGAAATAAGAGAGATAGAGGGAGGAGGATAGAAAGAGATAGCGAGAGATATAGAGAGAGATAAGAGAGATATAGAGAGGGAGGGAGAGAGAGATAAAGAGGGAGATAGATAGAGAAGGAGATAAAGAGAGAGATAGAGAGGGAGCTACACAGAGAGGGAGATAAAGAGAGAGACAGAGATACGGAGGTGAGAGAGAGAGAGAGCACGGACGGCGGTTAAGTTCGGAACGTTGATCTAAAGACCTGCAGAGGAATCAATCAAACGTAAAAGGCTATACATTTACTGGAACTTATGCATACATTTCTTTCTAATGCCATATTCAAGTGAGTGACAGTTTTTTCAAACAAAGTTCTTTTTTAATTTTTCAAAATGTGTGTAAAAATTACAATGATATAATAATCAACATATTATATTACTATAATCACCTTATAATAGTAATTATTACTTGTATACTACATGTAGTGCTATTATTATCTCACCGTCGATGTAAACAGAGCTTGTTTACATATGTCTTTAAAATTGTCTTAATTTTACGCAACATTATCCAAAATTGCTTCTATTTTCTATAAATGCCCATTAGCTTAATAAAAGATCTAATTTTTATTGATATAGGAGAGAGACAGATAGAGAGCGAAGGAGAGAGAGATAGAGATATCAGCAAGTAGGTATAAATGAATATTTTAAATTAGTTCAATGTCTATTTCCGAACTTCCAATGAGGCAGTAGTATCGTTCTGCATCAAATATTCAACATGGGAAAAAAATGTAAACATTTTCAATTTTCAAAAATAAGGGGAAAATAACGAAAATGAGACCTGCGTCGTTTTTATAATCGTGTTTTCCTCTATTTGAAAAACAATGGACCCATTTTTTAAATTTATTTGTTCTCGATCGACATACTTATCTTTTGAGGAGGTTAATTGTGCAGTACATAGTTTTTGACATTTTGGGAATGGCCATCCATAAGCAATGGTTTATATTACTGGGAAGAACGTAAACATTGTGCTAACGTAAATGAAGTGCGGTTGAAGACTGTTTAAGATTTGGATCAGTTGACAGTTATGGGGGATTATGGTGGTTTGAATCGGTCTTTAGGATACCTGGATTTAATACGTGGGAATGCAGCATTGCAACCTAGACTGAAGATTAGAGAGCTTGGGGAAGTGTGAAGGTTTTGATAAAAGTTTTGAGCTATTTGTGTAATGTGGTCGTTTAATGAAGGCACTTTTAATTCTCCGCGAATCTGATGTTTGGAATGAACCAGGGGCATTTAAAGTTCTTCTTAAAAATATATTCTGAATGGTGTTAGTTTTTGAATATTGCTAGTCGCAGCACATCCCCAAACTGGGCATGCATAGGTCAAGGCTGGTAGAATTAAGGATTTAAATAATAACAATGTGCATTCGATTTTCAGTGAATAATGTGCATTGATTAGAGGGAAGAGTTTTGATATTTTACCAGATACTTTGTTGGCTATTGCATTTACGTGGGGTTTCCTAGTTAATTTTTGTCAAGCAACACTCCTAAGTATTTTATCGGCGAGGAGGTCCACGGAATATGTATAGTATCCAGTAAATATTCTGAAGGTTTAAAAAATTCAGTAGGATTTTTGGGGCGACGTAACGTGGAGATTTTTGCTTGACATTTTAACGGGTTTATTTTGAATCTCCATTTTTGAGTCCAGTTAACATACTCGTTTAACGTGTTTTAAATGTAGTCCTTGTATACGGCAATGTCGCTGTGCGTTGCGAAGAGGGCGATATCATCTGCGTACAACGTTATCTTGGAATCACCCTCTGTGGGGATATCGTGGCTATAAATGTTGATCAAGATGGGTGATAGTGCCGATCCTTGTGGCCCACCTGCATCAATGGACGGGGGTTAGGGGTTGAAGAGTTTATTTTTAGAATAAACGATCTGTGAGTTAGAAAACTTTCGATAACCATTTGTAAGTAACCTTTGACAAAATTTTCGATTTCTAAGTTAAATGGTACGTTGGTCACGGGGTGCGGCTTGAAGGTAGTTTCAAGGTGTTCCGCCATTACTTAAGAGTTATCCTCGACGGTTCGTTCAGAGGTGGGATGTTGGATTTTTCTTTAGTTAGACACTTGACTGATGACCAAAGGTGTCTCGGATTTGGATGGATTTCGCCTATATGAGAAACGTAGTTTATCAAGTTTGGTTTTCACTAGCCTTGTTAACTTATTTACTTTCGTTTTGACGTCTGGCCTTCGAGTAATTTGCCAAAAGCGTCTTACACTATATTTTTATTTAAACAAATTTCGAATGTGAACTGGGATCAGTTTAGTATTTCGCAAACGACGAGGTCGTGTTGACTGTTTGATGGCATTAATAGTTCCTTTGGAGAATTTATCTACTTCACCGTCGATATCGCGTGTATTACTGATACATTTTGGATATAAGTAATAGAATAACATTAGATTGGTATACTTATTCCAATTTGCGATTCCTCTTACTTCCTGGCCGAGCTGGATTCTATTGATTTGAGACGATAAAGATATTAGTATCGGGCAATGGTCAGAATCGAGTTCCGGTAAAACTTTTTGATGAATGGAAATATTAAAATTTTTGCTGAGTACTACATCTAAGAAATCTGGAATGATGTTTGGATTGGATGCATATCTTGTTGGATCATTTGGAGCAAGTATGCTTATGTTTTATGCAGTTGCAAAATCTGATAGCTTCTGTCCTTGCCACGGTGTCGAGTTACAATGCCACTCTTTTTACTATTGAAGTCGCATAGTAATAGTGTCAGATTGTTATCACTGAATATACTTCTGTATGCGTTTTCCGGAATGGTTCTGTTAGGGGGTTTGTATCACAGAACACTAAAGGGATTTATCCTGCTATAATAGTTATAGTTTTACTATAATAGTTAGAATTAGTTTCAATTCATACTCCAACAGATTCAAGGTTTCTTGACATAGGTGTCAGAACTTGCGCGTGTTTAACATTCTTCGATTTAAATAGAACTACACCACTTGACCCTACATGTGACGTTTTCTGTCATTATGATACGTGATGAAGCCCGGAATATTAAATCTTTCACCCGGAATTAAATGGGTTTCCGTGATACAGGCAATATTAATACGGTGATGTTTTAGGAAATATCGGAAACTATTTTCCTGTCGTTTTAGGCCGTTGGCGTTCCAGTTTAATATCTTATTTACCTCTAGAATAGCTGCCATTATTTATTACTGATGTAGCTAATGTCTCTACCATACTTTGCATTTGCGGAATGATTGCAGATACAACTTGGGAAACTATTGTTGATATAATATTTGACCAGTTAGTAGGTTGGGCAGTAAATATTGTTTGGCTATTTGAACTTGGCTGCCGTGCAAGGAAGGGAAATGTTTATTGGATTGTGGTGGCGGGTTTGGAGAAATTGTGGGTGGTGAATTACATTGGTTTACATTTTTTACTGTCATTTGCTTTTTGGGATTTTTTAATAAATTACTGAATATATTTTTATAATAGCTACAACCTCTATAATTGACTGCGTGAAAATCAAGACAGCACATTGTGGTGAGGCGTCTTTAGATTTTTGCGTTTTGCATTCGGAATAACGGTGGTTTCTCACGCAATTTGCGCACATGGGAGGATAGCCACAGTTTGCTTATGAATTACCATATCTCTGACATTTTTTACACATTATTACTCTAGAATTTAACCTTTGTTGCACTTTCATTACACTATAAATAAACCTGTTTAAAGAATATATTTTTCGAGCTTCTATATTGTTTTCAAAATCTACTGCACATAGTGGAATGGGCTTTCTTTCCTTATTATAAAGTCTGCAAACTTTTAACACTGGTAGATTCAAACGAATAAGTTCATCTTTAATGTCTTTTTCTGTGTAGCTTGTCAGTGTGTCCTTCATTATCACTGATAGGGGCTTTTGAGTTTGGATCGAGTAGTATTGTACAGAATGTTTTGTTCATCACAAAATTTTCTGAAACTGCGATAGTTTAATAGAAGTGAGCATTATTTTGACTCAATTTTTGTTAGGTTTAGTAGTAAAGTATGGTTGGGCTATATTTTTTTAAATCTGATTCTAATCTACTTATTATAATCTACTTCTTGAACGTAAATGGGAGGTATTTTGACTTGCACTGGTTCTAACTGATTGTGCTCCATGGAATCACTTTCAGTATTTTCTAGCAACTTATATCTAGATGAGACTGGAATATTATAACTGATTTCACCACGCTCTTCACTACTTTCACTACGCTGGGAGAATTTGCGCTTCTTACTGTCCGATCTGCTGTCGGCGTTAACGTCACTTACTTGTGAATTTTGTGAAGAAGTAGAACCAGGAGAACATACGCAACTTTGTTGGTCTCCTTGTGCGGTAACTGTAGGCCCTGGTCGAGATATTATCGCAGGCTGGTCATACGGCTGTTCAGACACTCTCATTAGCTGCGGCTGAGTTTGGCCTTGTTGCGCGAGTTGCAGCTATGTTTGCAACTGATAAAGTTGCTGTTGATACATCTGCTGCTGTTGTTGAAATTGTTGTAAATGAGCTATCATGTTAATATCTGGCTGGGTGTTCACATGATCACATTCACTATCTACTTTGTTCAAAGTGTCCATGGCACTTCTGATAAGTTGCCCCGTTAAGGGGCCTGAGTTCAACGACATTCACAATAAATCGGCACTTAATTGATGCAATAAAGTCACAAAAAACAATGTTTATAAATAAACTTAGCCCGTTACGTGCTCCGTATCCGATGATCACCACCTAACCGCTTATCTTGATTGCCACTACTGAGGCGGAGGTAAGCGCTGCCGCTCAGTGGGACGTGCGTACGCTTCCACTGCTAGGCCAAGAATCGGACCCATTTTTTTGGAAATTATTGAAAATGTTGAGGCTTCATGTGAAGTATCCCCAATATTGAAGTATCCGTTTCAAATCCGCACGTTTCGATAAAAACATTTCAAAATTAATAAGTGTTTCAGAATTGTCAAAATTATAAAATATTGAAGAATTTCCAAATGATGGGTTTTATTTGATTATTCAACATTTAGTTTTACAATGTACTTGCGTTTTAATTGTGTCATGACGGTTTTATTAAGATTGTTACGCACAAGATTGTTTTGTTAAGATTCTATAATTTCAGGTCTGGGATAAAAAATACCTTTATCATTTCGACAAAATTGTCTGCACTGAAATAACATCTTTAATTTTTCCTCGTCTTGGAGGGAGTGACGTAACACCAAAAGCTACACCGCTGCACAATAAAACCAAGCTGATGCATCGGTACGTCAAGGTAAAATGTATTCCCGAAGCTTTTATTTCTCTGGTCTCTGAGATCTTATATCTACACTTATTGCTTCGCCTTAAATTTTTGGTTCTTTTTACTAAAGTTTAAAGTCATATAATATACATATTAGATGTCAAATAGGGAGACATTATTTAAACGACAAATGATCATGCTCGGATTTCGTTTCTTTACAAACACAAAAGGCAACTACTGGTTGAAACAATAGAGTAAATCCATTACACTTTTAATGTAAATAAGGGTCTATATTTGATACATCGTTTGCAATATTATTAAACATTTGTATAACAATTTTAATATAGTACTGAATTTGTATCTCTCCTCACAATGATCAAATTGTTCTTATCCTGGTTTTGAATTTGTTGTGGACAAGTAGGTATGGCGAAATGGGACTACCCCCTATTCGTTCTCTTCCATAGTTATAATTAACTATTTATAATTGACTGTTTCTACCTCATTTTCATTTCTTATCTTCATCATTTTCCTACGATATGTTACGATGTAACTGGGAATCAGAAACGAAGAACCGCCTCGCCGAAGTGACAATCTTTCGATGTATAAATATGCTTAGAGTCACTAGTATTTCATTGTATGGATGAAGCAAATAGGTATAAATGAATATTTTAAGTTAGAACAGTGTCTATTCCAGAACTTCCAATGAGGCAGCCAATCAAAATAGAGAAGTTAAGTAACACAGTAATTGGGTTTTGGTAATTGGTAATTGTGATTTGCCTAACGAATCTAAAAGGTCTGTCTCATGAGTTCATTTTCTCATGCCGATTTACACAAATCACATATAGAGGCTGAAGGATATCGTTTCGTTCCGCGTAAACCACTTATAATAAGCAAAGAATTAATGTGTTAAGACAAATTAAAATAATTGACGTATTTTGTAACTGAAATGACTAGGTCAGGATTGTGCTTGGTAGTTTCATGTAATGACATTGTAAAGCTAGTTAGCAAGGCGTGACTTCCCATACAATTTCAATACACTCTTAATTTTCCGCCATGACTGTCAACTTACCGTCGTGAAAAGAGCGCAAGATTCTACTAGGAACTACTAAACGATTCCCAACTGAAATTCAGCAAGACTTCATTTGAATTGGATACATGGATTCCACGACACATACGAAAGAACAACTATAGAATATAGTTTAAACCAAAATTTCAAAAAACATTGAAAAAATGTGATGAAACTCTCTTTGATAGGAATATAATTTTAGTACTGAGAAACAGAACATTTTTGGTTGTTTAAAAAACTGCTTCGGGTGCAATAAGGGATAAGTAATGTCCATCATTAAGAGAATCCTCACTTCTTAAGTACTTCTTAAATGTTCATCATTAAAAGAAACTTCATCATACCTCTTAAATGCTTATTCTTGTTTTTCTCAATGAGAAACACCGTCGATTAAAGGGCATGCAGGGTTTGTTTTGATCGGAAGATTATCAATATATTGTTTACATTGAAAATAAGCACTTGCTGAAATTCAATAATCAGTTCTGTATTTACTAAGCATATAAAAAAGTAATGCAACAACATGAAATACTTTGGCTTATAATTTATAGCCTATAATACTAGTAGCACCCGAAACGGTGTTTACAACAAAAAAGTAGGTTTGGAACTCGAACACAGGCACTTACGCTCCCGACAGAGTGCGGTAACGACACGCTCAGCCAGCATTGCTGAAGTCCCAGTTGAAGTACTGGTATAAGTTGTTGGCGTTTACAATTCGATAAAAATGTTTTCAATGTAAAATAGAAACTTCTTTATAACCGAACTTTAGTGTATTAAAGCAAAATTAAATAAATAAACATTTCCGTCACTTTGTGAGATAATTTCGAAAATGTCGTTTGGACTTCAGGAAAAGAATCCGAGAAATTAAAATAACTGTGTCAAATTTATGAGGCCGCAACATCAGGTAGATCGATGAAGTAATATTAAGTATGATGAAAATCCTGTATATTGTTTAAGCACTAGCTTTGTGCAGAGAGAAGAACGGACGTTACTAGGAAACAAATCGGTATCAAGGACTCACAAAAGGTGAATTCTGGCTACACAATGTTTTAGAGAAAGTTATTTACTACATATAAGGAGCAAATAACACTTTCTGGGATCAGGGACCTACAAAACGAATTTTTCTGTCGATTCATATTTCCGGGAACGGCCATTACTATGGTAATTAGTTCCGTTAGAGTAACGAATGAAGGTGGCAATGTTCCTTCCCCGTCGGATGGCGAGAAACGGAGCCGACCTACATGTCGCTTACAGGGATTTTCTGCTCCAGGTATCATCCCTAGCGGGGCACCGCCCCAACTAGGACAAGCTTTATGATCCCTATTCAAACGTATTTTTGATTACACTTCGCCCTCGGATAGTGTAGAGGACGCTTAAAAATAGCGCAGGTTTCATTTTCGTTGAAATATCTGAATATTGGAAAATTGTAAATGTGCAATTTTTTTTCGGCGTCTTCCTACAACTAAAATATTGAACACAGAGATGCTTTTTAAAATTATATACAGATCTTGAAGTAGTCAATTATAATTTTTCGAAAATTGCCGTACCCCAGGATGGGTACCATCTAGGCGGGGCAGATTCCCCTCCCTTGCCCAGAAGAGGGGCAGCGGCGGAGAACAGAAGACGCGTGAAGTAACACGGAGCAAAGAAGAGAACGTAGCTTTTCCCCGACGAAGACGACAGAAATAAGGAGCTAGCTGAGAGCAACTTGCCCCTTTTAACAATTATTTCTCGAGTACGATTCCAAATGTTTTCTTTAATGCGCTCGTTTCGACTCACTTGACTTTCTATTGTGCTCTTGGCTGTGTACAAGGTATTTTCTCTTCAGGTATTTCGACGACGATGCTTAAGTTTTTGGGCTTACTATTTTGGAATCGGGCAACTATTCCGTATTGTACGGAATGGTCGGCCCCGTACCCTAGACGCAATTTTTATAAAGCTGCCTCTCCAGACCCGTCTTCACGATAGAATATATCGCGGCATTTCGCGGTTTTATCTGTCGTGCCGCTAGATGTCACATGATCGCGACCGTATCAAGCACTGCTTGATCATGCAACATCTAGCGACACGACCGAGTTAGACGCGAAATGCCGCGATAATTTTCAACGTGAAGACGGGCCTTGAGAAGGTAGCTTTATAAAAATCGCACTATAAAAGTCCCAAGAATCTGCAAGAAAGAAAGTATCAGTTTTGTCTTCTCCAGCAAGCGTGCTGCCTAACATAAGATTCGACAGAAAAAGACTCATTATCACGAGGATTGCTTATGCACAATATCAGCAGCCATCATGTATAAGCAAGCCTCGCAAATACAGTGCTAAATGCAATATTACTCTCTGTGTGGAATGTTTTGGTCTATTCCACTTCAGAAAGTAAAGTAGATTTTTCTGACATTACTTTTGTACTATAAACTTAGCTGAGTACAAGATCATTTTGAAAAATATGTTTGTAGTAGAAGTCTGTTCAATTATTACCATCAAGTTCTTTTTTGAAAATATTCTTCTACTGTAATCGTATTTGCTTTGCTGATACATTGCAATAACTTATGTAATTATATTGTTTAATTGTTTTATTTAATTTTTGTTTTAAATTTCAAAAAGTAGTTACTAAAATTCTAATCCAGTGGGCATAAACATTTGTTATGAAGACTTATTTTTATTATTGCGGAAAACTTCATACCAAGTCCCAGCGTCCTCATATGAGGACAGCCCTCCACACCTACCCAAATTAATGATTTGAATTAATTTTGATAAAATTAAGTAACTAGCACTCAATTATGATGATTTCTTAAATTTCATTAAAAAAACTACAGTAAAAATAATTTGGGACTTAATGGGTTAAGGGAAGGGAACCCGACTGTGGCCCTGCGAGTGATGGAGTAGCGGTAACGTAAATGGCTTAGGGACGAGAGGGATCTGCGTTCTAGACTGAGCGCAGAGAAAAAAATACTGGGTGGAAAAATTTTGCAGCTTCATAAGTTTAACATCCGCGCAGCCGTTACAAATAATCAGAGAATATATGTACTGTAGTAACACTAGTTTCTTTTAAATGATCGGCCGCAGTCAAACTCCTTTTGTTTGTGACCAGTGACCAGAAATTTATAATTTTTAATTTTAAATGTTCAAAAATTTGGAGTCGCAAATAAAAACATTAAGACCATATTATTGTTCTCATTCTGTATACTACATAAATGACAATAAAATATGAAATAGTTACATATTGATAGGATGGTTTAAATTAAAATTCAAGAGGTAATTTGATTTCACATCTACCTGAATTAGTGTCTTCCCTTAGCATCTGCCACACTATGAGCAGTGCAGATAAGTTTATAGATTTCAAAATGTCTTTTATGTAAAGATACAGATGATTTTAAATAACGCATGGGGAGACAATGTTGATCTAATGTAATGTAAAAGTCAATTTGTGGAGGATTTCTATTAATTGGGATTTGTCTAAACTTTTTCTTTTATAATCTTTCCGAACACTAATGTGGTAAGCATGTCATCTATTATATTTTGTTTCTCTTCAACTTCCTCAGTGCATGTTATTTTCGTTTTCAAAATATTACATGGCAAAAAGAGCTGATTTTTTACTTACGCGCTTTACTTCGTATGAAGAGAATGTATTGTCATCGTTCGACAGAAAACGGCGATTTTTCGACAGAAAAGCTTATTACCAGTCCGTGGTAATGAAAAAATGAATAAATCTTAATAAATGTAGTAAATTACTTCCTCTAACACATCGTGTAGCCAGAATCCATGTGTGGGCCCTTGATACGAAAAATCGATTGACGGCAAAACAGACAAACGCACAGGCAGCAGGACAGACAGACGGCCAAACAGAGGAACACAGACGGGCAGAGATAGACGGATGAACAGATAGACAGACGGTCAGACTGACAAGTGGGCAGACAAAAAGACTGATGGACAAACGGACGGACAGAGGAACAGCGAACGTTTGGCCGTCAAGCGATTTTTCGGAACCGTATTAAGAAACCAGAAACATTATTTTGACTACACAACGTGTTAGAGGAAATACAATAATTTTTTGTTGAAATGGAAATATGTTTCTCTGTCGAAAATTTGCCGTTCTCCGGAGCACGATTACAATACTTTCTCTTCTTACGAAGATAGGGTGAGAACGTAAAAACAAAGCTTTGTGCAAGGAGCGAATGTGTATATTGTGTAATGAATTGAGTAAATATTACAATTATAATATTTGCCCTTCTGAAAAGAAATTTTTGAAACAATAGCTTATCATATAATTATTTACACAATAATTAATTCCACATTAATTAATTCTCATTATCCAACGGTCACTTGGAAGGTCTGTCGTTGTGGATGAAATATAATTGTTATTTCCTAGTAAGTATTCTATCTATTGACATTTGAATATCGAAATTGCCAACAAGTTTTCTTGACATATTCACAAAATTTAATTAGTGTAACTTTTTTAGTAAGCCTACAGATTGATTCATGACTATTATTACCTTAAATTTCATTATCCTGCAATGCTTTTGATAATTCCATTTACACGCTAATTGTGCTGAAACATTTTTTGTTTCAGAAATATACAGAGATCAGTAATTTCAGTAAGCTACCAGTTGTGATGCTGTTAGCGCAGAAAAAAATGTTCTAAATTGATTTGAACTCAGATCGTAGGATTTATAATCCACGGCGACAGCTAGCCAAACTACTACGCTCCGTGAAGTCACGGAGGTTAAACGAATTCGAGAGCTGGCGGATCCTGGTTTGGTAAACGTCCAAGAACCCTGATATTTAACGGCGCCGAACTCTTGGTCGAAGGGATAAAAGGCACTAGGGAGTTTTTGCCACCTCGAACGGTAAGTACTATCGATCTTCTGCGCATGCGCATCTGCGCATAGTGCATGTGCACTAAAGTGATGCGAAACTTGAACTGCGTATGATGCGTGGCAAAAACTCCTTAGTGACTAACTTCGACGTGATGAAACTTGACAATGAAAACAGCGGAGGATTGCGCCAAGGCAGGCGTTCAACGCCGAAAAACGGGTTCAGAGCCGCAAGGGGTTTAAGTCGCAACAATTGTTTTTTAAATCTCAGCGATAAACACGCGTGCCAAAAACGAGTATTCTACTGCCTCGAATCATGTAAGAAAGGCGCAGCAAGAGAAGTGGTATAGATACGTACCTACTCAGGAGCAATATGCATGTGGGCGCCAGGCAATGAGTTAGAAAGTAATGCAACATTTAAATAGAGTTGTGAAAGATGTAGCAAATATTCAAGTTAAACATGACCAATTCCTATCATAGTTTAAAAGTTCATGGACAAAACCTGGAGATGAGAACGAAGAAGAATCCATGGAAACAGAAAGGGAAATCGATGAAATAGAATTTGAGGAACTTGAAGATGCCTTAAGAAAAGTCAAAAATGTAAAAGCTTGTGGAAGCCATGGTATTAAATGGAGAATGATCGAATATGCCTCAGAAAATTTAAAGAAAAGGCTCTTACACTTTCTCAATTTATGTTGAAGAAATACACGTATACCCAAGGTGTGAAAAATCGCAGTAATAAAGCTTATCTACAAGAAAGGGGACAGTTCGTTCTATGAAAATTAAAGAGGAGTAAGTCTTTTAAATGTTGGTTACAAAATACATTAAAAAATGCTAGAAGAGTTCGCAAAATTGAAGAGGCTATATCATTAAAAAAACAAAATGGATTTAGGAAAGTTAGATCGTGGTCTGATAACATTTTTATTATCAAACAGATCATTGAGAATTTAATGAAAGGCAACTCATACTCCTCATAGCTTATTGCAAAGCTTTTTGACAAGTTAAGCAGAAATACACTCGGCAATGCCCTGCAACGTAAAGGTCTCCCACGGCACTGATTTCAGCATTAGAAATGTGTACAATGATTCCGAAAAATGTATCAAGGACTGGACAGTGACCAAGAAAGGGAGTACAACATTACAAGGTGCAGAAATGAGATTTCTGAGATTAGTAACATGTTAAAAATTTATGGGCAGGAAAAGGAATTCAAAAATTCGCGAAGCATCCGGGATGTGTAGTTTTCAAGAGAAAATTAATGACTACCGAAATTACTGAATTCAACATATGGCATAGCAACCGTTTGCCAAAGAGAATCTTGCAATCCTCACCCCCCCCGAAACGAGGGTAGAAATCCAGGTCGCCGGAGAAAAAGATGGGGTGACCATTTGGGATTGGAGGCGTAACACGTGGTGCCTTCATATAAGAAGAAGAAGAAAAATGTTTTCGATGTTTAGAACAAAGTCTTCTGGTAAAAACGGTGCAGGTCACATTTTTTGCAAACTCTCTGTATTTTCAAAAATTGCAAATGATTAAAATTGGAAAACTACAATATCGAAAATAGAAATTTGTTACCTAATTAAAATCTTTTTAAATATTTTTGGATAAATTCATGCACAATGTTTTAAAAACACGACTAGTATTCACGTAATTTTTACTTTAATAAAGGTAATTTATAAAAATTAGCTTCAATTTTTTCTTTAGATTAGTTCCTCGCTTACAGCAAAGAACGCTTAAAAATGACACAGGTCTCAATTTCGACTCTCTGAATTTTTCGAAAATTGTTAATGTTAGAAATAATACAAAAAAGTATAAGTAACGACACGTGTAGCACCACTAGTGTTGTTAATTCATTGAAATCTACAATTTTGGGTAGAACTTACAAATATCATAAAATTCTTAATAACTTTTTATTTTCGTCTTTTTAAAATTGTAGAAGTACATAAACGATATTTATTAAGCAATGTTTCAAATATAACAAGAACTAGTAAGAAATATATTCCGAAAAAAATTTTTGTTGTGTTGTTATCCCAGTTTAAGCTGATTGTCCTTTTTATTAAATATTATATTTTAAGGCAAAATTCATTTATCAATATTATCACTAATTATTTTAAAAAAGAGAGTATATGGACGTATATTTGAGGTAAGGTAGGTGTTATCTGGTTTGACGATTTTAGGATTACCACGGGTTGTCTGTTTTTTTAACGGAATACCTTCGTAGAGAACTGACCTTGTCAGCTAATAGTGTTCTGCTAAGAAAGATATATTTACGAACACCGGTTTTGCTTTGAATAAACAACCTGACGTTGCAAGATTTCAATGTCTCATGTTCGGTCCTGCTTTTTAACACAGCGGACATGGCGTTCCCGTCCTGGGTTTAGTATTTTCACTGTGTTATTCAAGATCACGACTCCTTGTTCAGTTAGCGAATGAAGCAACATCACGGAGTAACATTACGCTTGATACAACTGGCTTAGTAACTTAACGGGTAACTCACGGTTTATTTTTTTCATAGAAAACGAATATTATAATTAGGATCAATCGCGCTTAATATGATACAGAAAAAACTTGGAGCTAATGTGTTACACTCTAAGAATTCTTACTTATTGATACCCAAAATTAACAAACACTAGCAAATATTAGGAAATATATTCTTTTATTAATGATCGTGTAACGTAATCTCAAAGTTTTACAGTATTTGTGGAAAAAATCAGACGAAATGACTTATTTTTTCAGTTAAAATCTTTTCCGCCGAAATAGAAAACATTTGATGTCACTCCGTCATTTTTAATGGCAGGATATTTTTGAAAATAGGTAATCATTCAGAAAGAATGGATCTATTTTTCTGCATTAAAAGATTTCAAAATATTAATCGTACCATGATATACACATACATTTTTTGGGGGCTTGTGATACGACTGATTAGAATAATGTGATACGGATGTCAGGGCTCATTAAATACGCTAAAACATAAAATGCGACCAAAAAGAAAGGAATATTTTTTTTAATTTTTATGGTTTTAACAATACATTTTCTATTATACGCACGGGTATCTGTAAAACTACTGCTCGAATATGTAATATTTACTTTTCTGTACAATAATAATTTTCTATGGAACAAAAACGCATAAAATTATCATGAAACAATATTTAATTATTTCGTATTTAAATTCATCTCATACTACAGAAGATTATATAAAAACCAGTATGCTAAATGGGAGGTCCGAGACTTGCGTCTTGTATACTGTCAAACAGAAGTGACGCTATCACTTCTAGACCCTTGCAAAATTCAATAATAATTTTTTACCTACGTTAACTTTCTTATTATTACACATTGATGTACGAACAATTTTTTGATAGTTTACTGTATTAAAACCAAATTAAACATGGTTTTCTAAATTTCATTTTAATGCCTCCTTTTTGAACTTTCAGACTGATCAGATACAATGTATTATAACTTAGACATTGCAAAAGATTTTAAAAAAAATGTACTGTTGAGACACTACACCTTAAGTGTCTTACTATAGCCTGCTTGTTGTTTCCTAATGAAAATTTGTAGTTATCAAGCAATATCACTTTAGCTCCATCAATGTATCGTATCAGCCCCATCAGATACACTTGAATTTTTTAAGAGTTGTGGTGCGTCTTAAGCTACTTTTTTTACTTTCTCGTATACGTACGTCTCGCATACGGAGTAATATACGTAGTATAGGGAAAGTTCTGTAATGCTGCGCGAAAAACGGCGAATTTTCGGCAGAAAAAATTCGTTTCCGGGACGTGATAATGAAAAAGTGGATAAGTTCAGTTGCTAAATTAAGGGGGAAAATCCCCTAACACGTGGTGTAGCCAGAATCCCTCTTTTGTGGGTCCTTGATACCGAAAAAACATTTGAAAGCAAAACGTCTGTCCGTCCGGTGTATGTGAACAACACTAGCGCCTAAACTATGTGAACGATTTTTCCAAATTGAATAACCCCTGTTCATCTGACCTGAGTCGAAGTTCTGCGATTTAAAATAAATAATTCATTTTTGGGTTTACTTTACACGAAGCCTCCCGGATATTTTCGAAATTTTCTCAAAAACGGCTCCAAATGTTTTCTTTAATTTTCTTGTAAGAATAGAGTAAAATACACTTATTAAGGTGGCACATGTCCAATTTTCACGGTTAACTCTAAATTTTCGGAATTGCAAAAGTTTGAATTTTATTCGGCTTCTTCCTCCAACTACAAAATTGCAGATTGACATTTTTACTTCAAATAAAATTTGTTCTTCATAGTGAATTCTTTCTTTAAGGTCACGTACTTTTTTTGAAAATTTTAGTAGTTTTCGGGCAATATTGCATGCAATATATGCAATTAAAAAAAACTTTTGGTAAGGATTAGTACTAAAAGCACTAAGAAATGACATAAACACCATATTGCAGTATACTTTTGTTTTTTCAAAAATTACAAAAATTAAATATTTTTGACTTGTATCTCACGTCGTTAATATTTACATTAGTGGCAATTTTTTCACATTATTATATTTACAAGTACATCAGCTTTAAATAATGTCAAGTACCCTCAACCATTTTCTGTGAAAACTAGCTCAAAATTCCGCATTTTCAGAAATGCTCAAACGCCATTTTTCATATAAATGGCACCAAATATTTTCTTCAAACTTATGAAATGGTTAGTGCTAATTGCACTCTTTAATATGCCGTAAAATTTATTTTGAAGCATTTCTTTGGTTTTTCAAAAATTACACAAATGTAATTTTCTGTACGTTCTCTCACATCTTTAATACGCACATGACCAGTTATTTGTAAACATTATTATATTTGTGAGTGTAAGTGCTTCAAATAACTTCAAATTAAGTTTTTTAAAACTCAAAATTTTCTGTGAAAAAGAGCTTCAAATTTCGCATTTTTAGTAGCGCTTAAGCGCCATTTTCTTAAAAGCGGCTACAAATTTTTAAAAGAAAATTGCCCTTTAGGACGAGGTTTTTATGTTCATTAATATTCTAAAATTAATACTTCTATTCTATCATTATGAAAGCGAAAAATTAAGCAAATGTAAAAAAATGTTACTTTGAGCGGCGATAGATTGCAGCTGGCAAGAGTATGTGGCAATTCCGAATAGCTAGCCCAGACCCAAGGAAATAAAAAACGAATACCGGAAAGTCTGTGCCATTCTGTAGCACTACTATTTTACTTTGTTCACCTCTTTAGCAGGAAACATAAGGAAGGAACATAGGAAGGACTTTAAAGGAACATATTCAATTTTTTGTGTTTCAATGTGTTTGCTACAAACGATATAGAAGATATGAAAAGTTTCCTTTTTTGTATCGTATTCGCCCCGATTGAACCTATATACCGAGGCCGCTCATGCATTGTTTATTTCTGGCAATATTACTTTCATGTTTTTTCCCTTCCACGAAAATTTATATTCCCGGCTATATTCTATATCGCTATGACCGACCGCAAAATTGGTTCAGTGGTGGGGTAGCCATCTTTGTAAAAAATTCCGTAACACATCACCAGCTACCGTTGAATATGAATAATACAAAGTAGTTAGGAGGCACCAAGAACATATTAGGCACCGGACGTTTGACATATCCGACTTAGACAAGCCGCAGCCGGCAGGACATGAGGAGCAGGACGAGAACTCAGACAGACTGTTTAGCTTTCAGAATGGCTGACGCGGAGTGGAACTGCCGCCACAGAACGAGCAACCCGACGAGCAGTCAGCATCGTCATCATCAGCAGCATCAGCAGCGGCAGCAGCGCCGGTCGCAACAACGGCACAGGGTGCCCAACTAGTATGGGAGCAGCGGCAGACGGAGCCGCGGCTGATCGGGCGGGCCCGCCTGAGGGACAGCGACAGCGAGATGCACGAGACAGCAGAGGAAGCGGAGGGGCGACAACCGAAGGAGATGCA
Source organism: Acheta domesticus (assembly GCA_031308135.1). Classification (NCBI taxonomy): domain Eukaryota; kingdom Metazoa; phylum Arthropoda; class Insecta; order Orthoptera; family Gryllidae; genus Acheta; species Acheta domesticus. The sequence continues at coordinate 128,023,764 of JAHLJT010008446.1, read as the reverse complement.
GTCACAACAGGAGGCAGTCGAAGGCGACGCCGAGATGCGGGAGCTGGCCGCTGGAGCAGAGGGGCAACAACCGCACCCGGAGCAAATGCAGCACTAGCAGCAACACCACGGCGGCCACGCCGAGATGCAGGACGCAGCCTCCGGGAAGGAGGCGCGACCGGAGCAGTTGCCGGAGCAGCAGCAGCAGCAGCAGAAGGCACCACTCAGGCGCCGCAGCGCGCGCCTGCAGAAGCGCCTCGCCCCGTACTCCCACAATTAGGTGGGGAGGGTGTAGTGTCCGCCAGTGCGGGCACTTCAGAAGCCCGCCACTGCAGCGAAAATCGATATACGCCTCGCCGCCCCAGTGGAGCGACCGAGGCGTTGAAGGCGCCCCCCCTCCTCCTGTAGCAAAGGGGCACGAAGCCGCCACCCCTCCCCGGCGAAGGGGTGGCAAGACCGCGCGGGAGCCGTGGAGCGAGGGCCCCGCATTCCGTTACCGGCAGCTGATCGTTGGACATTGACCTGACTGAGTGATTGTACCTGGCACGCCTACTTGTGATTCTTTGGTTCACGGCTATTTGTAATTTGTATAACGACCCGGCTAATAAAACATCTCCCGGATATTGTGACTTCTGGCTACGTTTTTGGATTATTCTGTGGAATTTTGGTTATTAATAAATTGTTGTTGCAGACCTCCTAGTATTGTTTCATTTGGTATACAACATGGCAACGGTGGGACTCGAACCCGCGACCCGTCAGACCGAGGTGCTGAGTCGGAACGCGTTCTATACTTTGGTTTTTCTTTCTTGGCGCACGGGGATGTATCATCAAAATGGAATATCTCACGGTATTTCGCGTCGTTCTCCGTTGTACCGCCAGGAGTCGCATGGTCGCCAGCACTGCTCGATAGAGTCGCGATCATGCGACTCCCAGCGCACGCCAAGTACGCCAAGAAAAAAAAAAACCGAAGTATAGCCACCTCGGCAATCCACGTTGGCAAGCCCTCGCATTAATGGTGGGTACACTCGGCAATATTTACAATTACGAGAACAAGCAGAGAAAACAAATTGTAAATTATATCCATCTTACTACGGAATTATGTAGGCAAAAATTATGTGCAATACAGAAGGTGTGAAAGTGACAGAAATATCTGCTAAAATACCTATTTACTCAGTTATTGACTACACAATTCGTCGTTTGCGTGAAATTGAAGATGTCAATGAGAAATTTCAACTCCAAGCTAACATAGAATTTGAAGCTATGTTGCGACGGATCAGATCAAAATAAAGACAAACAAAATTTACCGAAATAAAACACAGACAAAAAATCGTTGGAAAAATTCTACATTATCCTCAGCCAAGTACTGTCGCCCTATAAAAGTTGTTTGGAAAAGAAACGTCTTGTATAAAAATCGCGAGGTGAGGTGAGCGAAACAGAATAACATAGGGTTATTAATTTAGACCAATGTGAAATTTCCCAATTCAGAAATTTCTATTACAGCGAGAATCATCTTTTCCATGGTGGACGGCAGTCTGCAATGCTGTTTCATTGAGTTCTTCCACCTGTGCGGAGTGAAATCCACTGAAATTAACAATATTGTAGCTCTGCGAACAAAAAGTGAATAAAGAATCTCTTTCCTATTAAGAGTCTCCTCTTCATTCGGAGATAACGCTAAATGAATGTCCCCAGTCTATATATCAAATCAACTGGAGTCGATGTTTCCAGTCAATATTTCATATCTACTGGAAAAAAGACAAGTCAGGTAAGAGGAATTGAAAATGAAAAAGTATCTCAAAGGAAGAAAAAATTCTAAGAAAAATTCAAACAGGAGTTAGGATTGTTAGTCGATATGCCTAAAAGTGGCAATACAAATGCTGGAAATACAGCTCGAAAGTTTTTCAGAAGCCCCTAGAAATCTGGAGAATTGATTGTAATAAATCTGAACATAATAAAGTGTCTTTGGGTCATATTAGAATGCGTAATAAGTTTCAAAACTATTTGAATGTCACTCCAACATGACTACTGTAACGTATACCCATAAATGTCCATAAGGTTGTATTCCCTGGAAGGGATATATTTGAAAGTTGCATTCTCCCTATTGGACAATTCTCTGAAGAATCCCAAGAAGCAAGAAATAAGGACAACAGGAAGTTCAGGGAACTATTTACAATGAAAACATCAAGAGTAGACAGTAACACTTACCTCATGAACAGGCTTCTCATAACATCTCTTCCGTAAATTGCAAGTTTCCAGGGTTCTTCAAAACCAAAAAGAATAAATACAATCAAGAAATGGTAAATTGGCTAAACTTTGATAAAAAAGACACCAAAAAAAGCAGTAAATACTGTTACCTCATCCGAGGATTCATCAGATAGAGATTGAACTTTTAGTGGCTCGTAATATTTTTTTTTGTCTAATATGTGCGCTTTGTGCAGCGAGTGGAATTTCGGAGATCCGACAGTCCCACACGTCGGTACCACGGTCCACGCTGCTGCTGTTTCCATCTTTGATTTTATTTCATTTATCGACTCAGAATTAATACTTTAACAATTTGTCCAGTTATTATTTATTAATATATTTTTATTTGTGTTTTTCTTTCTCAATTCCTTTTTGCAAAAGGAAACAGCTGTAAAAATATTTCAAAGAAAATTATTCCACATATTAAACGCATATTTTCTTTCAATATATGGTGTGTATAACAGTAAACATTTTGTAGTTTTGTAGATTCTGCATTTTTCGATCTAGATCGCTCAAATTTCACTGTGTGTCAGTTAAATTTGCATTTGATTGTTCAGAAGTTAAATCTGAGAAAATCCAGCTTGCATTTAACTGTGACAATCATTTAACATGCGAAAAGTCTGCACAAAGATGAGGCCGAAGGTCCTCATGATCAAAGGAAATGTAGATCTGGGCACAGTAATGTACTTTTCTGTCATTTCTCGCTGTCAAATCCATCTAGTATTTTCGAGTTCCGTAAATTCAATTCCCCCCTTTTAATTTGTTTCTATCCTTTACCACACAATGCCATACTTTTGCCTGGACGATTTATTCCTTTTATTGCTTTTTACTCCCTTTATCCGCGGGGAAACGTTTTCATGTCAATTACGCACTACACAAGGATGTGTAAGTATAAAAAAGATGAGATAAGGATCTACAAGATAAATGCATGGCTTGAAGGCCAAGGCTACCAAACGGGTAATTATGCACGGCGCATTAACATTGGTGACACCAATGCCTATATTATAAAATTTCCAAAGATCGCTGGCAAATGCAATGCGTATAATAATCCTTTCCCACTCGATTGGTAACTATCAATATTTTACTAACAACAGAAGCAACTTTTATTCGTGTACTTATTTTTGAAATGAGTTTTTTTGAAACAGTTGACCGTCCAAATGCAATGCACGGCACTACGTCTGCATTTCATGAATATCTCGGAGACGTTATATATAAGCTTTATTTGAACAAATAAAAGTGATCCTTGGATCGATTACCTAGTATTACACCTGTACCTCAGACGGGTGTTTACTTCTGCTATAAAAGGACATTTTAAGAACATTCCTCCAATTTCATTGATTTTCCTGAAAATGTTTCGAACTGTTCCAAAGTCCCAAAGACATGAAAAGTGAACACGAAAGCAATCAAAACAAGTACGTGTCCACTCGCGTTCAGAGGACACGATTTGGCCTCTGAACGCGAGCGGACTCGTACTTGTTTCGATTTAATCATCTCTAAAATTAGGTAAATGTAGATAAGAGGACGAGGATGCGAGGTTGCTTGCGGAAGCTATTTCCTTACCTGCTGGGAGCAGGATGCATAAATGTGTTTGTGCATGTGTTGGGTGCATGAAGAAATAAGCGTATTTGCAAGAACATCAATTTAATTAAAAGAAGGTGCTGATGATGGTTATGAACTGATGCTGAACTGATGATGGTTATGAACTGATGAGAAGGTGCTGATGATGGTTCAGACCTTCAGATTGCAAAAGAAAATTATTCGAATAATGAAAAAATGCCTTCCATGTGATTCCTGCAAGCCTCTTTTCATTGAACTGGGAATCTTACCATTGCCTTGTCTATTTATTTACGAATCTGTAATATTTGTCAAAATTGACCTACTTAACGGAGGGAACATATTTTCATGCAATATTGATATTTATAATTACAACACACGCCGTAGAAATCACGTGCATCAAGTGTCAGTATCAACAGCTCAGTACAAGAAATCAACATAAAATACATGTACGTTACTTTACAACGCATTGCCAGATGACATAAAACAATTAAAGTCGGTACACAAATTTAAGTTTAAAGTAAAATCATTTCTGCTGCAGAACTGTTTCTATACAATTAGAGACTATACTGATCGTGAAAAAGAAAAATAATGTTTAATATAACAAAACAAAGATATATAATGAATTAGTTTACGTTTGCATTGTATACATTTAAAAAAATATTTAATACGTCTGTAACAAGTAATGTACTTCAGCTTCCGGGTCAATGACCCCCATCTCGATCAGGTTTTTGTCCAGTTTCCCTGATCCATTGAGCAAATGCTGAGATGGCCCCTTGTTTTGCTTCTGGACGTAAATGTAGCTTCACTGTGCGCACGTTTTGTTGAGCACTCCTTTTGCTTGTAGTTCATTTACAGTTGAAATTGATTTTCTATAACTCGGGAAAAAACATTTTTCAAATATGTTTATTTTTCTGAAATAATTATTTTCTAAATTCATTTTTTCGTTTTTTTATTCTGGCCCTCAAGAAAATGTGCGCAGATAAATTTCTTTCCCCAGATGTCATATACAGTTTTTACTGTTTTTTGACAAATAAATAAATAAATGAACAAGAAAATGAAATGACACAGATACAGAAACTTTTTACATGAGCTTATGTTTTTAGACAGTTGATCAAATTTATTTACGATGTCAAAAAATTTCTTTGTCATAATTCATGTTGGTGTTTGAAATTGCTCCATACCTGCACTTACATGTTTTCAAACATAAAAAGTTGCCAATCATGCCTCAAATGGATTCAGAGCAACTGATCCAACGTTCTACGTCTACAAATGAAACAGAACACTTCTTTTTACCACACAATACGAGATTTGTTTGAAGTACAAAATACGTGCACAGTATACGAATAATATACTAAAATTCGAGAGATTCGTAAATGCGAGAGTTCGTGAATACGAGAGATCGGTGCGCAGGTGAACAATCTTGCAGTTTTAATCAGTAACGTTTTTTAAAATTTATTTTCAAGTTGATTCATACATAGATAAGTAAAATGTTATACTATTCATATGTTTAGGATGCTTACCACTAACTTACATACTATGCTTAATCTTAATACATGGGCGAGGAAGCCAATTAGGCACCTCTGTTAACCTTTGTTAATTTCAGCATTTTTTTCAGGAATACGTGGAATGGGAATTTATTTTGAATTCGGGTTGGTTGTATAGGATTTCGGCCAACGTGAATGCATTTAGTGTGGGGATTTGTAGTATAGAGGAATAGAAGTTGGAGGAAAGGTAAGTGATATGGTTGGCTATGGGTTTGGTTCTTTGCGGAGTTTGTCATTGGTGAAAACCCAAGGGGCGTTGTTGATTATCTGTAGATACTGATTTTTTATTTTTTTTATTTTGTGAATGTTAGTTTTTGGGCATTAATCCAGATGGGGCACGCAGAAGGAGGGTTCTTAGGATGCTTTTGCAGTTTATTAAGGCTTTGCTATATAGTAGTGAGGAATTTCTATTGATAATAGGTTTTAGTTTTAATTTTATTTTTGCTTGATTATTTTTCGTTTGTATATGAAGAGCTTTTTAAAAAAACGACCATAGTCCAAAAACGACGATTTCAAGTTCTCTACAGTATTCTACGCTGCTCTTCTCGGGCTTCGTCTGCAAATAGTGTAGGAAAATTAACCATAGTCCAGGAAATATAGAGCATTGAAATATCACTAGTTTTGAAAAAACAAGTCCATTCAGTTTTCGGAAAAAACAGCCTGTGTCCATTGACGGGAATGGATTATGGTTGTTTCTTTCCATAAAGGGTGGCTATACTGTTGTGTGTTGATTACGTTTCTGTGACAATAAATGGTGATTTAGACATATTACCTACTTTGCTAATGAAATTTTAATTTGTTTAAAATTACTACCTGTAGATGTTCAAATTTCATGAGAAGTACTAATAATTTTTGGCCAAAACCACCAAAATTCACACACATTCTATTTTCAAACCTCCATTTATGTCGTCTCTACACAAGTAATGTACGATATAACATTCAATTATCATTCATAAACTTCAATTTATCTATGTTTCAAATTTCACACCATTTTTAATAATACTAACGAAGGGAAAGAGTGTTTGGCTTCTCCTGAAATGTCTTGATTTTGGACTATGGCGGTTTTTGTAAAAAGCTCTTCATGTTTTTCCAGTTACGTTTTGTGTTTGGTATGTTTAGTCCAAGATATTTAATTGTGTTGTTCTGTGGATGCCAGATTGTTGGTTCATTGTTTAATGTCAAGGGAGTGGGAGAAGTGTAAGGTCTGAGGGTGAATATTTTAACAGCGGTTTTTGATGGGTTAAGTTGGATTTTTAGTTTAGCAGACCATCTATCGATTAGATTAATATATAGTAGTATTGTGTTACGAATTTTGTGTAGATCAGGTCCTGAGGAAAATAGAGCCGTGTCGTCCGCAAATTGGCCGATTTTTATTGAATTTAGTGTAGGTACGTCTGTCACATAGATATTGAAAAATATGAGGGATAATGGTGATCTTTGGGGGAGGCCTGCATTTCTTTGCCTGGAGTTCGAGTGGTGGTTATTGACATTAAGTGAAAATGTTCCTTTTGATAGAAAACAACGGATAATTGAGGTGAGGTAATGAGGGGTTCCAATTTTTGTTATTTTATATAGTAGCGCCTGGTGTCATGTTCAATCAAAAGCCTGGGTTATGTCGATAAAGATGCTTATTATATGATTTTTTTCTGGAAGAGTATAGGTGTTCTGTGATTCTTAGTAACTGGTGCTGAGATGATATATTTTTGGTTAAACCGAATTGTTCGCGGGGAATGGCACCGGTGGCTCGTAGGAATTGGGAGAGACATTTCAAATTATTTTTTCAAATGCTTTGGCTGATATGCGCAGTAAGCTTATATTGCGCTTCTGATGTTCTCATTGATAAATGATGTCGTAGGTTTCCGCGGCTAAAGTCATGATCTGGGCTATCCGGGTGACGCCGCGTCGAAGGCTGTGGTGCCTACGTTTCGACCGCCATATCGCGATCTTCTTCAGGGCAGTAGTGCCAAAGAACATCGCGATATGGCGGTCGAAACGTCAGCGCCTCAGCCTTCAACGCGGCGTCACCCGGCCAGCCCAGATCATGTTCTTATTGATGTCCGCGCGACCCTTTGCGGGGTCCCTCCGAATCCCTTTGGGTGGCTTTCTTCGGTTTGTATTTTGTTTTATTTTGACTCCTCTGTCCCGTACAGGACGGGGATCGGGAGTCTGAATTGTGGGTAAGCGGGTTATTTTGTTCATGGAATGAAGGGTTGTTTTGTTAGGGATGACGGGTGAGGAGGGAGGGACGGGGATGCGCGGAGATGGGGGTACCTTATACGGCGATCGCTTTTTGGAGCTGTAGCAATTTTGTTAGGCTTGGGAATGGGGATAACTGTTGCATGTTTCCATTGTTGAGGGAAGTACGTATTTCTGAAACAAGATTTGGATATATTGGCGAGGTATGCAATTGCGTGTGAAGGTATTTTTTACTGTTATTATGTATGTTATCATGTCCAGGTGCTTTTTTACGTTTTACTTTTTATTATTGTATTTATTTCTGCTGGGGATGCATATTGTATTTTTGGGTGTGAAACGTAGCAGAGTTCAATTCGGTTTTTATTTGTTGTGTTATGTTCGGAGTGGAGTTTGGTTGCGTTTCTTCTTTAATCTTGACGCAATGTAATAAGCTTCAGCTTTCTGAATTAAGGTGCATTCTTTGCCCGTTGTCGTGTTTAGTGTAGGTGTTCTTATTAAGTATTTTGTCTTCTTATTAAGTATTTTTTACTTTCTCACTACGGAGTAGAGAAAAAAGTTATGAAATGCTGCGCGAGAAAAATGGCGAATTTTCGGCAGTAAAATACCTGGTAACGAAGAAGTGGATAAATCCTGTCCCTATATATAATAAATTACTTCCTCTAACACGTGGTGTAGCTAGGATTTTTTATGGGTCCTTGATACTGAAAAAAACGAACCACGGCGAAACGTCTGTCTGTCCGTCCGTCTGTGCGGGGGCACGTTGCGGTCTCATGATTACCTGCGCAAAATGAGGAGTGAATTTTGTGATTGCAGTTATTTTTAGTGTTCCCTTAATCTAGGCACCTTTGACACTGTATTCAGCCATTAAGTTTTCTTCTTTTTTTAGCGATGACTCTGTGCTTGCAAATTGTGTTTATTGTTAGTATTGAATAAATCGGTCCTGTGCCATTACTTCTGCTGCAACTTCTGGGATTGGTTTATTATCCTTGTTTAACTTTGTGATTTTTATAATTGGAGGATGTTGCGATTTTAAGTCTTCTTTTATATCGGCTTTGGAAATTGCTGGATGAAGATTTTTAAAAACATCTGAGTATTCATTATTAGCAGGATTCTTATAGGTGTGAAAGCTTCCTTGTGATTGTATTAAGTATTTTAGAATATTTCTAAAGACTGTTGCTGAACCTGAGTTTATGTTACTTTTATTGCTTTTCACATTGATAACGAAATTATAGGTAACTATAGTTTTCAGTTAATTTATGAAGTTGCTGACGTTGGGGTCATTAGCTACGTAAATTGGTAGAATTCAGTTATCTGGGATTATCTGATCGTTGCACTTTTCCTTGAGATATGAAAATCTTTTAGGACCATCACCGACTTCGCCAAGTTCGCCGAACTTGTTTTGTACATTACATGCGTAATCAGTGAATTTAGAAACTTCATTCTAATTCACTTTCACTTTCACTGTCACTGACAATGACTGACCTCTTTTTGTTGATAAGGGGCTGGGGGTGGCGGTGGAGCCCCGTAGAACGAGTTGCTGGGTTGACGATGCCCTCGCCACTGAGTAGAGCTGACGTAGCTACGTTGCTGGTTTACATTTCCAGGCTGGTTTGCAAGGGAGTCAACGTGGAATGCCCTTCTTAGGTAATGATGTCCGCATTTTGTAGTGCAGTGTTGTCAAGGTCGATGTCACGAGTGGCAGTCCGGGGAACGAGTGCCACGACGAACTCGCCCCTCCACGCAGTTCCTTACCCCGCCACAAAAGACACCGCCATCACTATTCTAAAACGGTGGGATTACTACTACTCGTAAGAGTTCCCTTTCCCGACGCTAGTTGCGCAGAGAAGCTCGTGGCATGCTACGGTGCCACGAAGCGTGCCATACCTACCAGTAGAAGACCTTGACACCACTGGTGTAGTATGTATAAAGCTTGGTTAATTTCCTGCTCTGTGGGTAGGTCTATGGCATAAGCCATAAAAACTTGCACTGTTTGTTTGAAACGAAACACTAGATATAATAGAGGTTATAACACTTGGTGCAGTCTATAGCAAGTTCTCTGTTATGCGGAGGGGTAGAGAGCAGGTCTGCACCGCTCGGCGTCTCATGCTGGAATGCGAGTGACGTATTTGAAATGTGCGGGCAGAATTTCATGAACAGATTCTAAATTATCCGTTCCCGATTAAAGGGTATGCTTTTCCGCAGTATAAGAGAAGCGTGATAAGAAAATGGTGCAAGACTTGTCAGATTTCGATCAAACTACACATGGACTCAAAGGAACATGAGTAAGAACGCGGTTGCGATTACAGTGAGACCTGCATTAAGTGACAACCGTCGGTTCCATGAAAATATAGTCTTTTAGAGGGCGTTGTTTTATAGAGAGGCACTACTTTTAATGGCCTATTATTATTATTATTATTATTATTATTATTATTATTATTATTATTATTCCTCTAAATCACGACTAAAGATGTTATGTGTCGGCTGAATATAAATCTACTCCAGGTTGCAACCAGCTACCGAAGGAGCAGATCCGGTGACTATCAGTGCCTCTACAATACTTTACGTAAAATGTGGGCTGTTCCAAATAAAGCAATTTCTTGCACTTCCCAGTCTTTTGAATTACCTGGAAGTTTAACCAAGTTCTTACACAAATTTTGCGGAACAAATCCCAGAGCTCCGATAACTATCGAGACGACCTGTGCTTTTACGCCCCACATTCGGCTGATCTCGATTTCCAAACTCTTGTATCTAAGACGTTTCTCTGCCTCCTTGGTAACGACGTTTTGATCGCAAGGTACAGCAACATCGATAAGTAAACACGATTTTTCCCCCAAATCCCAGATAACTATATCTGGTTTGTTTGCCGCTATCGTGCGATCAGTTTGAATTTGTTGGTCGTACAATATCGTACACAATCCAACAGACGTCACCGGTTTCGGTGAGTGTTCGTACCACTTGGGGCATGTGTTCGGAACATCGAGGGCGGTACAGATCTGCCAGTGGAGGTAGCTACACACCCTGTCGTGTCTTTTCAAGTATTCTGTCTTTGCTAGGATTGGACAAGCTGAGACAATATGATCAATGGTTTCGACGTGTTTTGCGTGTAATTTTGAGAACCGCTATATCATAATGTCGTGCTCTCAAGGCCTCATCTTGGGCAGCTATTACAAGTGCTTCCGATTCTGGCTTCATTCTTCTCCTTTTAAGCCACATAAATGATTGATCTTTATTGATCTGTGCTCTGTCCATGCGTTTCAAATATTGTCCGTGCAGTGATTTGTCTCTCCACGATTTCTTTAGCATTGTTTGTGTCTCAAATTTCATGTTAAGTAGCATCAGAAGTTCAGTGTCTCTGTCATTCTGGGTGTCTTGCATAGTCTTGTTCGCAATGCTTCTTGCTACACTTACAATGCCCCTGTTTCCCATTCTTCGGTCAGATTTCATGGCCTGCCTCATTAGTGGGTCATCTTCATGGCTGACTACTAGAGGTCTGCATTCTCCGCGATTTTTACCGACCAGCGCTCGCTCGCCTCTCTTCTCTCGAGACCACGCGCTCGACTGTCCTTCGCAGCCGGTTGCGGACTCCTGGGAGCCGGCGGCCGACCGAGACTCGGCCGGTTGTCGACAACCGGCGGACCCCGTTCAGGCGAACTGCGCCACGTAACAATCGGCCGACACGTCGGAGTAAATATCAAATGTCAAGTTTCAGGAAAAGGAAGGAGTATTGAATGGTTTTTAAAATAAATGATCAATAATTTCGTATTTTCAAAATTTAATATATAGAGGAATTTTAATATTAATTTTCAAATAATAAATTTTAATATAAAAAAGAATTAAAAAGCTTTAAAAATCGACTCCTGGAACGCACTGGAGAACCTCAAGTGGATCTATTGGAGTTCTGCCTTTGAATTCAAAGAAAAGGCATTCAAAAGTTTTGGAGATAAATTCCGTTCTTTGTAATGGCTAGGCATCGGATGTTTCGGAAATTGCCTATTTTATTTTAATGAACATAAAATCATTAATTTTCCTTCATTTTATATGGTGTAAATACAAATGCTCTGCTAAATTTAGATGCAAGTGCAATGAAATAAATTAGTACATTTCCCTTCCAATTTTGTATTTTTGTTGGCTTTTTACAATATTTTTGTTGTTGTTGTTGTTGTAATTTTCAGGCATCTGAAGCGCAGGTCTTTGTTTCTTAACCCGGCAGTAGGCGCGCGGGGTGCCTCAGTCACCCCAGCCTTGTTTTGAGCTCATTGTACTTGTAATTTTATTTATAATCTTTGCAAGCTTCTCAATATCTTTTGAGGAAAGCTTTGTGCACGTATCTCGACCCTTCTCTTTCAACTGCTTCCTGTTCTTTCCTGGAAATTTCGTCGCAAAGGCGATGAAGCGTGCGTGGGGACCACCGAGTCACTTCGATCAACCTTTGTTATCGCTTCCTGCCACGCTGTTTACAGTAGTTTACCCAAAGGAAGGGGATCCCTTTGAGCTTCAATATTACTCCACAGAAGCCAATGATTCACAATTTCAGCTTTTACGATTTTTTAATAACAATTAATCGCTTATCTTGTATTGAAACGAAAAATAATGGAGTAATTGAAAAACATTGTACTCGTACACATAAAACTTTATATGCATCATTTCGTGAATACATATTTTTGCCAAATTTAAAATAATGTTAAACGTGTGTATATTATAGTAAATAATGTATTTTGAATTATTGAGTTGAATAGGCTGATGTGCTGGGACCGCTGTTGTTTGGCCTCCGACTGAGTCGATAAAGTCAGAGGCCATGGCGACTTACATCAACTATTTCACAATAAATTAGTACGCCCAATGACGACAAGACTTTTAGACGCAAGGAAAAAGTACCCACCTCATTTTTGTTTAGCATATGCATTTTTCTTATATACTCGTGAAATTATGACCAAATATTCATTGTATTTAATAAATATGCCTTATATTCGGGTTTGTAAGAAACTAAAATGACATTACAATTGGTACGAAACAAATTATTTTCCCTTAAGCGCTATAAATATAAAAAATATAAAAATTCATGCAATAAAGGTTTAAATTTATTTTCAGACTCCTTGTTTGCCTTAATTCTTTCAAAAATGTATTGTTTTGTCTCTATAAAATTATTTCCAGTCAATCGATAAATTGTTACTTTTCAACAAATTAATCGTTTAATTGAAATTGTATTTTATTTCGATTACAATGAATTGAAAGAGTTTTGCGATCACTACGTGCGGCGACTTTATATCCCGTACATGCATTGAGCGGCGAAGCTACCGAGCAGTCCGGCGCCGGTCTAGTGGCCGAACGGCCGAGCGGCAGGGCGGCCGAGCGCTCGAGCTCTCGGGCGCTCGGCGACTCCCGAGTCTCGGCGCGAGCCGCAGGGCGGCCGGTCGCTATGTCCGTTAAACAGCTATCTCTTCCTCCCCGAGCAAGGTCCCCCTCCCTTCGCCGAGCGTCGGCGCGGAGCCCGAGTCTCGAGCGGTTGTTTTCGCCTGATTGCAGAGCTCTATTGACTACCATTAAATTCTGCGGCAATTCCTGGGATGGGCACGTTGTTTTTATAAAGTCTCGTTACGCTGATGATGGACGGGTAATTGTGTTGTAGGTCTTCGATTATTTCCTGTACTGTGATTGTCGGGTGAATATTTTTGAAGACGACAGAAAATTTTTTATTGGCCGGATCTTTGTATGTGTGGAACTGTCTCTTGGTTTCAAGATATTTGATGGCTTTTCTGAAGTCTGCTATTAATTTGAACATTAGTTTAATTCTGTTGACATTATAATCTGTTGTAAATTGGTTTGTGAGTTTGTTTTTTATCTCTTTATTGAATTCCGAGATATTATGAATATTATTTACAAAAATGGGAGGAATTCTTAGATTTTCGTCTTCTTGAGGCGAAGTGACATTGGCAAACTCAAATCTTTTGTCTTGGTCTGATAGGTTTCCTAGCGGAGCAAATCTGTTTCCAACTGGTATATTATATTAAGTTGATTCTGTAGTTGATGGTTTCTTATTTGGAGGGAGGTCTATTTCGTCTGAGTTATGAGATCTTTTAGCACTGTTAATATTTAGTACCGACTCACTGTTATTGTCGGAAATGTCTCCTTGGCCGCTAACTGCATCATTTGCTGAGCTGCGGTTACCAACCTGGAGGTTTCCGGCCCTGATGAGCTGTTGCGAGCTGCAATCGGTACCTTGAACCTTTACGAACTGCCCGTTATGCGTATTTAAGGCAAAGTGTAGGTTTTGGCAACTAGAGTGGGCACTGAACACTTGCTGTTGTTGTTGTTGCTATGGTTGAATCTGCTGGCACTGCCATGAAACTCTCGCTGCCTTATAGAGTTGCCATGGCTCCTGCAATGCTGTGACCTAGGTCACAGCTGGCTGAATGGGGCTCACGGTTAATTATAACTGATAAGCTGTTGGTTTATGGCGCACTGTATAATCGCTGTTTGTACTTCACTTCACTACACGAGTATTTCACTGTTACACGCTTATGAAGTTTACTAGGTAACTGCACTGACTAGGCCGGAGCGACCGATGTTGTCGCCACGGCGGTTCGGCGCTGAATAAGCTGTCTAGGTATGGGCATTGTAACAAAAACACATAGAAAATTCAAAAAGTCCAACATTCCTCTACATGCAGAATCATTTGAAATATTTCATAGAATATAATTTAAAGTATCATTTTTATTATTTTAAAGCTATATATCTTTATAAAACAATAAATAACCGAATTATATATATATATATATATATATATATATATATATATATTGTTAGAAACATGCTACCCATTCGATTCCACTGTTCCATTTTTGGAACATGCAATTTTTTCTAAACAACAATTGATAAAGTCCCAGTTACTCTCACAATATTCTCCTCAGACCTATTTTATGTTGTTAATATACCACAAAAATTGAAAAAGTTACAAAATAATAATTTGGGATAAAATGGGATATTCTGTAGGGAAACGGTTAAATTTTGTACTGTATTCATGATTGATGTCTTTAAATTTGTTTGCTCAAAACATGTGCTTCATGTTGGAGACATGAATAGAAAAATGTGTTTATTTCTTTGTTGGGAATAAGTACAAGGAAATAAACCCTATACTAACTTGCGAAGCCTGTGAAGCGTATATTTGATACTAGACTCGTTCCGAGATGCTACTGAAGAAGTAAATACCGGGTAATGATGTCGTGGTTGCGTATTCAAAGTTCACCTCGAGAAGCTCTATCAAATTCAGAAAAAAAAACAACAATAAAGCTTTGTAAAATGAACCGATGAATATATTGTATAATCCGTTGTGTAAACATTACAATTCAAACATTTTTATTGTGAAAATAATGTTTTGGAACAATACCTGATCGTATAATTATTTCCACAATAACTGAAGGTCTTTTTAAAAACTGCCATAGTCCAAAAACACAATTTTTCAGGAGAACGAAAAAACTTTCCATGATGAAATTGGTAGACAGTTGAAGCATGGAAATTGTTTTGCATTTTCGCAAGTTATTGTAAATACTGATGAACGCATCATCGTTGTGTAAGATGTGACTGTATTGTGGAAATTATTGGATAAAGTGGCGGGGGGTGTACGAACTATGGTGTTTTTTTAAAAAAATCGAGAAATTTGTGTATCGAAATTATTTATTGGAGCAGTATTATTACAATTGCATTAATACTGCGGATTCGATGGTGTGACGGTTAGCGTGCCGGAATGTCATACCCAAGTTCGCGGGTTCAAACCCGAACGAAGCCGTGGATTTTTAAGGGCGAAAAAATCCTTCGTACGTAAGTAAAGCCGGCTGGCCCATGTTAGTAGATTTACTTGCATGTAAAAGATCCTCAAGCCTAAATGACGCCTCTGAGCTAAATTCAAATCGCCTATTTCGTCGCCCGAGATAATACCTTCTTTCTCCGCTAGGTGAAAGGAGCGTAGCGAAATCTGCGTTGTCAGACGGAAGAGCGGGCCTGATGGCCCGAGTCTCGCCACGTAAAATAAGGCACTAACTAACTATAACAATATTTGAAGGAATAATGTAAGACGTTAATGCACGTAATCAATTTGGTATATTATTGACCAACTTATTATTCTTCGTCGCTGATGTTATCACCATTATCAGTGATTTCCTCTTTCACATTACCATCTGCCACTGTCGATAAATTTATATACAAATCTCCGTTTGCAGGTGACTGTAAATATTTAGATAATCTATGAAGATTCCTTTGTTATTACAATGTGCTTCTCCATTAACCTTCTTTGCTCTTACTACATCCTCTTTCCTCTCTTTCTTTGGTTTACGTCTCTTTCACTCTATTCTTTCTACATCTGACGTAGAATTCATTTCGTAGCCGTTACTTTCCCGCTCACTTGCTCAGTTTCAAAACACAAAGGACGTACACGACTCAACAGATTATACATTATATCAAACTTCCAGGACAAAAATACTGGCAATGCAGAATAACCACAATAACCACTCGTTGTAGATTGAGATCAGCTATGCCTAAGAAATAATCACGGAGAAAAATTACATTTAAGGAACTAGGGTTCTTTTGCCAAAAAAGATTTTGGACTATGGTTCTTTTATCAAAATCACTCAGACTTTCAGAGATGATAACTAGAGACAAGAACTGATTTTGTTAACAACACAGTCAGCAAATGACGGCTATGAAGCTCTAGCAACAGTACTGTAAATCTCACTTTTGGACTAAAGTGGTTTTTTAAAAAACCTTCAATTAATTCCCATCATCCAACTCTCCTTCCCTTGTTAGTAATCGGTCTGCAATTGTGGCTGAAAAATATTGTCGTTATTTCCTAGCAAGTATTCTACATATTCTGATATGAAGATCAAAATTAACAACAAGCTTTCTTAACATGAATACGACATTTAATTAATGTATTTATCATGGACCACAGGTCAGTGCTTTCAGTAAGCAAGCAGTTGTGATGCAGGAAGAAGGTTCTAAAAGCAGAAATTACTCAGAAATGTACTCAGATCGCAGGATTCAGAATTTACATTAAAATCTATTACAATACCAACTCTTTCTATCGAGAATGAGGAAGAAAGAACACTACACTTTGACGAACATCTCGGACACCTAACCCGGAAATGTAGGTATTTGAAATGTGAAACTCAATTACGATTTCGCCGGGTCCCATGGTGTAATGGTTAGCACTCTGGACTTTGAATCCAGCGATCCGAGTTCAAATCTCGGTGGGACCTTCAATTTTTAGACAAACATTTTCAACTGCCAATATTGCTTAAAAAACAAAAGTGAATACTTTTGTCATTAGAAAATGTATTTTGATCGCGACCATATCATAACCTCGAATAGTTAGAAATTTTGTTCCGTAAAACTAAATATGTACACTTATTCGTTTTCACAAAGGTTTGAATATAATAAACATTTTGAACTCTTCTAACCTCCATCTCATTGTAGAACACTTACTTAGAACACTTCGTTATTTGGCGAGTCTCCAGAAATATATTTCTACAATTTTGTATTACACGATTGTTTTATTTTAATTTTAAAAATTGTGTCGGGTGCGCATTTTGCTCTTTAAGAATGTATCGATTTAAATGAGAATCTAGTGGTACTACAACAGAACACACTTCCTCGTATTATTTGTAATGGCTCCCCTATATTAAAATACTAAACGAATTTGCAAAGAGTTTCCAACCACCAGAAACGTTTTTCTTCGCGACATTCTGAACCTAAGTTTTTGAAGATGGCACGCAATTCACATTACTCCTACATCACAAGATTCTAACATATTCCTACATAAATCACGCTTTATTAAACTAATTGTGCTCAAATCTCGTTCTTTCTCGTATTATTTCATTGTTTCCAACCAACAAAAACTTGAAAACATTTGTCATCAATAGTTTTGCAATGTTACTTTCGTTTGCAATTTTCGAAAATACAGTTCCTCGGAAATGGAACCTGCACCATTTATATCCATTCTTAGCACTTGCTTATAACCATTGCTCTATGTACTTATACTTTGCTCTGAACGAGGGAGAAATTTAAGAAAAAAATTGGAGTCTTTTTGTTACAAATAATTGCATTAAATTCAAGCAAAATTTAGACGAAAACTACAAGATTTTACAAAAATCTATCTACCCTGATTTAAAGACATAATTTAATAAAACAGATTTCCTTCACGAAACATCTCTATCATTAATATTGTATTTAGTCATGACATTTTCCCCAAAATACATATAGTACAAAAATAACAAAACACCGCAAACGGGACCTGCCCTGTCTGTTAGAGTACAGTAATCCCTCGACATCCGCGGATTCGCTATCCACGAGTTTCGAACATTCGCGATTACAGAAATGCTACCGATTTCAACATTCGTGACTTCAACATTCTCGAGTGCGTTGAATACTTTCTTTTAGCCGAGCATATTTCATTTCCTTTATCAGCGTCATTTGGGAACCGAACTGGGAAACTTGACAGTCACCGGAGCTCAAATTATCACGTTCTGCAAAAATCTCAAATTTGGAATGTCAATTCATATTAATAGAAAAACAAAATTGTAAAATAATTAAATTCAGTTGGAGGTAACGGTTTTGGCCACACGAACAGAAAAGTAATTCAGGATCTGGGCATCTTTCATTGCAACGATTTCACTGAAGAGTAGCTTCGGGAAATAATCAGCAAAGAAAACCCCTTCGAACATAATGATGAACTAACGGAAACGAAACTACGTCCTGGAGAGAAATAGATAGATAGATAGATAGATAGATATTGTTTATTTAGCCTTCTCGGCTATTTTTACATAAAATACATATTTACATACATTGCTTACATCTATAAGTATACTCTATTAACTATTTACAAAATGAATTTTCTTCTTTTATGTGTTTTATAATTTTTCTTTTAAATTCTTTAATTTGTTCACAGTTTTTTTATTTCTAATGGTAGTTTATTATATAATTCAATTCCTTTGTCAAATAGTCTATTTTTTGCCTGTTCAGTTTTACTAAAATTAATTACTAAATGTTGTGCTTGTCTTGTTTCCCTTGCTGTTTTATCTTTCACTCTTTGGATTTTGTTTACCAAATCTCCTGTTATTTGGTTTTTAATTAATTTAAAAATAAAAATTAGTGTCTTATACTGAATTCTCTCTTTTATTGACATAAATTTCAGAGTGTCTAGCATGTCTACCACTGGAGTGTAT
Source organism: Acheta domesticus (assembly GCA_031308135.1). Taxonomy (NCBI): domain Eukaryota; kingdom Metazoa; phylum Arthropoda; class Insecta; order Orthoptera; family Gryllidae; genus Acheta; species Acheta domesticus. Next base: position 128,005,037 of record JAHLJT010008446.1, on the reverse strand, counting down.
CTATTGCATTGAATTATTACCCTCATTGCTCTATTTTGTTGTATCTGAAGTTTTTTAATTTCACTTTTTTGGGCTCCAACTAGTATTGTTGCACAGTAATCAAAATGTGGTGCAATTATGGATTTATATATCAAACATCTTGTATAGCCATTTATATATTGCCCAATTCTGTTTAACATATTAATCTTTTTTCCAGTTTTCTTTACTATATATTCTATATAATCTTTAAAATTTAATTTACTATCTATAATTACTCCCAGATATTTCATTTTGTATACCCGTTGTATTTCCTTTAAATCAGTTGTGAATAATTTTGTTTCTCTTTCTTCTATGTTTCTTCCACTATGTAAAATCATAAATTTAGTCTTTTCTACATTCATTATTAATTTATTTACCCTTAACCATTCTTGTACTGCAATAAATACACTCTGCAGTTTAAATTCAATTTCCGCTTCTGTTTCTCCAATTACATACAATAAAGTGTCGTCAGCAAATAACTGAATTTTACATTCATTTGCAAACAAATTTATTATATACTTAATTAAGTCATTTATGTACATTATAAACAATATTGGTCCCAAAACTGACCCTTGCGGAACACCTAAATCTACGCTAATTTCCTCTGACATAATGTTATTATATTTTACTTTTTGCTTTCTATTTACAAGATACGAAATAAACCACTTTTGAACGTCACCTTTGATACCGTATTTGTACATTTTCTCAATCAGCATTGACCTGTCAACCGTTTCGAATGCCCTCTTTAGATCCAAGAAGATAATTCCTACTTTCTTTCCTGTATCAATATTAATTTTCCATTCGTCTAAGACTGCTTGAATCGCGGTTTCACAGGATTGTTTTTCTCTGAATCCTGATTGTTCATTTCTTATAATTTTGTTTGTTTCAATAAATTCATTTAATTGCTTCTTTACTATTTCTTCTAATATTTTTTCATACGTGGGTAGTTTATTTATTGGCCTAAATTCAGCTGCTCTCTTTGTGTTTGTCACTTTTGGAATTGGTATTACGGTGGAAGTTTTCCATGATTCAGGAAAGATCCCTTTTTCTAATGAATTATTTATTATTTTCAAAAATACAGCTTCTAATATTTCATAATTTTCTTTTATCATTTTTGTTGTAATACCCTCGTCAGTTCCTTTTTTGTTTGTTAGCCCAAAGATAATTTTACGCAATTCTTCCTTTCTTATCAATTTAAATTTATTAAATTCACTGTCACACCATTTTTCATTTTGCTTGTAAATATTCTGATTCCCTGCATCAGCATTTTGTACTAAAATATTAATGCTTCTTACGAAATAGTTATTGAATTTGTTTGCTATATTTTCTTTACTACTTTCATCAAATACAATATCTGTAGTCATTAAATCACAGTTTTTACCTCCAATTAATTTCTTAATTACCTTCCATAATTCTTTACTATTATTTTTGTGTTCTTCAATAGTATTATTATAATATTCTACTTTCTTTTTCTTAATTAGTTTAACTACATTATTTCTTAACTTCTTGTACTCTTCCCACTTGTCTGGTTCTCTCGTTATTTTAGCTGTTTTGTATACTTCATCTCTCTTGTTGCACAACATTTTTATTTCTTCGCAATACCATTTTCTTTCATTCCATTCTGTATGCACCTTCAGCGTTTTAAATGGTGCCACCTTATCTAAGGTTTTTACGACTGCTTTTACAAATTCCTCGCTTAACTCGTCTTCATTGTCATGTTTTAATTGTCTAATATTACATTCTAATATTTCTCTAAATTGATCATCTTTAAAATTTCTATAGTCTCTTTTACGTATTTTAATCCTCTCTCTTCGAAGCAACAACTCTTCCATATTTGGATATTAGAATGAGTAGGGTGATGAAACAAAAAATAACCAAATCCTATATCCAATCACTTTCAACTTTGAAATAAGTTTCAAATATAGTTTTATTTCTTCTCTTCGCGATATTAATTGTGAATTCTGTTTGTACTAGTGCCTACTCAGTTCTACTGCAATTGTTTATCATTTCTTATTTCTTTTTTAAATAGTATTTCTGTATCCAGGAACTTAACCCAAGTTTTTTTACTTTCCCGTATACGTACGTATACACGGAGTGATATACGTAGTATAGGCAAAGTTATGTAATGCTGCGCGAAAAAATGGCCAATTTTCGGCGGAAAAAAATTAATTGCCGGGCCGTGAAAACGAATAAGTGGATAAAACCAGTTGCTAAATTAAGAAAAAAAAATCCTCTATCTCGTGGTGTGATCAAAATTCATGATTTGTTGCTTCTTTATACTTAAAAATCGATTGACGGCATTCCGTCCGTCTGTCCGTCTGTGGTCAACGCTAGCGCCTAAACCGTTCGGTCGATTTTCTTCAAAATTGATATTCCCCAGTCGATCTGATTCTAGTCAAAGCTTTGTGATTTTGAAAAAGATTCTTTAAAATTTGGGGGTACTTTATATGAAGCCCCCCGGGGATTTTCAACATTTTCTCAAAAACGACTCCAAATTTTTCTTTAAATTTCTTGTATGAATAGAGGAAAATACACTTTTTAACATGGCATAGGTCCGATTTTCACGTACAGCTCTGAATTTTCGAAAATTGTGAAAGTTTGAATTTTTTTCGGCGTCTTTCTCGAACTACAAAATTGAAGATAGAGATTTTTTCTTCAAATAAAATTTGTTCTGCATATTGAGTTCTTTAATAAAGGTCATGTAAATGTTTTTCACAATTTTGGTAGTTTTCGTGCAATATTGCGTGCAATATGTGCAATTTTAAAAAATTACAAAAACAAAATTTTCTCAAAAACGGCTCCAAATTTTTTTTAAAACTTTTGGTAGGGATAGTGGTAAATGTACTCTATCAATGACATAAAAGCCATTTTGGTCTATCGGTTGTTTTTTTCAAAAATTACCAAAATGTAAATTTTTTTACTTGTCTCTCACGTCGTTAATATTTACACTATCGGCGATTTTTTTACATTATTATATTTACGAGTATATATGCTTTAAATAATGTCAAGTAAAGTTTCTCGAAAACACTACCGTTTTCTGTGAAAAGTAGCTCAAATTTCGGCATTTTCAGAAATGCTCAAACGTCATTTTCTCGTATATGGCTGCAATTTTTTTCTTGAAACTTTTGTAACGGATAGTGCTAATTACACTCATTAGTATAGCGTGAAGTATATTTTGAGTTTTTTTTGTTTTTTTCAAAAATTATATAAATGTAAATTTTTTGAAAGATCTCTCACATCTTTAATATGAACATTATCCGCGATTTGTAAAGATGATTATATTTGTGAGTGTAAGTGCTTCAAATAACTTCAAATAAAGTATTTTGAAAACTCAAAACTTTTCTGTGAAAATGAGCTTCAAATTTCGCATTTTTAGTAGTGCTAAAACGCCATTTTCTCTTAAACGGCACATAATTTTTAAAAGAAAATTGCCATTTACGGCTAGGTTTTTGTGTTCTTTAATATTTTAAAATTAATGTTTCTGTTCTACCAATAGGAAACCGAAAAATTAAGAAAATGACAAAAAAATGTACTTTTGGCGATGATAGATGGTAGCTGGCAAGAAAGAGTATGTGGCAATTCCGAATAGCTAGCGAAGACCCAGGAAAATAGAAAACTAATACAGGAAAGTCTGTGCCATTCTGTTTCTGTTTTTTGACAAATAAATAAATAAAATAAATACGGTCATGCTTAATTTTTTCAAAATACGAGTAGTTTTTCTTTAATTTTGTGACAAACGTAATAGGCCGCTGTAAATTTACTGCGCTTCGGACAGCTGGATGCGTCGTAAATTAGAATGTGCAATTTTGTATATTATTTCTTTCTTCGTTTCTTACATTCGAACTTTGTTATAGACTTACACATTAATATTTTAGAAATTGTTTATTTTGAAATATTTGAAATAAGTAAAAAGAATTAATAGCTCTCAGAATAGCGACAATGCAGGGACTGCAACAATGGAATTCACTTTGCGCTCGCGAATATCTGTGAATTAGTGTCATTGTTGTGACCTAATGGAGCTGTATGAAAAGGAGTTATAATTGTCTAATTTATGTTGATATTTGCAGGCAAATATTTAGTTTTGCACCAAATGCTGTACCATTTGTAGTGAGTAGAGAATTTGTTGCATGGTTTTAAAATTCTCTTCCCTAATCATGGCCCAATGGAAGGCATTTCTATATTTCCAGGGTATCAGGCTTCTTTTTCCAATACAGGGTTACAAAACTTTTGCATTCTATTTTTGTGAAGTTGTAGAATTCACATAGTTCTGACAACACTGCAATGGAAATAGTGAGTTCCAAGCGAAGATGTTAGTAGCGCATAAAGTGCAATATTACAGTACTACTTAGCTGTTTCCTCTAATACGGGAAAGTAAGTGCTGTTGTAGCACCACTAGTTTCATTAAAAGATCGACTCAACATTCGCGGGTTTGTCATTATCGATGCTTGTCAGGAACCTAACCCTCGCGAATGCTGAGAGATTACTGTATATTGTTATAGTATCCGAGGAAAAAATTAAAGAGAAAAAATGGAACAGCTTTTGAGAAAGTGAGTGTTTAAAAATTTCCTTTTTATCGTGCAAAATTGGGCGAAAACTACTCATATATGTTTTTAAAAGATTGTTCAAGACTTTACTTAAGGATCTGTTTTCGTATTATAGATTTCATTAAGGAAAAATGTTTCAAAATTAGGGAATTGCCTTGCTGTTTCTAACCAGGCTATTTCCCATGGTACAGTTGATGGGGTATCAATATTTTTCGTGAATCATCAAATTGCCTGATAATATTCTGATATTCAATTGTTTAATTTCTATTCAATGAATTTTCAATATTTTAAATTCCGCATCTTTTCAGAAAACATCCAAGCGCATTGTCTAACATCATGTGAGACAGAGTAGAGTTTTCTCAATCATCTGAATAATCTGTCCCAAGAATCTGCAAGGACAGCAGTTGCTACATCTCTTCATTTTTAAACAAACGTTTCACATTTCAACATAGCCAATTTTCTTAAAGGTAATTGCAAATCTTAGAGAAACTTTTACAGAGCATTTAACATAAATTAAAAACACAGGATCGTTTTAATACACGCAGAATTGATGTTAATGCACCGCTAACGTCATCATTACTAGAATGTATAATAAGTATTGTTCAATAGAGTTTTCCAATTTTCATTCCCAATTGTAGTGTCATGGCACAAATTTCATTACGTGTTTTTAAAATTACAATTGTAAAGAGCATCGTCGAAAACAATAAAAGTATACACCAGGAAACTTAGTGGTTAAATTATCATTTTCAGTTAATGATAGGAATTATTTTTTATAGATTTAATTCAATAAAGTTTTGCAAATAAATGAAGCATTTCTCTGTGTTTTGTAATCAGAGTATAATATTATCCAAGTACTAATTTCATCTGTGCATTAAACTCATAAATATTAGTACTTGTAGTTAATTTTGTGCATCGTATTTTTGAAGTGTCTGTATGGTGAACTCGGGATAACTATTAGTTCAAAATCTGCAATAAAATTACGCTCATGATTAACTGACAATCATTATCACGGACAAACGGACGGAAAGAGAGACGAGTTGCTCAGAATTAAAATATTTTCTTTACATTACATAAGTAGTATGCGAGAAAGTAGAAATTCCTGGTTAATTATTAAGGGACCTGGATGTCGTTTAGCGTGTCATCAACTCTCTTCTCAACATAAACAGAAAAATTGATGGTTTCAATCAATACAAATATATTTAAGTCAAAAGTTAAAAAATCTGTAGTACTTCCAAGTATCAAGATTATTCCCAAAAACTCAATTTTCAGCTATTCATGTGTAGATATTGACCTATTAATGATGTGATTCATGAGGGTGGGCCAATAAGATTTTTTTACTCAATATCAACGCTTCGCTCATTTGTTTGGCCTGTCGCAAAGCTATTAAGACGAATTTTTGGTCTGTTGTGTCAAACATGCAATGATAGTTCACTACCATTAAGTTGCACATGGTCGTAGATCAATTGCAACTGACCATTGCCTTCATTTTTCATATTAACATACACTCGACGTCAAAATTTACATGAGAATAGATATGGCATGCACTTGTAAAAGTATCATTTCAACAATCAGACCTAAATTACAAGAATTGGCGTGAAAAATCCCCTGTCTAGCAATTAAATAAATAGCATTCGGGTGTACACTATGAGTTAATTCAGGTGGAAAAACACACAAGAAATTGTTTCTTCAAAATTTGGGGGTACATTACATGAAGTCCCTTTGACATTTTAAAAATTTTCTCAAAATCGGCTTCAAATTTTTTCTTTCAATTTCTTGTACGAATAGAGTAAAATACACATATAAAGGTGGCATATTTCCGATTTTCACAGTTAACTCTGAATTTTCGAATATTGCAAAATTATGAATAATTTTCGTCGGGTTGCTACAACTACAAAATTAAAGATAGATTTTTTTCTTAAAATGAATTTGTTGTCCATAATTGGTTCTTTCATTACGGTCATGTACATTTTTGAAAAATTTTAGAAGTTTTCGCGCAATACTGCGTGCAATGTTTGCAATTTAATAGAATGCAAAATCTAGATTTTCTCAAAAACATCTCCAAATTTTCTTTAAAATTTTCGTAGGGATAGTGCTAAATGCACTCTATGAGATGGCGTAAACGTGATTTTGCTGTATTCTTTTGTTTTTCAAAAATGAAAAAAACGTATTTTTGACGTGTCTCTCACGTCGTTAATATTTACATTAGCAGCACTTTGTTTACATTGTTGTATTTACGAGTACGTGGGCTTTAAATAAGGTCAAATAAAATTTCTCGAAAACTCAAAAATTTTCTGTGAAAACGAGCTCAAAATTCCGCATTTTCAGAAACGCTCAAACGTCACTTTCTCATGAATGTATCATACATTCATTTCTCATAAATTCATTTGGTGCATTCTTTTGTTTTTTTTCAATAATTACACAAATTATTTTTTAATATCTCTCATGCCGTTAATATGCACATTTTCAGCAATTTTTTACAAATTATTATGTTTGCGAGTTAAAGTACTTCAAATGACTTTAAATGAAGTTTTTCGGAAACTCAAAATGTTCTGTGAAAAGGAGTTTCAAATTTTGTATTTTCAGTAATGTTCAAACGCCATTTTCTTAAAATCGATTCCAAATATTTCATTAAAAATTGCCATTGATGACGAAGTTTCACTCTTCTTTAATATTCTTAAAGTAATATTTCGGTTCTACTATAAGAAAATCGAAAATTGAGAAAATGTCAAAAAATGCACTTTGAGCGGCGATAGATGGCAGTTGACAAGAGGATGGGGCATGGCCGTAAATCCAGTCCACATCAAGAAAATTAGAAAACTTTACTACGAGAAAGTCTGTGCCATTCTGTAACACTACTTGTTTCTATCTGCAGGCGCATGTCTTTCTTCGCCAGCCGCCAGAAGAGCCTCTTTGTAAGATGTGATAAGGGGTATCTTCGATACTAAAACAAACTGTTGCGATTCATAAAATGGTGAAAGCAATCCCTCCCGGCCAATGCATCTTGTGGGATTAAGTGTTTAATTCCACTTTTTTCTCTAAGTTGGTACAATACCCTGCGAAAATCTTGTCTGGAAAGTAGAATTTACATGCTTTATTTAAAAACAAATACTCGACACTTTAAGCAGTTAATCTAGTTTAGTTAAAAATTATTAAGAGAAATATAATTTAGTTAAAACTGCTTCTTCCAAAGGTTTGTCATCACGAACAATCCCTTGAAGAGGAAGAGCCTTTGAAGGTCTTGGTACGAGAAACTACGAGGGCAGATGGGAAAGTAACGCACAATAATTTGGTTTCTCCGCTGGTATTGAAACTGGAATGATAAAATTGCACGACGAGATAGTTTGAAGATCGAGTTATAGAGGGTATTTTATTTTCATGTGAAGCTCTCGCGAATGTAACCTGCAATATGAAATGAAAATGGCGCGCATATTACTGTCGTCAACTTAAGAAGAGCAGAAAATGTAGTGCAAAATTTGTGAGCTCAATGGTATAATCCTAGTGAAATGCACACGAACATGCGTTGCGTGTTTGGGGACGACAGAGTGGACCGTAGCAATATCCCCAGGTGGCACGCATTCTTCCAAGAGGGTTATAGCCCAACCAAACGGACTTCTATGAACATGGTATATTGAACTGGTAGCACGCTGGTAGAAATGTGTTGACAAACTTGGCAACTATGTAAAAAAGTAGGTCAAAGCTTTGTTGTTCTTTGGTGATTTTTTGTTTTGGTACCAATTAAATTTTTGGCAAAAAATTCTTGTGCGTCACTTTTCGATCTGCCCTCTTATATGGATGCCTTTTTCAAATCCATTTCCTTGCTCTTAACTGCGTTGCCTTTACCATATCTTCAGTATTCCAGTTTGTATTTTCTCGTATACGTACGTATACGAGAAGGGTCGTTATACACGGAGTAATATACGTCTATGTCTCATATACAGAGACGTTTTCTCTATACGTAGTACAGAGAAAGTTATGTAATGCTGCAAGATTTCAACGGAAATGTACATTTTGGGGCCCCTGATACCGAAAAAGTATTTTTTCAAAACTTCCGTCTGTGAACATTACTAGCGCGAACACCAGGGCTCATCAGAAAGACTATTCGGGAGCAAAGAGCCGTCGGCAGTGGCCGGAGCGGATGGCCGGAGCAGCAGTGGGAGTGAGGAAAGCCTGCTTGGTGACGGGGGGGGGGGGGCGTTGAGAGGTAGAAGCGGTAAGGCGGAAAGCTCAGTTTCACACAAGACGACATTGCGAAATGTGTTGTCGTAGAAGAGGTAGCAAGTGTCTCTCGTAATAATAGTCAGTTTTTTTTTTAATTAATGGAAAGAACTATTTTTTCTGAAAAATTGGAGATAATATAAAATGTTTGGCTTGTCATAACAGTTTTAATCATGTTAAAGAGTATAGTCTAAAAAGGCATTACACAGGGCTGTCAAACGGAGCACGTCGGTGTTTGGAGCGCGCTTCCGCTATGCTAGGGCACGCAGTGCCCGCGGCCAGCGCCAGACAATCTAAGATCATTTTGTCTTCTAGACGTCGACAATCGAACCATTTTACCAATGTCCCCGCTTCTCTTTCTTAGGGATGCACAGAAGGCAGTGATGGCGGAACGTAAGAAGACGTATAACAAGTCTCAATCCGATAGGGCTCTTATTTTCTTGTGCAGTGAGTGCGGAGGTGATGCAATTTGTTTAATATGCAGAAAGTATTTAATAACAAAAAAGAGTAGCGTTAAAAAGCATTACGAAATCTTCCATGGAGACTACAAATATGTTCGTTAAGACGCGATCTGATGACGCGTCACTTATTACATAGGGTAAACGGTTTTTTTTATTTTATTTATTTGTCAAAAAACAGTAAAAACTGCATATGACGTGTGGGGAAAGAAATTTATCTTCTTGAGGGCCAGAATTTTATTTTAAAAAAAAAAGAAACGAAAAAATGAATTTAGAAATAATTATTTTAGAAAAATAAAGATATTTGAAAAATGTTTTTCCCGAGTTATAGAAAATCAATTTCAACTGTAAATGAACTACAAGCAAAAGGAGTGCTCAACAAAACGTGCGCACAGTGAAGCTACATTTACGTCCAGAAGCAAAACAAGGGGCCATCTCAGCATTTGCTCAATGGATCAGGGAAACTGGACAAAAACCTGATCGAGATGGGGGTCATTGACCCGGAAGCTGAAGTACATTACTTGTTACAGACGTATTAAATATTTTTTTTAAATGTATACAATGCAAACGTAAACTAATTCATTATATATCTTTGTTTTGTTATATTAAACATTATTTTTCTTTTTCACGATCAGTATAGTCTCTAATTGTATAGAAACAGTTCTGCAGCAGAAATGATTTTACTTTAAACTTAAATTTGTGTACCGACTTTAATTGTTTTATGTCATCTGGCAATGCGTTGTAAAGTAACGTACATGTATTGTATGTTGATTTCTTGTACTGAGCTGTTGATACTGACACTTGATGCACGTGATTTCTACGGCGTGTGTTGTAATTATAAATATCAATATTGCATGAAAATATGTTCCCTCCGTTAAGTAGGTCATTTTTGACAAATATTACAGATTCGTAAATAAATAGACAAGGCAATGGTAGGATTCCCAGCTCAATGAAAAGAGGCTTGCAGGAATCACATGGAAGGCATTTTTTCATTATTCGAATAATTTTCTTTTGCAATCTGAAGGTCTGAATACTACAGGATGAGCTTCCCCAGAATATTATGCCATATCTCAGGCGGGAATGCACATTTGCAAAATAAAGGCAACGAGCTGCATGAAGGCTGACAGAATTTGAAAGAATTCTGAATGCATAGCATAATGAACTTAATTTAGTGTTTAATTCTGTTATATGTACATTCCATTTGAGGTTTGATTGAATTGAAAGACCTATAAATTTTGTTGCCTCAACATCAGCTAATTGCATATTGTTCATTTTCAATGGAACATGCGATTTCCGATTTGAGATGCAAAAATGCATTGAAACAGTTTTTCTTTCATTAACAATTAATTTGTTATTATTAAACCAATTTGAAACTTCTGAAATTGTACTATTTACTGCTTCTTTTCTGCAAAGAACATTCGTGTCATCAGCAAACAGAACCGTTCTTCCATTTTAATAGACGAGGGCATATCGTTTACATATAACAGAAAGAGAATAGGGCCTAAGATCGAACCTTGCGGGACCCCATGCACAATTGGCAAAGAATTGGAAATATAAGTATGTAATGTCCTTTCCTGCCAGTATGGTATTTCTACTCTTTGAGTCCGATGTTTAAGGTAAGAAGTTATCCAATCTAGGGCAATACCACGAATTCCATACGAAGGTAATTTTGAGAGCAAGATCTTATGGTCAATAACGTCAAAAGCTTTCGAGAGATCTAAGAATATTCCAATGGGTGCTTCATTTTGGTCTATTGATGAAGCAACATCTTTGAGAAAAGAAAAAATGGCAGTTTCCGTAGATTTTGATTTTCTAAAACCGTGTTGTGAGTCTGAAAACGCTCTGTTTTTCCTGAGAAATGTTTCCATTCGTAAGTAGAAAAGCCTTTCTAATATTTTTGAGAAAACTGACAAAAGAGAAATTGGCCGGTAATTTTGAATATCACTTTTGTTCCCTTTTTTAAAAAGTGGCTTAATTTTTGCTGTTTTGAAAATATCTGGAAATATTCCTGTACATAAAGAAGCATTGAAAATGTGAGTTAACGGATGTATAAAGGCAGGTGCACAAGTTTTTAATAAACAATCCGGAAATTCATCTAAACCAGATGAATATTTATTTTTTAGTTTACTGACTATTCTGAGGATTTCGTTGGGAGAAGTTTCGGGAATAAACATCGTATCTGAAATTTTTTGGGAAGTGTAAAATGTTGAATTTTGTGATTTTAGTCCCTTCGTGAGATCAGACGCAATTTTGGAAAAGTGTTTGTTGAAGAGATTGGCAACTTTTTCCGGATTACTCGTTTCTCTTTCATTATCCTTTAAAATAACATTCTCTACAAGGTATCGAGATGATGTGGTTGTATTTTTTACGATATCCCACATTGCTTTAGTTTTGTTACTAGCACTCAAAATGTCCTGACTATTTTTTATTATTTTTGCTTGAACTATTACTTTTCTTAAAATTCTTTTATATTCTCGGAAGTATATATGGAAACCGGGTGACACCTTATGATGATTAGAAATAAAGTAAAGCGTACGTTTGTTTTTACACGATGTTCTAATTCCTTGTGTGATCTAAGTATTACCGGTTCAACCATAATTTGAATTACCGCTTGTTCTAACACCGTGTTCTAATATTTTGCTTAAAAATGGCGTGAAGGGACGCTTTTTGGTTATAATGTAACATTTACTTTGACCGCAAGAGTACAACTGTTGCCAATATGGTGGATGTTTGTTAACAGTGCGTTGCATGTTCATTGTATGTAAAGATTTCTTAAGATTTTCTTTAGAAACCTGATATCCAACAGCGCTGTTTGTTGATTACGGCGGTAAGTAAAACACCTTGATATTTCAGAAAACACAAATCTTATTGAGTGAGAATGTCATCAACTAAACATTAGAAGCCTAGCTTTGCATATTTAGTGGTGTAGGGGGGTGGCCAGTGACTCTCTTCGATAGTGTGTGAATTGTGTTAATGACCACTCTGCTAATGACTGTTGTCAGATTGTTTTTAATCGTAGTATAATATTATTGCACACAGGTATAAACTGCATGGGCCTGAAATAAGAGATTTTAAAATGCCAAAGGAGCCGAAGCAGAAGCATGATGCAGAAGCCATAGCAAATGTGTTATCAAATGTGTTAAAAATTACTGGACATCTGTTCGTTCTGCTGAAAAATCATTTAATGATCCCAAACCAAGTTTGCAGTTCATTTTAACAATCCAGATCATAAAACAGCACTAAGTCGTGATACTGTGTTATCTAATAAGAAGACATTCTTGTTAAGTGTATACTTGAACTAGCCTGGAAGGTTTTCCAAGGAAGAAGGAAGATCTACAGAATAGCGTTCAACAATTTTTAGCTGCTAAACTAAATTCCCAATACGTTCAACAACAACCGTCCATGAGAAGATTGGGTCAAGGCATTTTTAAGAATACATCCCATAATCACTAAACGGACAAGTGACAGCCGCTAGTCCATGTGTCAGCGAACAAGACATCAGAATGTGATTTCAGGAAGGTCAAGGGTACATCATGGGAAGTAACTTGGGTGAGAAAATAAATAATACAAAAAGGTGTTTCTGTTGGAGAACAGTCAAATTTCGAATCGTCCAATTACAGGGAAGGTTTTAGATGAAAAAGGAAGTAAGAATGTTTACTCAGTAAAACAAAGAGCTTCAAAAGACAATATGACAATCATGTTCTACTTTCCAGCAAGAGGACTTGCCACTAGTCCATTAATTATTATCGATCCATTCAAACGGATCCCAGAAAAATTGCTGAAACAGTCCCAGACGGCTGAAAGATTTGAAAGTGACAATGGATAGATTATAAGCAAGGTTTTTTACAAATATATTTGAAGCATATTCCGTCCGTTTCTATTAAAAAATGTCATCACACTCCCTGTGCCGGCCAGAAGACACATCTGACATAAGAATTGAGTCGAATATATTTAGATTTAAAAATAGAGGATTTACCCCAACAGCGCTTAAATATTAAAGTTACTAGCGTACCCGTGCGAGAACTCTCGCATGTTAAACCCCATCCTTTCCCTATCCATTTGTCTATACTTTCTATTAAGAAGGACCGTTGTTAATGAAACGTGTTTATTTGTTTGAAGATGTATAAATGTAACTTTAACCGAAAATTTACCTGAATGTCGAGGAATATCTCATCTTATAAATTACGGTATGAAAAACGTTTCTTTGAGGCCTTTGGCTTCAAAATTTTAGTTTTTAAGGCCCTAAAACGCTTATTTTAGGAGTTATTTGACGAAAACTTTGACAAGTGTTGCAGGTTGCATTTGACTTGAATATTTAGATGCGTTTTTTTAAACAAATCCTTCATATTTTTGAAGTAAACAATTCAATTCGTCAAGTCTCCGTGAAATTCTTTCTTTAGAGACCTCATTTATAAAGATTGGTTGCGTGTGAGAGCCGGAACGGAAAGGTATACTACTGAAATAATACAGGAGACGATGTTAAAACTGTATCTTACAACTTTCATGGGTAATATAATAATTAATTGAATATATCGGTATACTAGTTGTTTCTGTTATAAATAATTCAGTGGCCATTCACTGTCATCATGGTGACCAACCACTATAATTTCTGGCTAATCATTAAACAAAATGACACGTTTTTATGAACAAATTAATTAATAACGTAATATTCATTGCCCGATAGAAATGACGGTTGGGATAAGTAAAAGGACCATTGGACAGTAGAAAGTGAGTAGCAAAGTTTCAAAATTCAAATGAGTTAATAGTGTTACAATTCTTAAGTGGCCAATCACTGTATCGTTTACCTTATATTCACAGTTATCATTACATATTTATGTACGTTTTTGACGTTTCATACTACATATTTTTCCGGTCTCTATTCATTATTACTCTATAATTTTTGAAGTGCTTTATTACGTACATTTTCACACAATAAATATGCACAACGTATTTCTTTAAATGTTTATTTTCAATAATAGTGTCAGTGTTTTTCTGAAATTATGATATATAATACTTATCTTGATTTAGTATACATTTTGGTTTATATTTATTTTCTTAAAAATATGTATTTGAGTTGTTTGTAACTAGAGTTAAAAGTTCTCATATATTGCATTCTCTAATACTAACTAGAAACGCGCGTTGAAGTTTCCTTGGTGTAATGATCAATGCTTGTATAACTGCAGTTTCTGTTTACATGTCAACTTCCATTAAAAGTTCGTAAATATTAATAAATGTCTCTGTATGATATATCAACCCGTGTGTTTGACCTAACTCGCTGCATTCGCACGAAGTTTTCTCACCCCTGCTTCCCATCTGTGACGAGTGATTTCGCTAAGCTGATATCGTCGCGTGCTCCAAACCTTTGCGAAGGCCATTCGCGTGCTCGTTCGTCTGGCAGCCCTGCATTACACGGTGAATCCTGCACCAACTTTTAGTAGTTATCGCGGAATATTGCGTACAATATTTGTGCATTTTTTTAAAAAAAAAAAACAATATTTACTAAAAAACGGCTCCAAATTTTTCTTTTAACTTTTGGTAGAGGTAGTGTTAAATGTACTCAATTATATAACATAAAAGCCATTTTGCCTCATTCTTTTGCTTTTACAATAAACACAAAAAAATGTTTTGATTAGTCTCTCACGCTGTTATTTACATTAGCGGCGACTTGTTCACATTATTGCGTATATGAGTACATGTGCTTTAAATACTGTCATAAAATTTCTTGAAAACTCTTTAAGTTTTGTGTGAAAACGAGCTCATAATTCTGCATTTTCAGAAACACTCAAACACCTAATTTTTCTCAAAAAAAAAGGAATTTTTTCTTCAAACTTTTCGTACGGGCAAATTGCACATAATACAAGTGACTCACAATATTGCGTGCAATATGTGCAGTATAAAAAACAAGATACTTTCAAAAGAAGGCTCCATTTTTTCTTTAAACTTTTAGGAGGAATAGTGCTAAATGTACTGTATAAGATGACTTTAACGCCATTCTGGTTTATTCTTCTGTTTTTACAAAAATTACGAAAATGTAATTTTTTCACTAGCCTCTCACATCCTTAATATTTACATTAGCGGCGATTTGTTCACATTATTGCATTTATGAGTATATGTGCTGTTCGAACAAGCAAGCCATTTATCATTTATTTATACTATATGCCCATCGCATATGATAAAGCTACTTGGACAACCATTTCATTATGTATTTTATTTAATTGTAAAATACGTTCGTCATATCGATTCGCAATTCCGAGAAAAGGCTCATCCGCCAGGCACCACCGCCTGAACACCTTTTCGGGAATCGCCCACGACAATGCGAGGCATTGTGCATACAATTCAGTTATCCTAATAAGATAGCTATGTAAAAAATTGTAAATTTTAGCATTTAAAACTCTACATGTTCATATGATTTGCCTAATTAACAAATCAAAGACATCTTGCCCTTAATTTCATAATCTTACTTACACGACTGCCTATTAGCTGGCGACAGAAAAACGCGCCAAGCCGAATCAATCTCGCCAGACGACGCCACGCATCGTCAATTGGGGCTGAAATCTCGTAGCAAGCACACGTATCTATTGCGCGAGCCCAATCGCATGCCTATATTTTCACATTGCAACATCTTATGTACACGCATGTGTAAGATTACATTAATATGTTATTTCTACAGTTCGGTGTATTGTACGATGAACTAATTAATGGTGCTAATCGCCCTAACTCGAAACATTTACGTTTCAAGTGAACATTTGTGCGCGTGGTGCAGAACTACTTGTCATTGTAGTGATCAGTAATTGCCATTCTCATGCATTCCGCAATGTACTGTGTTCGACGTTTGTGCTTAAAACAGTAACTCTTCATGCAGGCAATTATTTAATTGAACATGTATTCACATCAAACCAGCCATTTGCTTCTAGCGTGGCAAGCGAACAGTGAACTATCGATTTGGTGTATGTTCTTCAATTGCATTGTGAGCTGCTAGCCATACGGCAGGCAACACTCATGCATTCCTAGGGCTCCGTAAGGGGCCAGTAAGCATCCAGACAGCGGGTCGCCCTGTATCATATGTATTTTTACAATACTGTCTCAGTTCAAACAATAGCTTTTCTGTTCAAAACAGATCCCTCCGCCAAGGAAAGTTTCAAACCGCCATCTCCCACCTCTAACCGTTTTTCATTTCTCCACGAACCAACTGTAACCGGTACCAGTCTGGAACCGGCTGGCATCACACCAAGCTGAGCTCGATATCATCAGAGCGGATGTATTCCAAAATGGAATAAAATACACATCACAATAACTTCTAAATACTGTTAGAAGAAAAATAATCTACGACAGCTGACTTTTGTTGTCCCAAAGCTGAGCTGCTTCGAAGATTTGTTGTTTGGGTTGGAGGAAAAGTACTCTAAGTAGCAGTGTTTTCAGTTTTGTTGTCGTGACTACTAGAACACGCATTATTTCAGGTATAATGAATGAAAAACATAACTGTATATTTAGGCCTGTGTCACACGAGCGGTTCGTTGACATGTGTTAAGTAACGCGCTTCGTTGATTAACACTGTATCTTATGCGAAACGGCACACGAGCGCTCTTGGCCGTTCCGCATAAGATAGTCCGTTCCGCGTCAGTGCAACACTCGTGTCACGCAGGCTTTTCTGGACAGTTCTGGTAAGAATCACACACAGTGATTTATTAGTACGACTTGTAGTAATTATTACAACAAAAACAGTTTCTGGCTGTGAATCTGTTGCTGATGATGGTAGCGATAATGGACTGATGAGTACGATGAAGATGAATCATGAAACTAGTGGTATTACAGAATGGCACAGACTTTGCCGTATATTTTTCCTTTGGTCTGGGCTAGCTGTTCGGAATAGCCACATACTCTTGCGAGCTGCCATCTATCGCCGCCCATAGTACTTTTTTAAAATTTTCTTTATTTTTCGGTTTCCTAATGATAGACCGGAAATATTATTTTAAGAATATTAAAGAACAGTAGAACGTCGCCCTAAATGGCAATTTTCTTTCAACAATTTGGAACCCTTTTAAAGAAAATGGCATTTAAGTGCTACTGTAAATGCGAAATTTGAAGCTCGTTTTCACAGAATTTCTTTTTAGTTTTCGAAAAACATCATTAGAAGTCATTTCAAGCAATTTAACTCTCAAATACAATCGTATTTACAAATTGCTGGAAATGTTCATATTAACCGTGTGAGAGATTATTAAAAAATATTAACATTTGTGTAATTTTTGAAAAAAACTTAAAATGAACTTTATGTCATATCAAAGAGTGCAATTAGCACTATCCGTTCGAAAAGTTTGAAAAAATTTGAGCCTTTTTTGAGGAAATGGCGTTTGAGCGTTTCTGAAAATGCGAAATTTTGAGCTACTTTTCACAGAAAACAGTTCTGTTTCCGAGAAACTTTACTTGAAATTATTTAAAGCACATGTACTCGTAAATATAAACATGTGAAGAAATCGACCCTAATGTAAATATTAACGACGTGAGAGACAAGTCAAAAAATTACATATTTGTAATTTTTGAAAAACAAACAAATAGAGCAATATGGTGTTTATGTCATCTCATAGACTACATTTAGCACTACCTCTACTAAATGTTTAAAGAAAAAATATTTGAAACCGATATTTTAATTTTGCAGGTACTTTACATGAAGCCCCTGGGACATTTTCAAAATTTTCAAAAAATGGCTCAATCGTTTTTTATTAAATTTTGTTGGATAGTGTGAAAGACGTTAAAGAGACTGGTGCAAGTCTCACGATCGTTGAAAATCCTGATGTTTCGAAAATTGCAAAAGTTCAAAATTTTTTCGGAATCTTCCTACAACTAAAATATTAAAGATGGAGATTTTTCTCTTAATGAAATCTGTTCTTTAAATATAGGTTTTGAAATAAGGTTGTGTAAATTTTTTCGTGTACTTTTCGCGTAATTATCCCTGAAAATGCGGGGGAGAAAGTACGTGCTGTTTTAGCACCATTAGTTCCTGAATGTTTTCTTGATGTTTTTCAAAGACATGAAAAAAGTTTATCTACGATTTTTCGAAAATGTTTGCGTTGTGTTCCTGTAATTTTACGTGAAATATATTTTTAAACAATTACTTTTTTAAAACTACTCCACATTTTTTCTTTTCTTTTTCCTTAGAGCAGATGACACTTACAAATAGGGCAAGTTCCTTTGTCGGCGAATTCCCTGTATATTTGAAATTGCAAACAAAATTTTGCAACATTGCAAAATTACTACATTGTTGATAGAGATGTTTTTCCTTCAATGAAAGCTATTCTTTAATACTAGATATTGAAGTAATGTAAATGAAAATCTCTGAATTTACGAAAATTCCATAAGCAAATTTCAATTTTTTAAGCGTCGAAAAGGTATACGGGTAACGTGCATGGCATGTTGAATTGAATGGCCTCAGTTCCAATCCTAGTGCGGTGAAAAAAAATCTTGCTTGTTCGAAACTTTTGGAGATTTGTCTAGTGTTTTAATACTGAGTTGCCAATTCAAATAATGATAGAAGGTATATGCTGTTGTAGCACTACTAGTTTAAAAATCTGAGTTATTTTTGAGTAGTAACACCAAGGGTCGGTTTCACCAAAGAGTAAGTGTTTACTCTCGAGTAAATCATGTTTACTCAAGAGTAACTTCTTGCAGTATTTCACCAACACTTTACTCGAGTGTAAATCGCTTACACGAGAGTAAATTCGTGAGCAAATTTACACCGCGAAATACGTCGGATAAAGTACGGAGTTTTCAATGTCCGTGTACTTCCGACGTGTTATAGCTCGACGATTGCAAATTATGGTATTTGAAGATGATTCCAGCGATGAATCGGAATACTATCCTCCAGTGCGAAGACAAAGATAGGAGAAGGAGAGAATGGATTTTTTTTTCAATTTTAACGATCGAGATTTTGTCACGAGGTTATCTTCGACCAAATAATCAGCTCTTCTATATGGAAGAAACGAATAATTTAATAATAATTACGAAACTAAAAAATAAATACAAGTAGAATAATTTCATAAACTATTTTTTCTGAATTGTAGGTATCTTAAGATTACATGCAATCAGTTCTGAGTTTAGATCAAAACAGGATGTCTATTAAGGTCATTTAAACAGTAACAAAATATTTTATTTGTGAACTACGAAGTACGATCAGATACATTATAAACTATGGAGGACTTTGTAAATTTCTTTTTCACCGATGTGGATACGAAATAAAGGTGGTAAATGTGCGATAACAAAAGGAAAAATAATAACTGCAGGGACTACAAGTACCCACGCCCATCCTCACTCCCTTCCTGGGCCCGGCCCCCTGGGCCCACCCTCCCACCTTCCCTCGCATTATTTAGTCAAAAAAAGAAAAGAAAAAGAAAAGTAAAAAACTGTATATGACGTATGGGGGGAAAAGATAATTTACGCACGTTTTCTTGAGTTCCAGAATCCCTTTCCAACATTTTAAATCTAACTAGTTGAAAGATTAATAAAGTTTTGAAATAAAACAAAATAATAATAATAATAATAATAATAATAATAATAATAATAAAATTTTTTAAAAGCGCGAGATTAGCAACATATGAAAAACGAGACATTTGCGTACTAATTCGTAATGATATATGTTCGAAAAACTAGACTAAGAAATATTAAGAAATAAAAATACAAAAATTTAGAAATAAGCTACGTTAACTCAAATCACCAAAACATCACATAAGACTAAAACCTAACCTAACACGACACCGCCAAGAGCTCCCAAACTGAAATGAAAGAAAATAACTTGAGGTTCTCTTTGGTCCGCATTGGTTCACAGCATCACTCGCTCACGGTGTCTTGAATTGCACTCTTCTTTGCATGAAAAAATGCGCGTTCAGCCTGTTCGCGGAGTAAACCGGGCAGTATGTACTCTAGAATAAAATAACCCTCTCCTAACTATCGTAGAGTAATGCTTACTCGAGAGTAACTACACTAAACTTTACTCGACTGTTAGTGAAAAGTTTATGATTAAATTGCTTGAT
Organism: Acheta domesticus; assembly: GCA_031308135.1. Classification (NCBI taxonomy): domain Eukaryota; kingdom Metazoa; phylum Arthropoda; class Insecta; order Orthoptera; family Gryllidae; genus Acheta; species Acheta domesticus. The sequence continues at coordinate 127,984,781 of JAHLJT010008446.1, read as the reverse complement.
TGATTAGTGTTTCTGAGAGCGTTAAATGGTAGTAATTAGTCCCGTAAGTGTGGTGCATGTTTAGTCGCGGGCAGTTGCAGTGATCTTTCCCTGCTCGATGGCGTGACGCCTTGTGCTTACCCTTAGTAAGCCTGCAACATGATAGGTGAATCGTCGGCCTTAGACCGTGACGAGGCGTCACCCGAACTGCGAACAAGATATAAACTTAAAGATTTCGATATATCTGGTAGTGTAGAGCGAGTGGTTGTAGGGCGTGTGTGTGTGTGTAAGGAGACATGTGGGGACAAAAAAGAGAGAAGGAACGTCGTGGCCCGTTTGTTAGGTTACTGTTCCGGCGTTCGTCTGGCATTGATCGGAAAAGCCTTGTAAATCTATTCATCCGAGCAGCTGGCCGAGAGAATTCTTCAGAGAGGTGCTGAATTCGATCTATCCTTCTAGCAAAAGCAAATTATGGAAATTCGTCACCGTCGGGACTCGAACTCCGGTATCTCTAGGTCAGAGATGCTCCTGAAAATTATAAATACATTCTTTCGAAACAAATGAGATCCAGAATTTCTGTATACTGTGGGGTAAGAGCTTGTTGCGTACTTAGGAATATGATGAATGTGTCATAATGTGTAGACAAAATTCCGGCTGTCTGTTGCGAGGCAACACCGATTGCTGGTGACGTAGCTGCAGGCGCCTCTTCTTCATCCAGGACACGTCGCATGCGTGCTAACATGTTGCACGCTGGCATGGCAGCTGCCAGTGCTAATGGCACGCTCCGCACGCATCAGTGTAGTGGTCAGGAAGTGTTTCACAAGAGGCACTACGAAAAAGATAGTTTTTGAGTGAAGGATACCACTACTTGCAATCTGGAACATTAGTAGAGGAAGGAGACAAATCGAAATTTGATGTCCGGGTGACATCAGTGACAGTTTCCAGAAAAAACACACAGCAGGAACTATGGAAATTATAGACATTCTGAATAATCCCCCAATGAACACAAAACATGACACGAACAATCATAGTCAAGTTTACACATTTTTAATAGATAGAGGATAAATCCGAACATTACTGCTGTTATTCTTGTTTACAACCTTTGTCTAAATTTTTAGAATTGTTTAGTGAATATGGTCACATTGTTTCATAAATATTGTTTAGAGTAGTTCTGTTCTAAACATTAACTCGAACATTACAGAACGGTTTGCATATTTGTATGACAAATACTATCATATTACTTTCGCGAAGCTTTTAGAACGGGTTAAGGGAAGTGTGCTAGCGTCTCGAAGTGTAGTACAAGGTTCGATTCCCGGTCGACGCCAAAATAGTTGTAGCTTTCCTATCGTCCCAGTTTCTGTATCTGTGTGACGAAGAAAATCTCTGGCAGGCGGATTTCGCTTGTTACGGTGAAGGGAATAGGTCATGTTTGCCATATGTCGCTCTTACACCCCATCATGGGAATTCAAGGAGGCCTAGGCATGGGAGACAGCGTTAGCTGGCCAGCAAAGTCGGACTATCAACCCAAAATGCCAAAAACACACATATATTACCTTCGTGTATGTAAATATTCGTGTCATCATAAGCATCAACATAAAACCACTCCACAATTTCATTTAACGAAGAGCAAGAGTGAAAACATAAAATCACACTGAGTTCTATACGTAGACATTGTAATTTTCATTAATACTGTTTCTACATCGGAATTTCCTACACACCCACACACACACACACACACAATTCTAAATAAAATTACTTTTATATATATGTAATTTCATTTAAAATTATTATTTATGTGTGAAAAATAATTTTAATTAAAAAAGTTAGTTGGAACTAGTGCTATTCTGAGTTGATGCGGCGTACGAGTGGGTGACGATCATCGCCGTGCATCCGTATTGAGAACGCTACCTTATTAGAGCAATCATTTAAGGCTGAAAAAATTCAATAATTTACAAAGGGCTCTTAATTGACATAAACATAATTGTCTACGCAGTTTCTTTAAAAAAATAAAAATTCAAAGTCATCTGAAAATCTTTAATTACCATGATGCATTATTTAAAATTGTTTAATATTTGGAATCTTTATGTACCTGTTTCTTTATATTTTAAATATAATCAGGGAGGTGGTGAAAATTTCCAACACATCGATAAATATATTATAATTATCATTTTTCTTTTACTGCTCTATCTCTTGGTGAGAACAATAACAAAAAGTATTATTACTTATAATTCAATGACGATTCACGGAGTCTTTTGATTATTCTTTTCATTCTTGTTTAATTTCTCTTTTTGAAACACTCACAATTCATGGGAAAAGGCAGAATATGTAATAAAATATAAAACTTGCTTCGAAATTGCCAGATTACGAGTAAGTTGATACTTTTACATATTTAGCTCATCTGATGTATTATGTTAGAATTACTACGAAAATAAAACTCGATTATAGGAAAAACAAATTGAAGTTAAAATTATTTCATCTTTTTGTTTAAAACACAAATTCCAAGAACAATGAGAATAAATATGGAAGGCTCGGTTGCGAGACAACCATTTCTCAGGGAAGAGTGTAAATTGGCAACTAGGAGTCTGCAAATTGGTCTGCCCGAGGGTGACCCCACGAGTGAACAGGCGATATCGGCCAATCGCTAGTGTAAGGCCTACGCGGTGTAGGTGGTGCTGGAAAAGGCCAAGGACGTCGAGTTCATCGTCACCTTCACCAATTTTAAGGCCTCCAAGGTCCGTTTGCTGCCACTTCCGGCTATACGACTTCGCGTGGAAGCAACTCATTGGCACGAAATTCCATTGCGACGCGTCGATATCCGGCTAACGAAAAGGCACACAACCGATGGGCTTCCTATTTTCGCCGAGCAAGCATGGCACGCGACCCGAGAGCTGTCGCAACCAGGAGCGTGCGCTAAGGAACGGGGGACGCTGCCGGTGGGATGGGGGAGAGGGCGAGGAGGCGACAGGCAGGGGTGGACGACGACGGAGGTAGTGGCGGGTGTCTTTGGGCCCTGGAGATCGGTGGTGGGCGGTTGCAGGTGATGGTGGTGGGGGCCGAAGGTAGCAGTGGGAGGGCGGCAGGGTCAGCGGCGGGCAGTGGGGTCGCTGGCGGGAGGTGGGAGGCGGGGGCCGGCAGCGGCGGGTGCCTGCGAGCGTCGGGGCGGGCGGTCGTCTCCAGCGCTGCGTAGCCATGGCCGCCGCCCCCTCCCCGCACGCGGCACGCCGCACGCGTGTAAAACGTCGTTGGCGCGGTCGGCGGCGGCCAGTGACGGTGAGGCGCTCCGTACGGTCACCGGAGTCATCTCGGCGGCGCCCGGTGCTTTTCAGGTAGGCCACTCGCCCGGCACCGCGGCACGTCGCGCACGCGGCCAGGGGCAGCCTGCGCCGCCGCCCGCCAACACGTGGCCGACGCCACCACAACCCTCCGGCCGGACAATTCAATTGCTGCTCGATGCATGATACATTTCTAAAGTGTTCCCTTAATGATGTGAATACCATGCATCCGATTTCCTACTACACAAGGCACAAGAATGTCAACGCAATAGATGTGGCAGGCCGTGATTATAATGTGCTTTTCCCCTTTAAGCAGATTATGTTTAGGAAGAATTCCTTCTCAAGTCTTCACCAATTGATTCATCCTAGTAGATTTCGTCGGTGACACGACTGTAATAGAGGTAGTGATGCGAACTGGCCCGTTTAATCATAACAGAACCGGCCTCTCAGCGACTTTGTCTTTCCTTTTCCTATTGTTGTTTCTCACTTCTCTCGAAAAATTATGTTTTGACGTGCCTTTTACAACATTTAAAAGTGTCATTACAAATGTCTTCTACAGGTCTAAAAGGGAGAGGAGCTTCTTTCTCAGAAGCCAAATGTCACTGGAAAAGACGCCGCACGCCATTTTCGAATATATAATTGGTCGAAAGGCGGGCGCGTTGCAAAAACATCTTTTGATTCAGGGAAATAAATAGTTATTTAGTGCAGAAAGTGTGTCCGGACGAGGCGACGATAGAACACCCGATCGGAATTTTGAAGTGAGTTTGCGAAAACACCTTTCTGCGAGTTAGGAGCCGTACATTTTTTAGTGCAAGATGAGAACGTTATTCAAGGAAACTTATTAGTGCATTATCTTGAGATCATTCACTCCGTGCGAAGCAGCAGCTAAGTTGACTAATATTGACCTAATGTGGTATTTACTTTATTTACTTTGCGGTACCCGACCCGCAAATTGCTACATTGCAGTACGAGTACTACAAAGTTACCCTTTCTATTCAGTGAAAAGTAAACAGAAGTGGTTTCTATACAAGTATGCTGAAAAATATTTTTATTACTTTGAAGAGTCCGTGTAGTGTTTATTTTCAGATGTGACTTTGCAATGGGACTCAAGAGATTTTAAATCTTTTTTAGTCAATACCTTTACCAATAGAACAAAATATGCAGTTTATTCTTCTTTGTTTTAAACCTGAACATTCAATCGCTATGACACAAAAACGAACAAAACATGTTTTGCAGATTTTAATTCGTTTAGTGACATTGATCTCATATCACACAAATGAAAAATATGTTAATCTTAAAATATACGTAAGTATTATATTGTCATCAAGAGCGGATGTGTTTGCCGACATCGTTAATTGTTTTGATGTTACGTTGAAGGTCGGTCTGTGCACAGGGGTTTCGTGCTGAAAGCTAAGTATATTGCAACGACCATTGTGAGGAATCACGCCAAGACATGAACTCACCGCTTGCCTGGGTTCCATTGCGGATGTGCAAGATCTCTCCATGGAGATATTCAGGAGCTAGCCCTTCATTCCACAGTTGTAAATTATTTTCCCGCCGCATGTGAACATTGTTAACAGAGGCAGGCTATCGCTCTACCTTTTCACATTTACAGTTTGATTGCACTAAGAGAATGAGTAATGAAATCCGCATATAGGACTAACACAAAAACAAAATGTTCAATTATTGGGTTCTCCTGACCTTTTTCTATAGAACGTAGGCCAAATAGAAAAATGTGTGGCCCCAAAACGTAAATGTAAGCATTTAACTTCTGCAACTATCCAGCGTTCACAAACGACGATAACCTGATGTATTTTATTGATTGAATCCCTGATTAATGAGGGATAAGAATTTAAAATTTTTCTATACTGTAATAAAGTGTATAATCTGTAGAAAACGTTCGAAGTTTTGGAGAAACCAACGCATAAGAATAAAAGGACCTTCGGACAAAGGAATAAGAATAAAAAGCAGAAAATAAGTATTAATTTTCGCCTCTGAAATAGTTCCACGCGCAGACGGGCAGTGTGGTGGTCACGTCCCACGATCCCTCCCCATGAATGAGCATGCACACTGCGCCTCGGGTGTTACTCAAGTGAAAGTCTAACGACGCCGCGCAGCGCGCACGTCGACGCTCAAGTGCCGCACGCCGCGAGACGTATATGCTCTGCTCCTTAGCGAAGCCGGAAAAAATATGATGTCTTGTCGAGCATTTTGCAAAGAAAAAAGAACCTTCAGCGAAGGACGTGAAAATGTGAAGTCACTTATGAGACAAAACAATAAACCGATTCACTAATTCTACGTGCACTTGGCACGCCCTGCATTTCTTCGGGCAGAGAGCTCAGAGAGCGTTGGGAACTTCATGTAAGGAATCCAGAGAAGAAGAATGCAGGCTATAAGGAACGTTTGGGAAAAGGGTAATAGAAACATTCGTCGTACAGTTGGAAATAAAAATAAATTTCAAACATATTACAGATGCCATTCTCATCCCTTTTAGACATAGAAAGTTACATCAAAAAGTGTCCAAAACATTTGTTTTTCTAGAATTCTTCCAGAATATCCTAGACAAAAGGCTCGGAATTTTGCCAATCGATTTAACTTGTCCAGAGAAATCGAATAAAATATTGATCACCGCTGTGCGTGCCGAAGTCACCCCAAACCGGCGCAGTTGCTTAAAAAAACGTTTAGAAAGATTTCTTAGAATTTTTTAGATGAATCCGCAAGAAATGATCAGTTCACCAGTTCACCATCTTGAGACCGAGACGTCTCAAATGACACCTCTTATGACTCAATTGGTGGAGCGGAAGTGCTCTCACCGTGAGTGACGGGCAGACGGACGCAGCTTACTCGATTGCTATGTCTATAAGGGTATGGCTAAACTCTTATAATACTTTTTTACATTTAAACCTTTATTTTATATCATAGTAACTGAAGAACATTCAGAAGAAAAAGTTTTTTATATTTAAAGTGCCAATTATATATATATATATATATATATATATATATATATATATATATATATACTTTTTTCAAATTTTCTTATTTCTTGACCACGATGTAAGTGATCTCCATCGTGGTGAGGCCCAAAATATTTTTTATCAAACACGCATTGTGGATATTTGTCAGAGACTTCTAATCCGCTGCGTTGTTACAGGTATGGTTTTTAGGCGTAAAGGTGATTTACGCGAAATGTAAGGATGGTGATGAACGGTGTATTGTCACGCATAAATATCCGCGATCAAGGCGGGACCCGAATACATGGCCCTTTAAAGGGAGGGTTAGTGAGTTTCTACTTATCGCTCTCATTAATAATCGGAAGAAATCATTAATTTGGAGCACAATGTACAATTTAAAAAACCGGTATGCAGATCACAGAGCTACAGGAATATATAGCTAACTCTTTTATATCGATCATGCTCTGAACAGAAGTCTTAGACTATTTATAGAGAATAGTTTTATGGTAAGTTCTAAAAAGCTCTCAGAAACGAAACCTGCCTCCCACATTAAACAGAATATAATTTGTATCATATGAGCATTTACGAACATTTATTTAATAGCTCGCAAGAGACGATACGCTGACGAATGAGCGCTTTTCATGAGTAAATACACCACTGAGGTGCATAAAATAGCATTTGTTAATTAGCCTAGCACTCTAGGCTTGTTGAAAAACAACGATGATAATCTCTATTGGATGCTTGAAGAGAGAAGATAATTTGCTGAGTACCTCAAGTCGCTCGGTGGTCTTGTCCTTGCACATGAGTCAGAGATCGCCGTCATTCATAACAGTGTGTGAGGTCGCGCAGCTCTTTCGCGATGACACGATGATCGAGATTAGACCGCCAGCGATTCTCGTTGCCTTCGAGTGAACTAAAGTAAGTTGCGGAAGAGAACACAGAAGAATAGAAAACCGAAATAAGGTCAATAAACTATTGGGAGGAATAATAATCTGTTGGGAGAAATGAAAATAAAAATAGAAGTTTAGTTGAAGGTTGGTAGAAAGAAGTCTTTCATATAATAAATGATTCAATCAATGTCTCAAGATCAAAATTTTAATGAAAACTACAGTCAGGATAATGGTACTTATATTAACAAGTATCATGTCTGCGGTAATTTGTTAAAGGAAGCCACGATGTGTCTTTGTTTTGACAACACATTCAAATTATTTAATACGAAATGTTATAAATAACATATTGCAGCGCATGAGTAAAAATAAAATTTCTTAAACTCCTCTCCGCGCTGATTAAACATTAGTACTCTAACGAAGACAAGTTATTTAGAGCTGTGGTTTTCTTCATTTCTTCACTGAATGCCAATCTTTATTACAACTCCAATCTTCCTCAGTAAGAGACATGCTAACATGTAATTACGAGTAGTAATATTCAGACGTATGAATAGATCACTTACAAAAAAGAACATCGTAAATGCAAATATTATCCTGTTGTATAAGAAACATAGTAAGCCGGGCGTTCCTTTCTTGCGGTTGTTTTTTATACTACGTGAAATGTTAGTGACTCAGCTTGGTTCATTCCCCTCGCAAAGTTACTCCGTCATTCTACATAAAAACAATCGGAACAAAGCTTCCTTAATACGGTGAAGAGTATTCCCATTCAAAAAGTTTGTGACTTTAGATACTTTGAAATAAATTCTGTTACGTAGATTACTGGTACACAATAATTGTGCCATATGAAATATGCAAAGCATGAAGCCTCAGTGACCTTATAAACATCATTCTATTCGAGGCATCCATTCCATTCCACCTCAAAGCATTGTTTATTTGATGCACAGTATCGTATTATATTTGTTGGGTAATATAAAAATATATCAATTACCGGAACTGTGTCGCGCGATCCTTCTTAACTTCATTTGCACAGTCAGCCGGCTTTTACCTCCCTGAACCAATTACTTCAGCACATTTAACTCGCGCAAGATGGTATGATAGTTGCAGAAGTTCAAAAACATACTACAAGACAAACTGAAATGTAGGGAAAGAAACAGCAAAATATTGTTAAAGTTTGTACTATGTACAAAAGAATCAGTAAAATGTACCCAGTATTTTACTTTGTAACTGATTGAAATTGTTCGTTCAAATCGCAGGGCCAGAGACGCCTCTTCGCTAAACGCTAAAAAACACAAAATCTCAAAAATCCATAAGAAGAAATGGGTTTAGACAATAGTTTTTTGGGGGTAGGAAAAGCATAAAGCTAGTTCACAATACAGCCAGTAGATACAGTAAATCATTGTTTATGTGCGCGTAATAAACGGATTCGCTCAGTATAAACCCCTTCTCATAAACGACAATATTTAAGATGCGTCACTTTTCTTATCCACTGGCGAAATGTTCACTCCCTTCCACTAACGTCCATTCATAGGCAAATTGCAAGAAGCAGTAGAGTAGCCTATACATGTATTTATTTTCTACTGGTACGTTATAGATCATTGCCTTCAATATGGATTTCGATATACGCTACAAAACGTATCTGGATTGAGAGGTCCGTGGTTACGAGGGAAATATGAAAACAGTTAAATAATGCTACATGTACAGAGGGAATTATGAGAGGGAATTGAGAAAGGGAATTATGGGAGGGAAATATGAAAAGACAAACTGAGTCAAGTTAATACCTAGTTAATTAGTAAATAAGTAAATCTAAATCAATGAAATTAGGTAAAAAATAAAATTTCGCATATACCACGGGCGTAAAATGCTTCTACTGACCTCGACCGTTAGAACCCTTCTAACGTCCTTGGTTTTATTTATTTTTATTTATTTATTTACGTCATACGCAGTTAAAAACTGCGTGTGACGAGCTATGGGGAGAAGTGAATTTTGTGCACGTTTTCATAATTCTGTGGTCTCTATCCTAAACCATATTCTATTCATAAACCGAATTTTGAATACAGAAAAGAGAGGTTTTTTTTCGAGTTTTGTTGACAAAATATTCGCTCCTATATAATAAAATATATTTTCAAAGGTAAATTAGCTATAAATTCCTGCCCTGAACCCTCATGTTCTTCATGAAAGAATAATATTTTTTGCCGCGATAATATGAAAAACGATAATTTGAATAACTATATTTCCCACTGAAATTCAGAAGACGTGCACAAATAATGAAGTTACATTTATGTGCAGAAGCAAAACAAGGGACCATCTCAGCATTTGCTCAAGGATCAGGGAAACTGGACGAAAAACCTGATCGAGATGGGGAACTATTTTGGTGCCGAACTATTTTTCAGAAAAGCGTTAGAGAGTGTGAGATGTGCAGGAGAGAAGTGCAATACGTGCACGATATCATTGGCCATCCCCGGGGGATGTTGTAATCGATACCGTGCTTTCCGATATTCTTATTTGACGTATTAATATCGCTACAATTAATAGGTTGACTTTATTTCAAACATATACCTTCTGATACTATCGATATATGCAAGTTGAGAAAAGCTTAGATGAAAATGTTCTTCATATCAATTAGTTGAGTTCTGGAAACTAAATACTTATTTACTAAAACTAAAAATAAATTCTTATCGTCATCATCATACTTGTAATATTTTTACAGGAACATCTAAACATTTCTGAAGTACTGTATATTAAAATAATGTTTCTACATGCATGCATCTAGAGCCGTTAGAAGGAAGTTGTACTGCAGTCAGATTTGTGAGTCTACCCCTAAAAAGAAGTTTCGCATTTTAAGGAACACGAAAAGAGAGGATGCTTTTTTATTTAGATAAAATCTTTTTAGATAGAGATATTGGAGGGTATTGAAAACTCACATGAGATCATGACGAGTTTTATTTTCATTTGTAGCTAACGTTAAGAGATAGGATCAATTATCGTCTCAAAGCGTGGCAAAAACCTGTAGTACTACAAATTCGTTTCCTTTATTTCACCTTTAAGAACAGTTGTGTGGACACTAATAGTTATATCCAATAGTCCAACGTGAAACCAAGAATATTCTGTTTTAAAAGTGCATATGCGTTTCTTTGCACTATTTTATGCTCGTAAGATATTTTTATTTTCTTAGCGATCTCGGCCACGGGGCCGATTTCTCGTCTTTATTTCGAAAGAAGAAAAAAATATTGTAATCGTACGCCAGTAAACGGGGAATTTTCGACAGAAAACGTTTTATTGCCAGGCTGTGGTAATGAAAACGTGGATACATATTTGTCTTATATATGATAAATTACTTCCTCTAATACGTTGTGTTTTGTGGGTCTTTGATACCGAAAAATCGTTTGACGGCAGAACATGTTTGTCCGCCTGTCCGTTCGGCCCTGTCCGTCCGTCTGTGGTCAAAGGTAGCGCCTGAAACGGTCAGCCGATTTTCTCCAAAATCGATATTTTTCGATAGATTTAAATGAACTCAAGGCTCTCTGAGTGTGAAACGGATATTTTTAAACCACAAAACATGACAAATAACATTTTCTCAAAAACCGCTCGAATTTTTTTCTTTAAATATGTTTCACGGATAAGTATAAGGGACGCTTAAAAGAATGAAACAGGTGTGATTTTCTTTGAATTTTTGATAATAGCAATTTTAGAAATAATGGGAGAAAGTATGGCTGTTGAAGCCTCGCTAGTTGTATATAAATAAGGTGACATTTTTTTTGATTGTTCTGAATATACAAATATAAATATTATTTTAATATTTATATTAAATATAAATATTTAATTATATATTAATATTTATTTATATTTCTCTTAATAATATAAATATATTTTTTATTATTAATAGAAATAGTATTTCTTGACTATTCACCTTTTGATCTCACCCAAATTTAAAGAACGCGCTGACTGCCTTCTGACCAGCATCAGGATTCTCAACACGCACATTCAAGGTCAACAAAGAAAACTATAAGGCGGAAAAAGCAAAATATTACATCAGTATTGTCATTACGCTCTCACACATTTTTATCACAATGAGGAAAATCTCTTGAGATTGAATTCCATAAGAAATATATCTTTTATTGTATAACGTACCGGTTCGACACCTGATAATACATGGAAGAAGTTCACTAAAACAAATTATTTAATACAAAAACGTGCCATTAAAGAGAATTCACAAAGCTGTATCAACTTGTAAAGCTGTAAATTATCTTCAAAGTATTATAATTAACAGCTCTCATTCTCTCGTTTTTGGTTCACGCCGTCGCTTTGCAAACATAAACATGATTTTACAGAAAAGTTTCAGCATTAATTATCAGCATAGCTTTTTCTCTCAGTATATCTGAATAAAAATAGAATGTCTGAGCACGTTTTGGCAGTTCCATTCTGGCATTCGTCTCGAGGAGCTTCCTTAGTCGGGGGTATCCGGCCTTGAAATTCTGTGTGTGACTGCGCATCACTTCGATCCCGGACTCACTGTAGTTGATATTCTCAACGCGCCTATCCACGTTCTCCCGTACCGAATTTGTTCACTGCGGTAAAGCCCAGGTGCCATATTTTCCTTTCTTAACTTGCTGCCTTACTTAACAATAAAAACTTCGGAAATTTATCTCGGAGATAAAATTTCTAAGTACTAATGATTTGTTATTTTTTAGAATAAGACACTAAGACGTTTTGCTACGATTCGTTTGTGAATTACACAATGTGTGGAAATTTAGTTAGAATCCTATAAACGATATTTGCAAATGACCATTCTTCAAGCTCGCATGGGTTTTCTCTTACCGGCTATTTATCAAAGATTCCTCGACTTCAGTTTTTAGTATTTTTTTTTTCCTAAGTTCAATGACCGGAATTCGTGAACAAAAATCTTCCTATATGAACTGTATTTTCTTCTTTTAGATTATTAACAAAGTAATGTGAATTTGATTTATTGTGATTTTCTAAGTTTTTCATGCTTAATCATTCAGGGATTAAGTAGACTACTGATCTCTGGATAACGCCTTGGGTTGGTGAATTTATTATACCTCCACGAGCTTAAAATGTACGGTTGAGACCTTGCCACGTGGAAAAAACCTGTTCTTGTAGGGTCATCGAAGTTCAGCAGCTGCAAGACCAAATAGTTTGTGCCAGCGAAAACGTCGTACACTAGTCCCTACAAAACGTTACAAAATCACTCTCCTTTGCTTGGGTGTACGTCTGGGGTGGCATCCCTCCAAGAACGTTATCTGAAGATTATTTTTTGCGTTTCTTGATGACATTTGAACCCCGTCACAAAAAGAAACATGGAAGAAACGCAAATTATCCTTTTGCCGTTGCCGTACCATTATATCGAAAGATTATTGTCATAATTCATTCCTGCAGGCCATGAACACTGTTGTTTATTTGATTTTAACTTTTTTCTTGAGTGTGTGAGTGCTTTTGTTATTACACATGTCATTTAAGGGTTTTTGGCAGATTATTATCATTGTTTCATGTGGGAAAGCTCATAGAAGTGCGCTAGTAACTAATACATATATTTGTTTGTTTTCGTTACCATCACTATCAACCGTATATGATGTTGGGTAAAGGAGTCTAAATTTAATGCCCAGCAAAACATTTTTTGATCACATATGGCCCACCACCACATCAGGCATCTGATTTAGAAACTCATAAGACTTGTGAAAAATTTGGAACAATTATTAACAAACCTCAATCCGAAGGCAAGATTCGAACGATCACAATAAACCGAGAAAAAACGCTGACATTTTGCGCACGAATAATTCCAACAAATATTTTATTTACTTTTCAAAAATAATACACCAAAAATGCGAGGGAATAAATACCGATGTGGAATTGGATACCGAACATACAGGCTACGAGCCACTGTGGACCTTTCGTCGTTCTCTACTATCCGCACGAGGAAATGTTTCGGGCAGTGATCGCGCAGCGCTGAAAAGCAGGGATTCCGGGACTCGTGAGCCTTGCAGAACTCGTCGGCCTTCCCGCAGCCGCTCGGAAGCCGTGGACCGCCGGCGGAAGGAGCGCGGAGGCGCGGCCGAGCGCGCTCTGTCTCGGGCAAGAGCCGGTTCGCGCAGCGTCACTTTCCTCGTCGCCCGCCAGCGACCGTGGAAAAATATTTCACAGCTGATCCAAATCAAGGGCAACACTTCAGCTAGCGCCAGCCACTTGCGCGTTCTTGTGGGATATATTGAAGGAGGAAAATGCGCTTTCAGAGGCTATACAGAGAATAAAAACAATCTACAACACAGTTCTGGATACAAACAGTTACTAGCTCTTTCCTTAAGTCACTAAATGATCTGTTTGCAATATTTAAATACAATTAACAAAAAATCCACTCCTTTCAAATAAGAAAGAATAAATAAAATAAATTTATTAAACAAAGCCTTACAAAACGAAGTTTTTTAGGAACCAGCACTTTGAGGATGTCGTTAGGCAGAGTAAACACGTGAAAATTCTTGATCCCAAACAGACTATTAGGGTAATCTCACGAGTAAACGACAAAATTTGAAGTCTAATGTAATTCAAAATAAAAATTCAATGTTGAAGATGCGTGACACTTTGTCTTTTCTAAATACAGTTTGCAAATGACAGTGAGGTCCCGCGCGAACTATGGACAGGTTAGGCAGCAAGTTTGACTTCATACAATTTACCTCGATATGATCAAAACGACTGGTACGTTGCCTCGTGTTTAAAAGCTTTAATAAGTGGGTTTAATTAGCTAATCTTCCCATCTTCCAAAATTCATATTATTCTTTGCTATCGTCATCGGTTATCCCTCCCGACATCTAAATGTCTCCCAGCTTACTGGTACGTCCTGCATCTCCGACGCTCGTCGTGGATTTTGAAGATCGTTGCTGCTGAAGCGCTCCCATTGGCGCGCCCTGGCCCTGCGCCTCTGTGGCCCGCCGGTGGGGCCTCTTTATTTATTTATTTATTTATTTATTTACGTCAAAAACAGTTAAAAACTGTGTGTGACGAGCTATAGGGAGATGTGAATTTTGTGCACGTTTTCATGATTCTGTGATCTCTATCCTAAACCATATTCTAGTCGAATTTTGAATACAGAAAAGAGTTTTTTTTTCGAGTTTTGTTCACAAAATATTCGCTCCTATATAATAAAATATATTTTCAAAGGTAAATTAGCTATGAATTCCTGCACTGAACCCTCATGTTCTTCTTGAAAGAATAAGAATAATACTTTTTGCCGCGATAATATGGAAAACGATAATTTGAATAACTATATTTCCCACTGAAATTCAGAACTTCTTGTTATAACGTCCCCCCACAGTACCCCTGTGGAGGCGGGAGTTTATTTTTTGTATATCAGATACATTCAGCTACTGCCTGGCGGCTTAAGCAGCTAGAGGGGGCGACGTTGTCTTAATAACTCAACATTTAATTTAATCTAATTGTACACTTAAAATACCTACACTTTGGCATGCCTCACTTCCAGTAAGATGAATTTTTAACTAATTACTGAGGAATTTTTCTTTTTTGATAGGTGAATTTTTTCTGCATTCACACATCATTCACACTTGTTTAATATTATATAGATAAGAAATCATTCTACTCATTCACTCCCACTCCCGGTGGGGCCTGTTGCTTGTCGAGTCAGTCCGACAGAAGGGAAGAGAGCGCTCGGGCGCGATTGCTCTAGTCGAGTGAAAGACGAATGGCGCGCGGGCCACTGCAGCAGCCCACTGCGCGTAGTCCACTCCTAATACTTGCATTTGATTGATGTTTCCGGGCATATCACCTGTGATGGTGATTCAGTCCGTTTGTGTAGTAAATGTTTGTCATGGGAGCTTGCAGTGATTCCTTCCTTAGGTGGAAGCTGAGATTTGCCGCCCACCTACACGTAAATGTGGCGAATAGCAATGCAAAATAAAATAAGTATTGCGTTTAAATTTTTTAGAAAAGTTTTAAACGATTTTTCAAAATACACACATGTTTAACAAAATTAATCAGAAACGACAATAAGTTGTTAAAAACTATAAGAAAGCTAAGAAATCGCTAATACTGTGAACGCATCGAACTGAGAGTCCGATGCCGCCCGCACTTCCGCTTGTGTTCGTAGCGCCAAGCTCTCCTCCTCAGGGTGAAGTTCAACGCATCTCGCCTGCTGCTTGGCAGGATCCGTAGGGCTGTTCTCGGTCATTGCTGGCGAAATGGTTCAAGAGGGCGAGAGTGAATTTACGGAGTGTGTGAACCGGAGCGTTGTCACTTGTTGCCCTCATTTGTGAATGCTATTTACTGGATTTTTATTAGCGTATGAGTTGTCATGCATTATTAATGAACTGAAACAAGATATCCTAGTTCAATTAAATAAAAAACTAGTCGCAAACAAGTTTAACTACTACACATAATGATTGACCTTGCACTCCGTTACTGTAACTCAAAATTACGGAAAGATATTAAGTATACATCAAGCTCTTGTTGAAGTAACTGTTTGTCATTACTTTTGTTCTTCCTATATTTTATTTAAGAAAATAATTGGTAAAATGTTTGGGTTTCGGATGGATTTTGTGATATTGATTTTCAAAATAGAGCAACTACAGTTTCGTAAAAATTGATAAAATAATCTTGAATGTGTTGTGAACCAGTAGTTCCTGTCCTAGAGAATATGCTTCACGGTATGCAACTTATTTGACTCTGACAACTTTTCTTCTCCGTACTTTGCGAAGAAGACACGCGTCCGAAGAACGGTTGCGTTACAAGAGGAGGGTTAGGAAGAAGCCATCTGCAGCACTTTGAGGTGCGAGTGACATGTAGCGATCGCCGCCGGCCGGAAACTGACTTCAGAACTACTTCTGCCTGACAGCCAGGGTATTGTAAAAATTGTCACTTCTAATAAGATGTCTCTTATTCATAATATCATAAGTGCGTAATGGTTGGTTTGCTCGGCGTTCCTTGAACAGGGATGTGTGTTCTTCCACAGGGCGAAAAGAGAACGGAATATGAGGCACTGCAGGGCAGATTTTATGGATTTTGTTTGGGTCAGCTGCGGGCTCTATGTGAATATACACGAGTATGTTTTAAATTTGAATGTAGTTATCATTCTGTGTCGGAAATATCCGCTCGGCGTGGATTCGAAAGAGGCGCAAGTCTTCGGCGGTTCCAGAAGGCGTCATACAAGTTGAGTATGGCCCTCTGCTTCGTTGAGAATTCTGCATCGCCACTCTTCATGGCACCCGCCTTTTTCAGTGTTCTTATTTTCCCCTCACTACCCCTCCTACAAGGCCCAGAAGTTGTATTCAGAACTCACAGGAATGATACGCCTCAGAAATCTAGAACTATTAATTCACGCGGTTTGTGTTTATAAAATTTGAGGAAAAAATGTGTGCCGGAAATATGGACCTGTCTACTGGTATTATTACCTTAACACTAAAGGTAAATACTGCACATTTTAAGAAGCGAAATCTATTATTGTAAACGTTTGCAAAATATATTCAAATAAATCAATTAATAAAAATATGAGAATAATTCGCGTAGATTGGAATATTTAAGGAACACTTACGATAAGTATTGCAAATCCTCTCTTGATGCCACAGAATGGTAGGCCTCGATATTCGCCAAATTTTTGGATGACTGCCCAAAACTGTCACACCTCGGAACTGAATTCCATATAGTTACGTAATTTTCATAACACTGGTATTTTTATGAGTCAACTCTATATTAGGAGGCACCATAAGTCACTCTCTTAAATTTATCTCAAACTACCTAAACACTGTTTTTGCCAACTCCTATACGTTGTTTAGAGAATAAGTAACCAAAATAATATGTTAATTGAAAAGGATAAATACAGGTTTTCAGAACACGTTTTGCATAATTTGTGCATTTTTAGGAAAATAATATTTTATGAGGAAGAGAACTGGTGTATTATGTATTGAACATTTTTTCGGGTATCTTATGTAAAACTTGAGGATAATATTAAATTTCATTTACCAAGTGATTTTTAAAAATCCCACAATTTGGATATTGTATGCTGCAAACCAAGTAGTTTGACGAATTGAGATTTACAATTGAAATATTTGTAGCATGTAGCTTTCAATGCAATTTTTGATAATTTTATATGACGATACAAATTCTCCAAGAAAAATGTGCATTGGTTACACACCACTAGTTTAGATTTATTTACTAAAGATAAAAGGTTAAATTAGAAAAATATTTAATCATTCATATTCAAAAAAGAATTTCGTGGTAATGCCTGATGTCACACATAATGTTCTTAACGTTCTTCAAACACTGTAGTACTCGTACTCTAAGCATGATGACCGAAACTTTACTTATCCAAAAGCAAATATTGAATCATTCCTGTGGTGGGTTTTACAATGCTAGTTCACAGTACATTATGAGAATATAGACATTCATTTTCTTCGGTAATCCATGAATAAATATTTATTTTTCTTCGCAAAATCGAGAATAGAGCTCCCGTCAAGTTCGCAAAGTCGTGTGGCAGCAGCTTTTCTACAGACCTTCATCAGTTCAATAACAAAACTGTTCCTCTACCATTTTTATGGGATTTTGTTTTGTTTTCTTTTTTTCTAACTAGCGCTGTGTAAACAAGTGCATTTAGTACTCCGTCATTCTAAGAACGTAAAAATAATCGCTACCACAGGCAAATTATAAATGCTGCTCTAATTTCATGAATTCCTTAAAGAACGACCCTTCTTCACATGCTATAATCACTTCACATTCAATTGCTTGAATGCAACAAGTAAACAACGTAGGTCAAACTCGTGAATCTTCATTCGCATCGCCAACAATCGATCCCATGGCCTACTAGAGTTTGAAATATCAATCAATCTTTGAATTGTACTCTATCATTCAGGAAACTCGACGTCCTCGGAGGAGATGGCCTCCTATCCTAACCCTTCTGTTGTACCCTCCTGATTATTCCCATTGTTTGCTTTCTCGCCTTATTCGTAAAAAGAGAAAGTATTGTAATCGTGCGTCGGAAATTGGTGTTTTTTCGACAGAAAAACTAATATTGCCGGGCCCCTGGTAACGAAATCTTGTTCCTACATGTAGTAAATTACTTCCTTTAAGACGTTTTGTAGTCAGAATTTGTTTTGTGGGTTCTTGATACAGAAAAATCTATTGACGACAAAAGTGTCTGTCCGTCTGTCTGTCAATTGCAAAAGTTAGAAATAATGCGCAAAAATATGTGATACAGCATTACTAGTTTTGTTTTGCGCTCTCCCGCAGTATTGGGAAGCATGTTCCGTCAAACGCTGAAGCACGTCTTTCGACTTTCACTAATATCATCCCTAGCTAGCGCCCTTCAAGTTCTAAATTTTAGTGAAACAAATGCAGCAACATTATAACATACAAATTTCAAAGGGATTTACATTTCCCGACCAAGAATTCCGAACATTACATTCAAAGAAAATTTCACACATGTTATCGGTTATTAGCAACAATGACGAGTTATTACAAAAAAATGAGAACACACATCTCAAATAATTTATCCACTAAATAAAACTGAAATAAAAACAAGTTCTAGTTCCAGACTATACATAGATCCATAGTATCATCAATACTCATACCTGTGACCAAACAAGTCAAACATTTTCATTTGTGTTAAAAATGTCAATGCTCCATCTTATTACAGAACATTTATTCAGGTATTAGAACATATTTTCAATTTAATATTAAAACAACTAGCATTTAAACCAATACTCTATCGCCAGTTGAAGCAATGGGCTTCAATGACACGGACAAATCCAAACAGTTCTTCAAATTGACAAAAAAAGTCCTTTTCCGTAAGTCAGAAAAAGAAGCTCAAATCAAAAATATGAATATATAAAAATTAAGCCTCATTTAAGTGCTTAAATTATGTAGCTGATCGACGTATCAGCAAATATTTTAGATAAACGATATCTTTTGCTTCTAATTCAATTTTCCTGCTCTTGAATGTCTTTCGAAAACTTCATTTCATTAGGTAAGAATTGTAGAGATATTTCGAAGGAGACATTTATAGTAAGAAAATTAACTAAAAACGAAATTTTCCCAAATAGAATATAACACAAAAATTTATTTTTCTCACTATCCAGATTTTTCTCCATAACTTCATCAAATATAAATATATTTGTTCAAAACAGACCGCCTCTACTGGTCTGTCACTTTAGCTTCTGTCGTCACTTCAATATTTTTCACAGACCAATGAATGCTTTTTCCCCATGAAATCTGCGAAAGTTCTAATCGCTTTTATTGTTTATCCTCGAAAATCTATACGCTTTTGTATTGTGCGAAAATGGTGCTACAACTCACATAAAGCTAGAAATCCTTAAAGCAAATTTTTTAAACTAATTGCCCATACTTCAGGGTATCTTATGATTTTCATAAGATATTATCACACACAACAGTTGCCAATAACCCATCACACACAAAAATTAAAAATAGATTTAAATTATTTCACAAAATTCTCAAATTTAGATTCTTTATTTCAGAGATCCTACCTAGTGTTCTCTCGAGCTTGCTAGGTATGTTAGTTTAGCATTTCAACCTAATATATAATTCATAAAGTGGTGAACTGGTCGAAGTGTTCTAAGAAGCAGCAAATTTAGCTTACGTATTATGCAGACATAAAAAAGAGCTTTGTAGGTATCACGCACCGTGATAATATCCTGTGCATATTCCTACTGGCAGGTGTTTGAGCAAACACAGCCAATGAGACAAGTGCTTGTGGTAAGCAAACGAACAAATACCAGATGCAAACGTGCGAATTGGTATGCGCGGGCCGAGGTGCGGGCGCGGGGGGTGGCGCGGCGTGGCGCGGCGGCGCGTCATGGCTCTTCCATCTGACCGCTCAACGCCAGGCAGCCGGCGCGGTGCGGGCGGGACGCCCCCCCCCCGGGGCGTGGGAGGGGGGCAGAGGACCCCCGGCCTTGGAGCGAGAAAGCAAGAGTGTGTGGAGGTTGGTCGGAGGTGCCGTTAGCCTAATGCCTAAGGGAGAGGGAAAGGATCTTAATGACACCCGGGGAGGGGCAACGAAAATGCGGTCATGCTACCATGACGAGGAATTACAGTGTCCCAATTATCCGCTTGAAAGCCACTTGTTCACGCCTTATCTTCATCGCAGAGTTTGCCTTGTTTAAAGAATCTCACTATATTTTAATTTAGTGTCAAAGATTCTAATACAAATGAATATTAAATTGTGGAATTAGGATGATTCAGCCCCTTCTTGGCGAAGAGTTTTTAGAAATATATTTGTAAACAAACAGATTCGTGAATACATATTATATTAATGACATAAAAACAGCATGAATCAGTGGTAATACGTATACATACAAGGACGTACAAAACAAATATTAAAAAAACAAAAACGAATGGAAATAAAACGATAATTCTACTGTTTTATTACATAAATTTCTAGATATGTAAAAATAACAATCCGCGTCATACACAATAAACAGAGCGTAATGGTTCTCGACATAATGTAATGCAATGAAAAGTTCTGGTAACATAACGATATTGTGAAGATTCTGATGAGAATGATGTTGGTGCAACGGATGTGGGATGCGAGATCCCTTACACCCAACTCATGTTACCAAAGGAACCCGGGGAGAACCCGGAGTCGGAAACCGAAAGAATTTAACAAAGATGTGACAAACTGAACTCTCACTGTACAAATGTTAAAGATTTGTTGAAAAAATCGTCTTTACACTGCAGGCACTAATGCAATCCGTAACCCATGGTCATTGAACCGCCTGTTTCCGCTTAACGGTCTGTTTCCTGACGCATCGACTTAGCGATTTAGGACAAAGAACTTGAGATACGTTCATCATGCCGAACTCTATTATAAGCTATCTCGGGATCCATCAATTTCATTGTTGTGGGTTCTATGCTTCTTAATACTCTCACTGCATGGTAATGGAGGTCAGCGATGTGCACAATCTCGAATTCAATGTGGAATTAAACTATTTGACATTCTATGCGATCTACGCGATTGCACGCGAGTGTCTCTCTGTTTATTAATAATAAAAGTCATTATGTATAGTGCATTTTTATACAAATAAAAACCCGTTTCGCTAACACCTTTTTCCCTTCATTCAGATGTGGAGGAAAGGGGCGGGGCTCGGGTTTCCACATACGAGAGTTCTCGCACGGGTACGCTAGTGTAATTATATTTCTGGGACAAACGCAAGAACCACGAGAAAATCTGCTGCAATATATGTCGTCCATTGTCGGACCAGAAAATGTATCTCCACATCACGAGTTTGTTTTTTATAACAGAGAGATTTCGAACTTGCGGGGAGAAGGACGGGTGTATCCGTCACACTGCATCTTGAGGACTAACGAAAGAGAAACAGAGGCACTGCTACTACCGCTCCTGAAAGGCAACGGAGGGTAGTTGGGATGGAGAAGCAGTAATGGGACGAGGTGTACTTCTGAGGTGTAAACTTTCAGACGGTGGTATCGAGTTACAAATTACGTTGACAGATCGAAGGGATGATTTTACCTAGGATGTCTATTAGCAGTTGTTCTTCTACAGAGAAAATAATATAACCGGTGCAGAACAGGATGCCCAGATCGAATGGAAACCGAGTAAGGTGGGGAAGGAACAGATTTCATCGAATTACGGGAATAGTTTTCTTTCTTCTATCTTTGCATTTTCTTTAACTTTTTAGACTTTCTATTCCTCGAGTTTTTCCAATTGTCTCCTTCTGTTATGTGTAATACAACATAAGTAATTGAAACAAATTATTTGTAGTTTTATTTAAGAGTAATTTAGGGATTCTTCTGATATTTTGCCAAGATGATCTATATTACTAATTACCAATGCGCGCAGAAATTGAAAGAAATCTATGGAGCTTCCAGTCATGTTAGACGTGTCTATGGTTTAGATACCAAGGAACTCTAGGAAAATTCAAAAACAATGAAAAAAGTGCCTGAAAAATGCAAATATTTGAATGTGTTTATTCCACATTATTCTAATACTGTGGGTGCAGTGCCATGCGAGAGCTTTTTTATTGTCCTTGACGTATCGGGAAAAAAATGGCTCAGTGCATCAACCTGATGTCACTGCAGTCCCTCTGACCGGGAGGTCGTAGGTTCGAGTCCCGACGACGGCAGGATTTTCAACACTAGCTTGTCATCTAGGTCGAATTTAGTCGCTGTCTGGAGGAGAATTCTAGCGGCCGGCTGCTCTGATCGGTAGTTTTCCGTAGTTTCTCCAATCAACACCAGGCGAATACCGGAGCAGTACTCTAACAAACGGGTCACGGACCGCGCGCGATCTTTCCTTCCTCTTCCTTGTCCTATCCTCTCCACATACACTACACTACCACACATGCCGGGAGATCGGTCGGGAGTTTACAGCTTGTCCCAACTGGGGCGGTGCCCGCTGGCGGGAGATACCTGGTTGAGGGGAAAACCCCACTAGTCGACAGTAGGTCGGCGCCAGACCATCCAGCGGGGAAAAAGATCATCGCCACCTCCCGAAACATACACTTACGGGACCAATGACCTGAGTAATTGACGCGCCCGAAAACACGAATCAGTCTTGAGACGTGTGCGTTCTACTTTTTGGAAAACAATTTTGTATTGGTTTTTTCAGCGGCATTTTTTGCAGCTGGATGCCACTAGTATTAGGGCCTACATCAAATTCATTTTTTTATTTTGTTTTTCACCTTATTATTCACCTACGACGGGAATACTATACTAATACGGAAGAAAAGCAGAAGTCACGGAAAATATGTAAATAGAAATTAGCACTTCAATTGACGTAACCACGAATAGTGTTTGTAAAATGAATTCACACTGAGACAAACATACCATGATATGAGTTTGAATTTTTCTCTAGAACGATAGAGGACCGTGCTCTTTTTCAAGAACCTTTAAATTAAACTTAATGTAACATACTCAATTTATTTCGCATTCGTTTTATGTTCAGAGATTTTCGTTTACATGATCAGTCTGGGATGGAATTCACTTTTATTGAATATTTTATTCCAGTGCTAAAGAGAATTGAAGTGGTGGGCGCTCTTTAAATTGGATATTCTAAAAATAGATAAGAGCAATTTAGTTGCATCTAATAGAACCGAAATCGAGGGAGTTTTTTTCTTCGGAAGCTCGTTTAACACTTCGTTAGGTATATCGCGACCGACATCTTTCATTTTCATGTGTAAAATATACGAAATTGAAAATTTCAATTTTCATTCTGAGTTTTCTCGCACCATAGCGTGGCATGACAATATATCGAGAAAAGGTTTTAGGCAAATATCGTTGACTATAATATTGTGACAATGGTCAATAATGGGACTACACAAGCTATCATGATACAAAATTGCATGCAAAACAATATGTATATTTTCCTTCGGTTTCATTATGAAGTTAATTTTGGTCACTATTGCTTGTTGCCTTTTTCCATAATTATAGAATGCACACTCATGTACAAATAATTAGAAATTAATACCCTCTTGTATTCTCCGTAATGCTTTTCTCTTATACGTTCTTATATATCTTAACTTACATTTCAAGTTTGTTTATCAACGTGTTTCGGAATCGGGACTTGGTGAATTGTTTCATTTTTAAATACTAAGCAGGTTGGGTGTCATTACAACCGCTTGTTCTACTGAAGTACGTACATGGTAACAGGACACCTTTGAAACAGTGCATCCTTGAGCAGGCGCTGCTAACTCGATCGAGTGGAGCCCCTTGGGGCGCTCTGCGTTCGCACCGAGCCTTTCGCCTCCCCCGGCGCGTGCGCGTAATGGACGCCGCGTCCTCTGTCGCACGCCTTGTCGCGATGCGACGCGGCGCCTTGTGTGTGTGGAAATGAACGGCTAATTGACAATCATCTCGCGTAATGACGACCCAGCCTTCGGAAGTTGGAACGGCGACAAGAGAGAGGCGTGAGAGAAACCGCTGTTGGCAGGGCCGGCCGCGGCCCACGAGCAACTTTCTTCGAGTGCGTCCAGCGGTTGTGATCGCGCCAGCGGCCACCCACCCCCCGCCCGCCCATCGCCCGCCCACCGCCCCGTCCCAATTCATCGCCCCGCGGAGGCCGCCCGCCTCGTGCAACTGCCCGCCGCACACTCGGTCGCGCCCGCTCTGCAGCGCTGCAGCTGACAACGAGCCAAGATTCCGCGTTCCTTGTCGCTGTATCACTTGCAGGCGGGCTGGAATAAACGGTTTCTTTGCCATTGCGCCTCGAAGCAACGTTGATACGGGGGCGATTAGAATGAACAATGATATGAATGTGGAGCCGGACTAGGCGTGTTCTATTACTGATCGTTCTCGCTGGCTTGCTTCCACAGTCTCGGAGGGTGAGAGCGCTCCTTATCCACCTGTGAAATATATGTGTACGTCCGGGTCAAGGATCGAAACTATCAGTACCGCTCATTCTCAGCTGTTCTCGGCGGATTCGCTAGTGCGTGCTCCGTGCGCATTTTGCTGGTATTTTCGATGTGTTTTGCTTGGGAGTATCACTGTTAGCACTTTACAAAAACAAATTGTTATTCAGAATTATAAATAATTTTAATAACAAAAGTAATTGAAAATCGAATTTTAAGAAATGACATCATTCCCGTGCACGCGCAGTTTCAATTGCACAACGATGCAGAGGTTTTCTACGCTCCTTGAGCGATTTTTAAATTTTTTGTCGCAGAGCAGGCGATACTAGTTTGTACATGTAATTCAGTTATTCCTTCCATTGAAAGTGTAATAAATAATGCGTTGAAGATATTTAATAAAACACTTCAAGCGATAAACCGGGTCAAGAGATCCAGTGCTTCCCCCCACATTTGTTACCCATTGACGCATTTTCGTCCAACAACATGGAGGGCACACTTCGATAACAGGCCTAATATCGGTATGGTTCGGTATGATTCTTGGTAATAGCTGTGCCGGAAGTAGCATTCACGGACAGCGGTGTCGGCTCGCTGGTCTCGTAAACGAGAACGTTCGGAACAGTCTGTGTCCGGCTCTAGTTGTATGTCACGGTCTTCCACTTCTAGGATACCCGATGAATATGCCGACGCCTTGTCTGGATTCAAAGCGACGATACTCTTTTTTTTGTACTGTTTTCTCATCGAAATTAGGATGCTGTCTTTAGCCTCACTAAATTCTGACTAAATTTTAGAGAAATTTTCATTTCCTTATGAGAATCAACATTCATCCCATATTTTTACGAGACGATAAGTACCAGCAATTGACTTCATATTTTTTAAAAGTGAAATACTTGTAGGGAAAGGTTGGAAACACGCATGGTATCTAATAATTCAGTATTTATAAAAGAAGGACAAACTAAATTTCTACAAACCAGAAAAAATCATTATCTTCCTTAATATTGATATTTCTTTTCAATAATGTTAATAAAATTTTGTATATTTTACTTGTAATCATGGACACCGAACTTCCCCAGATCAATTTTTTATTTACTTCTGGCACAAATTCTTGTATATTAAACACATTTATCGAAAAGTAAAGAAATATCCATTTATTAAACAATAATTTGTGCGCACTTGTTAAGTGAAAACAGTTTTTTAATGCACTTGCTTTTGAACTAAAGATTCATAGAATATCTCTCGAGTTTTTTTATCCGATCTTTTTTTATCCGCATTAGAATCGTTATTAAATCTAGATGTCATCGCATGTGAAGCTTGACAACACTAATTTTACTTCTAAAGAATTTTGGTTAGCACATCTGCAAGTTTACATAATAACTGCACCCTTTCATTTGCTATAGCAATGCTCCTTGCATCGGCTACTTGCGCAACAGTCCATTGTATTCCGCTGGAGTTCTCCAGGCGCATTGTGAAAGCACTCTAATTAGGGAACAAATTTGATGTTCTTGCATAATAATTTTGGGAAGCAAAACAAACTGTGCCACTTTTTTCATTTTCTCTTTCTAATGACATCCAGGTAATGACATTGCACTCCATTTCTAGACACTGCAAACACATAAAGGTGTTAAGGTGAACAACATCATACTTGTAGATTGAACTATCTCTCTCCTGTCTTTGTCAGTGGTTTTATCATTATCCTCGGTGAGACAGCTATCCCTTATATTTTTGGGAAGATGATGATCCCCTTCCAGCAATTTGAACGCGTTCACGTATGTGATCACATTCTTTACAATTCCAGTTTAACTCTTTTTTTTATTTTTTAGATTTAACAAGACATTAAGACAAAATTAAAATGAGAATTGACATGGAAATTTGTCGAAAGTATTGTCAGGATGAATATACATGCCGTAAAGTGTAATAGCTTTTCCTGTCGTCACGTCTTGCCCAACGAAACCAGGGGACAACTGATTCACTGGAGGAGGGAGCCAGAATTCGTAAATTCAACTTCGCAAGAATCTGATCGTCGTTGCTGTTAATGAATGGAAAGAAAACAATAAGCATCTTATTTTCTATCAATAAGCGTGTGGAGCCCAGGCAATGCGTTTCGTTCCCGAACATCTCAATTGACAATGGTGACGTCAAAATTCGTTATTTAACTACTAGAAAAGGCTTTAAAATTATTGTGTAATATAATACACGTTTCATATGCCCCATTAAATGTTTCATGCGTACCACACGGAATTCCTAAATGTAATGCTCAGAGCTTTTGTGATGAACCAGGGGCCGTTAAACGAAACGTAAGAAAGAAAAAAAACTGTTCAAAAATAAAACATAATTTTAAAGAAAAGCAATCGAACAAAGATACGTGGCATTTTTAGGACCATAAAGACAGACCAGGATGTCGTCAAGTATTTGAATTTACTGTGTCTTTAAAATGTCTTCCTAATAATTATTTATTTCCTCCTTTTCCGCCTCCCATCTTTTTCCTCGTTAATTTTTCTTCTTCTGCTTGTTAAGACCAGATATCTACCTCGTGCAAATTTTAATTATTTATCATTTGGTGTTTCGTTTCCTATTTTTACCACTTTAATATTACATTTGGTGGTGTGACATACAGTTTTTGAGATGATATACCTCTTGAAAAATCTGCCAAATGACAAAGAACCTGGCTGGTCGGGTCGGGTAGATCACCTGGGAAGAAAATTATATTCAAATAAAAGATGTTCATTGATAAATAACGTAAAGGTGGAATGAAAACCAGTTAAAGGAGAAACTCAAAAAAATCTGTCGCGAATTTGTTTTGTGCTATATAAACTCCAGGTAATTGTCCCGATATCCAAACAACGGAAAGCAGTCTGACCAATGACATGCGGGTCATCTTTGTTTCATTTGCGGACAAAACTGTTGCAATGACTCAGTGACATCAGTTGTCTCTGCAGCGTCGCTGTCCGGGAGGTCCAACTGTCGAATGCCGACGGTGGCGGATTTTCGACACTACCTACCTAATTCGAATTCAGCAGCAGGTGAATTCTAGCGGTCCGCTACTCTGATCGGTAGTTTTCAATGATTTCTCCGATTAACAGCGGACGAATGCCGGAGCTGTATATCAACAAACCATGCGCGAACTTTCGTTCCTCTTCCTTGTCATATCCTCATCCCTTACTTACGCACACTCACACACATTCCTTACACTACCTAGAGGGACGACCAGAAAAGAGGGCAGCTGGTGCAACTTGCAACTTGCAAAATTCGGGGCTCCGACTTAATTGGGGTCCCGATTTTTTTCATTGAAAAGAAATTTTAAAAAATGTATATCTCTAATCCAAATTTAACATTGTAAGTTATTTCTGATGCATGGAAATATGAATTCTGTTTATGAATTGGGAGAGAATGGAATGTTTCGATTTAAATGAGGGGTCCCTGTGGGTCAACTCCCCCAGGCCCCTGGTTTTCTCTGGGCGTTCCCGATTACCTCAAAAACCGGGACCCATTCGGGAGGTGAGTTGTTTACCGGCTGGGGCGGTGCCCCGGTGATGAGAGATACCTGGTCGAGGACATCCCGCGAGTCGACGTGTAAGACGGCACCGGATATCGCCAAGATGACCGCCATGTCCCGCGATAAAAAGCATGCAATACACAGTACGGGCCTAATGACCTGAGCAGACGTCGTGTCCGGAGACACTACATATTCACTCACTTCGCAGAAAGGATTAATTTTCATTGACAGATTACTAGATATTTTTGAAAGAAGAGGGAGTGGTAGTCGTTGGTGATGATTCATTGATCGATTACTAGTGATTCCGAGCGCACCAGCTACTAAGGTCATTAATCCCTTAAGTATAGTATTTTTTCTCGGGAGGTAGTTGTGACCTTCCCCCGTTGGATCGCGAGATCCGGTGCCGACCTACCGTCGGCTAGCGGTGTTTTCCTCAATCAGGTATCTCGCACCAGCAGGGCACCGCCCCAGTCTGGACGAGCTCTAAGCTCCCAGCGGGTCTCCCGGCACGTGTGCTAGTGAAGTGCATGTTAGTGTAAGTATGTGTAAGGCGCAAGGATAGAACAAGGAGGAGGAAGGAAAGATACGCACGCGGTTCGTGGCCCGTTTGTTAGGGTACTGCTCCGGCATTCCCTGATATGGATCGGAGAAACCACGGAAAACTACCGATCAGAGCAGCCAACCGCTAAACTTCTCCTGAGAGCGACAGAACTCGACCTCGCTACAGTATCTGGCTAGTGTCGAAATTCCTGCCACCGTCGGGACTCGAACCCTAGAACCTCTCGACCACAGGCAGTCCAGTGACATCAGCTGAGCCACCTCTCCCGTGGGCAGTTGGTGAGCGTGGCCTGTGCTAAAGGCGCGTGTGCGCGGCGTGTGTGCGCAGGGCAGGTGTGCAGCTGCGGTGAGCCGGTGGCATGGCGGCCGGATGGAGCGTGAGCGCGGGCAGCGGCGAGGCGTGGGCGGGCGTGGCGCTGGCGGCGTGCGCGGCGGCGGCGGCGCTGGCGGCGTTGGCGCTGCTGTGCGCGGGCTGGCTAAAGGCGGTGCGGCTGGCGCGTAGGCTGCCGGGCCCGCCCACGGTGCCTCTGCTGGGCAACGCGCTCACCATCACCAACCACGAAGGTCAGTCCGCAGGCCGCCTGCCGTCTTCATTCCATTGGCTTCGGCGTAGACGTTTACGATATCCCGGGATCGTAAATTTCACCTGTTGATGGTAATCACGTTCAAACATACCTGCTTTTCCTTCTATACAAATAACTTCAGTGACTCACGAAATATGTTAACAGAAATAATACACTATTACAGGCGGCCCCGATAGCCGAGATCGCTAAAGCCGTGGCGATCTCGAACGGGAGGATCACGGGTCCGAGGCCCGCCTCGGGCATGTTTGTGTTTGTGTATGTCTGCATGTGTGTGTCGTCCTTTCACCCCTCATTATCATCATTTCATCTCCAATACCTCCAGGTCTAACAACCCCGGGGGATAAAAATCGGATTCAGCTAAATGATGTCCCTTTGATAAAATTACATGCCCCTGCAACCGAGAGCCCCAGTAAATGCAGGGTGCATGCACGCGTGGTCCAAGTCGGCCTATTCGCGGGCAAAAAAACACAATATTACTTTACTACATGATTATTTATTTTGAACATCACTCTGTATTGAAACACTTTATGGCTTATTATATCACGTTTTGTACTCATTTTAATTTAATGCACAAATGAACACTGGTTCACGGGGCTTGATCAGTGGGTAAGAATAGAGTTATTTAGTTGTTTGTCAACGTTACGGAAAATTTACTTCCAACGTCAGGGGAGTCAATGTACAGAATCTAAAACAATAAGGTGTTAATTAAACACGCCTGTTTCTCTTACAATAACTATAGGTATCAAAACAATTAAAACAGGGAAGGAAATAATAATAAAATAGTACAATTCCTTACAACCATAAAAAGCAACAAAAAACTGGAGCTACATAATCCTGTATGTGGTTAAGCACACGTGATGTGTGGCACATTTGCAAGGGAGCACCACACCACCACAAGACGTGTTTGCTATTTGTACAGTGTCAGGAGGACGAAAAAATCATATTATTTACTGTGTGAGGGAAACCAACATTCTTCCGGTAACAGTCTTTTGAAGAAGCGAAAACCAATATTACAAACAAATGCTCAGTTCAGGTAAACTAAATAAAATTTTGGAATTACTCTACATTAAACAATAATATAATAAGCTGTGTTCTTTATAACCTAGCCCATAAAACCTGATGTGAAATCGTAATCGGCAATCTATAATAAAAAATAAAACAAAATATTTATAGCCCAAGATGCTGTTATAGCCCAAAGCCTACTATAAAGTAAATAAACAAAATTATTAACACGGGCAGTTTCTGCATTTCGGTAATTTTTATGTCCCGTATACGTACGTATATACAGAGTAATATACATAGTATTGTGAAAGTTAGGTAATGCTGCGAAAAATCGATTTTGAGATTTCAACGGAAATATACGTTTTGGGCACCCTTGATACCGAAAAAGTGGTTCTTTCAAAACGTCTGTGACCAACACTAGCGCCTAAACCATACGTACGATTTCTTCCAAAATGAATATTCCCCCGGTCGATCTGATTCCACTTGAGGAGCCGCGATTTTGAAAACCATTCTTCAAAATTTGGGAGTACTTTACATGAAGCCTCACGGACATTTTCAAACTTTTCTCAAAAACGGCACCAAATTTTTTCTTTAAATTTCTTAAATGAATAGAGCAAAATACACTTATTAAGGTGGCTTTTGTTCGATTTTCACGGTTAACTCTGAAAGTTTGAAAATTGCAAATATTTGAATTTTTTCGGTGCCTTCCTACAACTACAAAATTGAAGATAGAGATTTTTCCTCCAATTGAAATTTGTTCTTCAAAGTGAATTCTTTCATCAAGGCCATGTACATTATTCTTGAAACTTTTAGTAGTTTTCTGGCAATATTGCCCGAAATATTTACAATTTTAAAAAAATTACCAAAACAAGATTTTCTCAAAAACGGCTCCAAATTTTCTTCTTTAAACTTTTGGTAGGGATAGTGCTAAATGTACGCTATGAGATGATATAAACGCTATATTGCTCTATTCTTTTTTTTTTCAAAAATTAAAAAAATGTATGTAATTTTTTGACTTGTATGTCACGTTGGTAATATTGACATTAGCGGCGATTTATTCACATTATTACATTTACGATCTCGTGTGATTTAAATAATGTCAAGTAAAGTTTCTCGAGAACTAAACCGTTTTCTGTGAAAAGTAGCTCAAAATACCGAATTTTCAGAAACGCTCAAACGCTATTTTCTTATAAATGCCTCCAAATTTTTCTTCCAACATTCGAACGAATAGTGCTAATTGCACTCTTTAATATGACGTACAGTTCAATTTGGAGTATTTTTTATTTTTTCAAAAATCACACAAATGTAATTTTTTTGAATGGTCTCTTAAACCTTTAATATGCACATTACCACCAATTTGTAAACCGTATTGTATTTGTAGGTTAATGTGCTTTAAATGACTTCAAATGAAATGTTTTGAAAACGTAAAAAGTTTTTGTAAAAAAGAACTCAAATTTAGCATTTCCAGTAGCGCCTAAATACCATTTTCTTAAAAGGGCTCCAAATTTTTCAAGCTAAATTGCCATTTTAAAACGAGGTTTTTGTGTTCTTTAATTTTATAAAATTAATATTTTCGTTCTACCATTAGGAAACTGAAAAATTAAGAAATGTCAAAAATGTACTTTGGGCGGCGTTAGATGGCAGCTGGCACGAGTATGGGCAATTCCAAACAGCTAGCCCAGGTCCAAGGAAATAGAATAATATAGGAAAGTCTGTGCCATTCTGTAGTACCACTAATTTTAAAATAATTTTGTGTATTTCATTGAAAATGAGTAAAATCGAGATGTATTGACGTCAGTAGAGTGTCAAAACATAGTGTGATGTTCTAAAAACTAAACGTTGCAGTAAAATGTAATATTGTTTTATTTCCCCTCTACATATCACACGTATGATCAATTTAGTGAGTCACTGTATAACTGCACTATTGAGACAAGATCATAATGTTTTCGCTCCGTCTCGACAAGTGATGTAATCTTCGTTCTCCTGAAAAATTCATCTAGAAAAATATTAAAAAGAAAACAAACAAACGCCTACCTGAATGATGATATTTTACGTTTAAAATCTTCAACCAAGGACAACCAGCTACAATTTCTACTACAATTAAGCGATGTTCATC
This sequence comes from Acheta domesticus, assembly GCA_031308135.1. Classification (NCBI taxonomy): domain Eukaryota; kingdom Metazoa; phylum Arthropoda; class Insecta; order Orthoptera; family Gryllidae; genus Acheta; species Acheta domesticus. The sequence continues at coordinate 127,952,609 of JAHLJT010008446.1, read as the reverse complement.
AAGGTATTCAAAACTTTCTCTCCGGAACTTCGAAAGTACCTGAAAAACGATTAATCTTTTCCTGAAGACGGGCGCACGGTGGGCTAGAATACCAAAAAGCTGGCCATAATATAAAGAGTTGTTCAATTTGTACAAAAGTTAGTATGGAGAGGTTATCAAAGTTGCTGATTAAGAATATGATTTCAAAAAGTGAAAAAACAAAATGGCGAATCGAAGAAGGCGGGCAAATTCTGATAAAAGTAATTTTATTCATATAAAAGTAATTTCTGGCGCATTATCGAGGTTGCTGATGAAGATTATGAGTCCTAAAATTTACAAAAAAAAAATGGCGGATCAAAGGTGGCGGACAAAAATTGATAATTTATAATAAAATGTATTTATATAAAAGTCACTATTTAGGTCTTGTAGTTAAAAATATAAGCTCAAAAATGGAATACTCAAAAAAAGGACCAAATAGAGAATAGAAGATAGTTTAAAATATCACCAAAAAAAATTTATTTCAATTACAATTTTATTCATTTAGTAATTTGTTAGTACAATAACAATAATTAGTTGTTTTCTTCTTTTTCATCTTCATCATCTTTTTCTTCTTCTGCTTCTTCAACTGAATCGTCATCACCTTCAAAGACTGTTTCCTCATCATCTGCATCGGAATCTTCATAATATTCCTCCACAGGAACTAAGAAGGCAACGGCTTCTGGCGACAAACGCTTCAGTTTCTTTGTTGATGATTTGCTACCTGACCCAAAACTCCCTTCGCCAAATAACTTAGGGAACGCGGCTACATTCTCTCGGTCCCCATGCCGGGAGGAGAAAGAGCCAGACCGTCTCAGGTCGCCAACTACGAACGCGAAAAAGGCGCTTCATGACGTCTCCAGTTGCATCCTGCATGCAGAAGTTCAGTAACCCGGTAGTCTATGGAAAACATCTCACGTTGAATGGTTAATTTAAAAAGTTACTTATTATTAATTTCATTAAAAAATAAACAAAATATTCAGTTTAAAATATGATACCAAAATGCAATAATTTCTTAAAGATTGGATAATAGATATCGCAACGCGGTGACGTTTGTCCTTTTCTAAATTATGCATTTCACTGTGAAGGAGAAAGCGTTGTTTCCATCCTTTTTCTACTTATTATATTGTTTATAATGCTTCTAGGCATCGATTATAATTTAAATTCTACAAATGTAGCTCATAATTAATTAATGTTATTGTTATTTTTCAAGAAGTCTCAATAACGCATTTTGCAAGTGTCGCTTAAAACGTGGCTCAAAGTCGGAGTCGGTACTATTCGGTGGATTTGAAGCTTAATTTAGAAAGGTAATAATATATTCTTGCGGACGCACTGCAAAAGAAAGCTGATTGTCGTGGAATTCGTAAATTAACTTTTTTTTAAACACATTTTTCAATTTTCTCGTGAATTTTCCGGTATTTAGTTAATTAAACAAAACACATGTATAAATAATTATATAATAATGATGTGAATGCTTTTCATTAGTACATACCTCCTGGAATACCTTCCATGTCGAAAATATTCGCTTCACTTACACAAAATACAAATGTTTATATTCAATGACAATACTATTTTGTAGCCTCGGTGGCTGCACGCACAGCCAACAAAGAATTGCAGCGTTTGACCTGGAATACAGCGGACAAAATGAACCGCTGAACGCCCGCACAACCGGCATTCAGTAGTCCCAACATTACTGTAGCCAACCTGATAGTCCAAAATTCCCATCTAGAAACTTTTTTCTCTTTCTGGGCAGGTTTTCACGATTCTAGCCCACCGTGGGGCGTGCTGAAGTGGTAATGATGATGTATTGTTTCACATTAGAAATTGTAATTGTAAAAGACTGATCTAAAAATTGTTATAATAAATGTCTAATGATGATGTACAATTTTATCCTAGAGCTGTTTTATTGCAGATATATCGACACCAAATCCCGTTTTTTTTTTGGAAAATTATGGATCTCTTCAACTCATAATAATGAACGTGAAGAGACAAGTTCATAAATAAGCATATTGCTCTATGTTATATAACAACGTATTTTGAGAAATGTAGTGCTTTTGCGAGGCACGCCTGTCGACTTAATAAAATGCCGTCATCCCCGCCAGTAAACCGAGGAGACCCAGGCTGCGAGGCCATTCTTTTCTGTTGAGTTCGCCCTGCGGAACGGAGCGAAGTGCGATGCCAAGCGGGGTGGTGACGTCTGCAAAACCCACTGTTAGGGATAAAATAGTTGGACCATTTTTGTAGATAATATTTGGAATCAGGCCTGTCAAGGGCGCGGGCAAGGTAGCTGGCTTACTAGAGCTCGCGGGCACTGAATCCAGAGAAACTGGCGCGAGGTTTAAAAGAAAGGTATTCAGAGCAGTTCTTCACTGCATTCATGGCCCATGACAGACTTTCGGAGAAGTCAGTTGACAGTTATTGCTCCAAAAGCGATAATTTTCATTTTCATTAATCGAAAAATTCTGATTTTGTAATCGCCTTTACGTCAAAGTGCAATAGTTGTCTTAACTTCCAACGTTCAGGTTAGAAAAAAGAATCTTTTATCTGTTGTCTGTTAAAAATGCTGTCCGCCCGTAAAAGTGATATAATAAATCTAAGGAGATTTTACGAGATGAGATAGACCACGTACATAGATTACTGCTATATACCACAAATAAAAGAATCATTTAATAACACTTAAAAGAAAACGAATTTGCCCTTTGTCAAAATTATTTTACAAGGCAGAATTTTGAAAGAAAATAAATATGATATAACATTATGTGATTAAACACATAGGGCCTAAACATTTTTCAAACCTCGGTTAAAGCATCCGGCAAACACGTTTTCGTATGAAGGAAACGCCGTGATATTAAAATAGTGCTTCACGCATAGCGTCCCCACTAGAGTGGGCGTTTTTACACCTCTTTCTGGAATTGGAAGGAAAGCGAGAGTGAAGTAAGGTTTCAGTGGTATAATGGTTAGCGTATCGGACGGTTATACTCAAATTTGCGCGTTCAATCCCGATCGAATCCGTGGATTATTAAGAGCGAGAAAATCTTTGTACGCCCGTCTTCGGAGGCGAAGTAAAGCCGGCTGACCCATGTGGTAGATTTTCCGTATGTCAAATAAAGAAACTCCTAAGCTAAAATCAAAATCGCCTGCTTCGTCGCTCGAGTGATACTTTCTTTCTCCTCTTAATGGTGAAAGGAGCGTAGCGAAATTTGCATGGGCAGACGGAAGAGCCGGCTTGATGGACCGAGCCTCGCAATGTAAAATAACGCATAATTGATAGAAGTTACCCGTGCTCGTAAGAGCGTCGGGCAAGCGGGCAAGTAGCTCGCGCGGACGCAGTTTGAGATGCCTGCTTTACATGAAAATGACATGCAGATTTTCACACCTTTCTCCAAACGTTTCTTGCAAACATGCCACTGATCACACGTCAAAATATTTGGTTCACGTTCAATGCATATCCTGCGCAATTCTCATACGTGGTAATAAAAAAAATGCTTTTCCTGATTGGAAATACATAAAATGTAGTTGTTCAATAAGAACTATACATTTTTGTGATATCATGTTTTATCCTTACTTTGGTTTCCCAAACATGGTATTTGACCCCAATATATTGAATAATAGTCAAATAAACAATATTTCAAAATATTTTATTTTTACAATCAATAGATTCTTCACTACAATAAAATACATGTACAAATTCAATAAAGGAGCATTTTTTTAAATTTCAATAAATAAGCATTCAATAAAGAAACATTAGCAAAAATGAAACATTGCAATATAATATTCATGACGGCAATATTATTTAAACTGGAATTGATGAATTGTGATTTGATTGTTATTGATGTGACCTTCTGTTCAGAAAGCAATCTTATAAAAATATTTTATTCATTTCCATTACATTTTCCTTACAAAATGGTTTCATTGGAATTTTTTAAGCGTCCCTCAATTGCTTAGTGACTTGCTGTCGAGGCCTCTAGTAATGTTTGAATGCTATGTCGTTTCGGACGTAAGTGACGTCATTGACACTTGCTCTTCCTTGGCCGCGTGAAACGCGCAGCTTCGCCTCCGAGCGTGGAGCGCCGCGCGCTATTTGTTTGCGTTGCCGCTTAGGAGGCGACCGGCGATCCACGTGGCCAGCGGCAGTGCGCGACTGGTACACACGGGGTCATTCACGAGGCGGCGCTAATTCCTGCCTTTTGCACGTTCACTGAGCGCCATTCAAAAAGACGCGGATCTTGTGAAGTATTGATATTATTCATTCTCAGCAGTGGTATGCGCCATTGAAACAAACTCGTTTTATTGTTGATAGATGTTTACCTAAGCACCGCGTGTACGTTCAAAATTTACTTTCAGCTGAGTACATTCTACGATACAGCAGTTCACAAGATTTGAGTCTGACGACAAAGATTTAGACACTTAGCTGATAAATGACAAAAGAAAAACCATTTCTGCGTAGTAATGAAAGGTTGCTGAACTCTGTTATAGCTGTTTGTCTCACTACGAATGAAACAAAACCTTTTTTTTTCAAATAAAAGAACATACTACAGACACAATTCTCATTGAATAGTCATATCAATTATGCATAGTAATCAGTGACTTTCCAAAACAGTCCTCCTGAATAAAAGTACGAACAACGTTAATGAGGACAATTGCAGATACTGTGAGACTAGATCTAACCCAATAAACTTGAGTATATTTTAGTTTTATTTTATGTTATAGGCGCGTTGAATTTCATGAAAAATATGATTAATATATTCCTTATTATTTTGGTTCATATTAATTTAGATTAACATTCGCTTTAGGCATAAGGGACGAGGGTTTACATCTCGTCATGTGTTCACATTATGTGATCATTCGTGTGTTGCCTAGAGCTTAGAGTATGCATCCATGTATTGGCAGTAATATGATCCACGAAAATAAACCTAGCTACAAATGTTTTAAGACGGAAAACTACTACGGGCATAAAATAATATCTACAACACAACATACAATGCTTTTTATTATTAATATTGTACTGTGTTTCATGGAAGAATATACAACTTCAAATTCCGTCAGCCTTCATACAGCTCGTTGTGTATATTTTGCCAATGTTCACTCCCGCCTGAGATAAGGCATAATATTTTGGGGAAACACATCTTATAGCTCACAGACTTTCAGATTACAAAAAAAGAATTCTACGAATAATAAGCAAATCCAACCCACATGATTCTTGTAAGTCTCTCTTTATTAATCTAGGAATTTTACCATTACCTTGTCTCCAGATTTACGAATCAGTAGTTTTTGTCAAAAATGACTTACTTAAGGGCGGGAATATATTTTCAGCAAACGCCGATGTCTATAAGTATAACACACGACGTAGTAATCATATTCACCAGGTGGCAGTATCAACAGCTCACTACAAAAAATTCACATACAATTCATGTACATTACTCTACAACACTTTGCCAGAAGACATTAAACGATTAAATTGAATAGAAAAGATTAAGTCCCAAGTAAAATCTTTTCTGCTGCATAACTGTTTCTATACAATTCGAGACTATACCGAGCATCAAAAAGTAAAGTAGCATTAATTTTAACAATGATAGTTAATGTAATTATTTATCATTTGGACTGTATAATTCTAAAGAACCTGTAACAAGTATTGTACCACAGTTTCTGGGTTGACGGCCCCCATCTCGATCAGGTTTATCGTCCAGTTTCCCTGATCCTTGAGCAAATGCTGAGATGGTCCCTTGTTTTGCTTCTGGACATAAATGTAACTTCATTATTTGTGCACGTCTTCTGAATTTCAGTGGGAAATATAGTTATTCAAATTATCGTTTTTCATATTATCGCGGCAAAAAGTATTATTCTTTCATGAAGAACATGAGGGTTCAGGGAAGGAATTTATAGCTAATTTACCTTTGAAAATATATTTTATTATATAGGAGCGAATATTTTGTCAACAAAACTCGAAAAAACCTCTCTTTCTGTATTCAAAATTCGACTAGAATATGGTTTAGGATAGAGACCACAGAATTATGAAAACGTGCACAAAATTCACTTCTCCCCATAGCTCGTCATATGCAGTTTTTAACTGTTTTTTTGACGTAAATAAAATAAAAATAAATAATAAATAAAACTTCAGCCGTGGGGCTTTATTGTTGGTTGGCCGATTATTTTAAACAAACAAAATAAGTAGGGGGTAACTAGTGAATGAATATCATCTTGTTTGGAACCTTCATCCAAGGTTTGTTCAAGGTGTTATTACAAGGAAGATATTGCGAGTAGCACAAGAGGAATAGAAAGGTTTGGGAAGGATTGGGGTTGGTGAGAATGCAATGCCGTCTGCTTGGCTCGCTCGGTGCGCAATCTGTGCCATCTCGGGGCCCGCGCTCGTGCATTGTTCAAGGTTCGCCCGGCCCTGGAGACAATTGCGGTGTCAGAGGATCGTGAGCGCGCGCCGCTTTGTCTTCCGCGTGCCCTTCGTTTGCATGCTGCAAACTGCATCGCTTTGCATACAGGAAGCGACTGCAACATTTGCGTCGAGAGATGAGATTCCCTGGATAGGAATTGAACGATACTCGTAACAGACGCCGCATACCGAATCGACTGAATTTGCAAGGAAGCAGGCCTAAACGACCCAGATGTGTCGTTCAGGTCTGGTTTTATATCAGCTGTTTATTCACATTTTCTTTGATATATGAACAATCCATGAATGATTGCAAAATAAAATGGGACATGAGTAAAGTATTGTTCTGGGACAGCACTTTTCATTTACAAAGTCAATGGTAATCAATGCAATGATTACAAACGGTCCCACCCCCCGATAAGATAGTAAAAAGTTCCCCTCAACCAAATTACATATGAGTGGTTACACTATAATTCTAACATAAAAATAATATTTTTGAAAGGTTTCTTAGCCTCCGTCCTGCCACCCACACACCTATACAGCCAAAAACGTGTTTTTTTAATTTCATTTTTTTTCGACAACTGAACACTATTTTATCAGACAGAAAAAAAATATGATAAATAAGAACACAACTTGGACTATCAGAAAAATATTTTTCAATATTTTCTCAGGCCCAAATTCGAACACAAAAAAATATTTTCGAAAAAAAATATCAAGAAATATTTTTTACTGTGTCTTAGAAGCCTGAAACAGGCTCGAAAAAAATGTCAAAGGTTTCTCTTTACACACAAATTGTTGTGTATTTTTTTCAGATTTTTCCGATTACTGGGCTGCAGTTAAAAAAATAAAAACCATTTTCCCGCCTTTAAAGCACCTGGACTTTCGATATACTTTGAAACTGACTGCAACGGTTCTCTGCATTTATTTTAGTGTTTATTATACATTTGTATACATTGCTGTATCACCCACTGATGTTTTGATTTTGGAATATACTTACGAAGTATCATTTTTAAAGCTTTCTAATCCTTTGTATGAGAATATCATACGCTAAGGAAAGATAATAGTGTTTGGTAGTTTAATTAATAATAATTCCGTCATATTTGAGGGATAATTGGGGGACATGTGGAAAAATGGAGGGGAAGAGGTTAAAACCAGATTTACAAGAACTGTTTTACTTGTCTTAGAACACACACACTGGCACGAAAATAATCTTCAAACTTCATCTCAGAATGCTTGTGAATTTTTTTCATATTTTTTTAATAGCTGGGTCATAGTTTTTAAAAAAAACTAAGACATTTGTAGTCAACCACTTGGCAGTTCGGCAGTTGCCGCGTCCTAAGCACGTGCGACCTTGCTTGAGGAGGAAGGCCACAGAATAGCAGCTAAAAACGTTGACAACTGAGCCTAGAACGCGGCGCCTCCCGGACAGATAAATAGTAACGCATTGGTTGCGGAAGCCTGTGGTCTCACGTCTGTAGATTGTTTCAGAATAGAGAAAAAGTTGTCTTTTCCTTTACCTAAGTATTTGTTCTTGTATACGTATAAATATGGAGACACTCGTACAATCTGTACACGTGCGAAAACTCTGCACTTTGTAAATAATAATTGTACGAAAATTGAAAATTGATTTAATGTAGCACCCAACTGCAAACGCTCATCCCCCGAAAAGTAGTTTACGGCATTATAGACCCGGAGAGAATTCATTCCAATATTGCTGAGCGTTGAGATAAAAATTCGCAGAAAATAAAATAGTCCCGTTAATTTTATCGTGAAAGATAATTTCAGTATTTTCCTTCAATTTAATTTTACATTGATATTGGCTTCTCTTTTCTGTCCATCTGTGCTACGGAAAAGGCGCACCCAAAAGAACTAATATGGAAAATTGTAAAATGGGATGATCATGAAAGTGGTATTTTGAAAAATACATCCCAACAACATAATCGGGGCCTAATATATTCCCCTTCACTTCCCCATTGTCCCCCATCTATCCTGCACACGAAATGTCCTTTATCATTTCCCCATTTGTCATCTACCCGTCACCCAAAACATGTGTGTTAGAATTTACTTGTTCTCAAAAAAAAGGGCGTGTCCCCATGAGACAAGCAAACCTGGTTTAAAAGGCCTAGGAAGCATCGCTTCCGAGTTATTTACCATTATAATGTGTGTTGCAATAATCTTTTTTTGTATGTCATAATCTGCAAACTTCTATTTTTTCTTCTAAAATGTGTTTGATGTAGGATGGGGTGTAATTCTTTATCCACCAGTATCACACTTACAAGGTCTTGTGTCGATTGTTTCTTATAAATTGCCAAAACTATCGTCTTTCCGTAGCATACGATTACTTATGCAAACGATTAGAAAGCTTTAAAAATGATACTTCGTAAGTATATTCCAAAATCAAAACTTCATTGGGTGATACAGCAATGTATACAAATGTATAATAAACACTAAAATAAATGCAGAGAACCGTTGCAGTCAGTTTCAAAGTATATCGAAAGTCCAGGTGCTTTAAAGGCGGGAAAATGGTTTTTATTTTTTTAACTGCAGCCCAGTAATCGGAAAAATCTGAAAAAAATACACAACAATTTGTGTGTAAAGAGAAACCTTTGACATTTTTTTCGAGCCTGTTCCAGGCTTCTAAGACACAGTAAAAAATATTTCGTGATTTTTTTTTCGAAAATATTTTTTTGTGTTCGAATTTGAGCTTGAGAAAATATTGAAAAATATTTTTCTGATAGTCCAAGTTGTGTTCTTATTTATCATATTTTTTTCTGTCTGATAAAATAGTGTCCAGTTGTCGAAAAAAATTGAAATTAAAAAAACACGTTTTTGGCTGTATAGGGGTGTGGGTGGTAGGACGGAGGCTAAGAAACCTTTCAAAAATATTATTTTTATGTTAGAATTATAGTGTAACCACTCATATGTAATTTGGTTGAGGGGAACTTTTTACCATCTTATCGGGTGGGACCCTTTATTATGATTAATTACAATACTTGGACATACTTGAATTTTTGTTCAAGTTTCTTGGAACATTATTTGTACAATCGTGAATCTATGATAATGATCTATGGCAAAGATGTCAAGGTCTTCTACTGGTGACAGTGGCACGCGTCGTGCCTCCGTAACATGCCACGAGCTTCTCTGCGCAACTAGCGTCGGGAAAGGAAACTATTAGTAACCCCGCCGTTTTAGAATAGAGTGGTGTTGTCTCTGGTGGCGGGGTAATGAACAGCGTGGAGGGGCGATTTCGTCGTGGCACTCGTGCCACGGATTCCCGCTCGTGGCATCGATCTTGACAACACTGATCTATGGGGATGATGTTTTACTGTTCTTATCGCTTCACTGGTTCAGTAACGATTTATCTACCTACGTGCTCGGAGTTATGTCTATCATCATTTTACCGGGAGAGATGGCTTAGTGCATCAACCTGATGTCACTACAGTCCCTCTGACCGGGAGGTCGTAGGTTCGAGTCCCGACGGCGGCAGGATTTTCGACACTAGCTTGTCAGCAAGGGTCGAATTCAGTCCCTGTCTGGAGGAGAATTCTAGCGGCCGGTTGCTCTGATCAGTAGTTTTCCGTGGTTTCTCCGATCAACACCAGTCAAATGCCGGAGCAGTACCCTAACAAACGGGCCATGGACCGCGTGCGATCTTTCCTTCCCCTTCCTTGCCCTATCCTCTCCTCTTACACACACACACACACACACACACACACATTAACATGCCGGGAGACCGGTCGGGAGCTTACAGCCTGTCCCGGCTTTTTATCTTCGTAAGGTAGTCTCGCGTACTTCTGACCAAATACAATTGTCAAACCACTCAGTAATAGTTATATTATGGGATGATGCTTTTACCATACTTAAAGCACTCAAAATGATAACTAGCGGCAAACTTTACTACTGTTTGTTTGTGACACTTTGCATTAATCTCCCCAAAACTCGAAAATAAATTAAATGCGTTAACATATTTAAATTTGCTCATATCCAGACGTAGAGAGTACTAATACAGGACCTTGTACTCAGAATTTCGAGGCAGAGAATATAACTAGAGACGTTACTAAAATGTAACTTATGTAGGCTGTTTCTAACATTTTGCATTCTGTACAATGTATAATGCTAGAGACATTCGATGTGGGCCGACATCCGACCCATCTATTGGGAACGCTAAGAAGTAATATATTTTATGACTACCACAGTCAATCATTCGTTTGCAAAGGGAACGGTAATAAATTTTTCTTGGGAACAAATGGCAGTGAACTGAATATTCACTGACGGTATCAGTTATAACCCTGCCACTGACAATCAGTGAATTGAACTGAACAAATCAGTGAAAATCGGACCACTTTTTGAATCAGTTAAACTTCACTGATTGAATCACAACAGCAGAGGAGCACGTGAACGACTGAATTATCAGTGAGAGATGGTGGCGCGGCACTTTTACCACTGACGAACAGTGAAATGATGGGAGTCATTGTGAAAATATTCGCACATTCGCTGATTGCCAGCAAAACTACACATTTCGACTGAAAATATCAGTGACTTCGGCTGTCACTAGTTTAATCAGCGACAATTTCACTGATTCAGATTCAGAAAGTTCGTTATGAAATGATTTAATGAACTGACCCTGCGTTTCGGGTGGCCTACTTTCATCTCGCCCACGGACCAAGAAAGCGAAAGGAAGAAAACTTATACAAAGAACAACAAAAAAGGGTGCTCAAGGCTCTTTCTCGCTATCTTGATGTCCCACAGAGCATCGTGTAGCGTGTTTTGCAAAAAATTGTCATTTGGGAATGCATTCGTTGCGGAAACAGGAAGTGCATAATGGCAGCCCACAGGATTACCCTAAGTTATAATAATTTGCTAGATAGTTTTGAAAAGTTCTTCAAAATTTACTGTTCGTTCAGATTGTTTTATTTGGGGATGATTCAATCTTTATTGTGGAGCAAATACGTATCTACTGTATCAATTGTAACAACTGAATGTAAGGAAATATACATGCTACTTCGCGTTCTATCATTTATCGTGTTATCTAAAGTTATCGGGTTATCTATCGTTATTCTAGGACTGTGCAAAATGCTGCGTGATTCATCAGTTCAATCTGCGTGACCAGAATTAATGAATAAACTCAATAACTTTTGAACAAATATTTCACCTGAAAACAGCCTTTAAATATACACAATTTGAAGAATAGTGGCTGTAGGGGATTATCATTTATGTGGCTATCTAAAGCTCAAAACAATATTTCACATTAAAGATATACTAAAAATAATAATTTGAGCTTTCCAGGAGTTTGTTAATTTCTACAAATTCTGGATCATGTTCAGCGTTCACATCCTACGCATCTGCGTACCGCTGTTTTCATATTTAAGAAAACTGAATTTTAATTAGATTTAATACATTGAATAAATAGTACATATGAAAATTTGAAACTTAAAATACATACTCTAGTGTGTGGCACACGATATTTTCCTCACAGCCAGTTACTTGAGAGTTTCATCTACCACACGAAGAAACGCACGCAAGTCCGCGCAGTTGCGCGCGGTGTCTGCGGTGGCGCGGCAGTCCGTTTGACGTTTGCGCGCGGAAGTGACATTTCAACCTAGTTTTCCCGAAGACAATTCTTTGGGTAAAAATTAGATCTACCGTTATTGAAGAAATTCAACATAGAATCTGGAGTATTTTTTGTCAAGGTAGCTTCTGGACACCTGTATGTTTCAAGAGTTTATGTGTGCCCTTTCGTATCTTGCTGATTGCACACGCTGTAATATTTATGCCAAGGAATCAGTTGTTTGTCTAACTAAGAATAACCCATCAAAATGATGGGACAAATTAAACTCGCATATTAATAATTCATAGTACAGAAGAGTAGAAGACAAATTTAAGTTCTCCAATATTAAATTTAAGCCGGGAAAGGTTGCCCGGGGCATTAACTGATGTCACTGCAGTACCCCTGACTACGTTCAAGTCCCGACGATGGAAGATTTTTTTACACAAGTTAAGTAGTTATACTACCACACTACCACGAATGCCAGGAGACCGGTCGGGAGCCTAGAGACTGTTTCGGCTGGGACGGTGCCCTGCTGGTGGGAGATACCTGGTTAGGGAAACCCCGCTAGCCGACGGGCAGTTCGGCGCCGGATCTCGCCTTCCAATGGGGGAGATCACCGTCACATCCCGAGGAAAAACATGCCCTACACTTACAGGACTAATGATCTTAGCAGTTGCCGCGCCAGGAGTCACTAATCAATCGATCACAATATATTAAATTTAAGTTGTTTTTTTCATTTCAATTTTTTAAAATTTTCTGTAAGAAGTTCTCGAACCACAGCCCTGCAGACAGGAGACCTCGAAGTGATTTTAGGGAGACGGATTTTAGGGGCCAGCAAGTGAAATTTTGGGCTCTTTGCGATTGTTACAATTTCCCATCCAAAATTAACAAAATAAATGTAACACATGTTAGGTTACCTAACAATGATGGAAATTTGGTTAAAAGTCTCATGGATACAAACTAATTTTCTTCGAAATTGTATTTTAAGGGTTAAGTTAGTGTTCCATCCAACTCTTAAATTTGTGTCTGTAGTATTTTTGCTATTTCTAATACACTTTGTATGTTTGACCTCAGTTCACCAAGTCCTGCCGAATATTTCGTTCGCCAACAATCGGCATATTTAACTCTCTTATAGAATGTTTCCAATAAAATTCATTACTGCGCTCCCAGCAAAAATTATTAGGAAAATAAGTTAATACAGACTTTCTGAATAATTTTTTGGCTAATTAAGCATTCAGCGTAAAAACTGTTTTGTGCAATTATGATCAGAAGTTCCATTCTAAATGAAAGAGTAAGTCAATTTTCTTGTTGGAGATAACTTTTAGGAGCAAGCTGAACTTATACTAAGGAACGATGCCGGAGATGAACTTTCAATTTCTAATATGTAGTCCCAGTAAATGCAATTCTTGTTGAATCATCTTGTTCTTTGTTAAACAGCGACTTGATTTGCCCTCTGTGCTAAATAATTCTCTCTTTTCCTCATGAGTGACTGTGCAGGCGCGAAAACGAAGAAATGATTGATTAAGCCGCCAAGGCCTTGTGCAAACTCCGCAGGGACGAGTAGGAGGAAATTCGTTGCACCAACCTTGTAGGGGTAAAAGCTTTGACGGCGGTGGCGGCGTTGCTGGCATATTCGACACATTACTGCTGAGTAAAAACACGTTCTTGAGTCCACTGCCAGAACTTCATTGCCCTCGTCGACGTTTGACATTAATATTTTCAATTTGGCAAAAAAGCATTGATGAAAAAATGTTTTCTACAGTGTTATTCTTCAAAATTTTAGACTACGCGGGGTCTGTATGTCCGACCCAAAGATCATCGTATCGCGTGCAGATGGCAGTGGGGCATGTTTTTCCGGAAACCTTGATGCGGTGTCCGGTTTTGTCTCAGATCGGTGCTCTTGCGCGTGTAGGATGGAACATCCTTTTTATTCCACCATGCGTCTGTACCTGGCAGATATGTAACTCAGACAATAGCAGTATATATTTCACCTCGTTATTTCATATTCATTATTATTAGTATTTCCTGTATTTCGTTTTTTTTTATTTCTTGGGTAGCTCGCCTGCAATTGGGTAAGACCGGATGTGTTACGCTCAATAATTACTGCGATAGGTGAGCACAATGCGTTCACGTGTTTTATATGAATATTTTAAATTGATGCCGTCGCTTTAGAGAGACGAACACCGCTAAACGAATATATTGCATGGCTTGCATTTCTGACAAAACTCAAACCTGATGATGCTAAAACATGGGACACAAGTTTTTATAGATATATTTGAAACAGTTACGTGAAATTATGAAAATTAGACTGCAATTTACTATATTATATGAAAATTTCAGCCATCTCTTCAGCAACTCTCTTTATCAACCAGCTTGTAACAAAACAAACGTATGTTAATTCCTTAACATCTTCTAAAACTCACTTCATCATAAAATTTGAATTTATTTAACGCAGGAATTTCTTTTACAAGTATCAATGTTATCATCTTATTCGTGTACTTATTCGTGTACTACAGGACTTCATTGTTACCTGTAGTACAAGAACCCCTAAAATAATTTATACCTAATTAATGAAATTTTATCAAAGAATTACTACCAGTGGCGTACGTGACTCACACGTTTGGGGATGCTCAACAATAACACAGAATGTCACTATCAACTACTTCATCTAACAGGCGAACGCAACACAAGGCAGATACACTGGGACTACTTCCACAATCTCGATTGCTTACGACGGTGTAGGCGCTTCCCACAAAATCCTCACAGCGTCAGGGCTGCCGATGTCTTGAAAGCAAATTATACAATGGCTCAGCTTTAATTCTTATACGCGAATGGCTATGAGACCATTTGTTAATTTATACATTGCAGACTTGAATAATATGTAATCTATTTAAGAGATAATACAATTTCTTGGATATTAATTAAGAAATAGTAGTCAGGCACTATTTCTACAGTTTGTACCCATGACCAAGTGGGGACTCCCGAGTGAGAGAGAAAAAGATAATTTACTGAACGCCTGAAGTGTGCTGCGCTCTCGTGCACAAACGACCTTCTTTCCGCAGTAGACGCTAGCGTAAAGCAGTCGGGTTTCTCTGGGCCAGGGGTGAAGAGGGGAGAGGGGAACCTCGCCATCTGCGCATGCGACATTGCTCGTCGCAATCTGGCGGCAGATGCTGAAGTATTTTAGCTTCCAATCAATCAGAGGCCAGCTTCAACAGCCCGCCGAATTCAATCATCGAAATCAATTTAAAATTAATACAAAACGTGTTTCGCTCAACAGACCACTTGTAAGATTATCAATACAGTATTTAAGGTTCTTATATACGGGGATGCTCAGCATCTCAGCGTCCCCTGACGCTACGCCACTGATTACTACTAGTAGTTACTAATAATAATTTGATACTTACCACCTTTTACAATTCTAGTTTTTACACAAACGCAGTAGTCTGGTCATGGAATGTTGTACAATGTCGCTAAGGCTTTGGAATAAAATTGGAAGTAAGTAAATAGGCTTAATTCAATGTACTTACTGCACTCTAGGAATAATATGTCACTTTCTATATATTTCATGATATTTTCTCACAACACCGCTAATTGCTAATTTATTTTTAAAGTAATCTTATTCCCCTTATGGCAGGGGAAATAGTGTTTTACTTCATCGGTACTATCTTACAAAAGCGAGAAATAAAGATCTTTTGACGAACGACCTTAATGATTCTTCTCAAAGCATAAGGGGTAGGCTCATAGACTGGCATGACTGATTTGCAGCTAAGATATGTCACTTTTTTGTGGCAGTGAGTTGGAAGACTGACTCGGGCAATAATTTGACGTTATTTGGTTCACAAAATCATCGCTCTACCCTCACATACTATGAATCTCCTGTTTAGAGGACAATAACGGCCAGGACAGAGCTGTCAGCACTAGAAACTTGAAAGACATTGAGTGAGTGTGTACATTTGCGAGATTTAACCCTTTCATTAAGTCTGCTGGTTTGGCCTTCCCTCAGGCACACGTGCTCTCGCCCGCAGCGACACTCAAGACAGCCGCCGCCCGGCCACCCGCACGGCCGTGACCCACATCCCTCTCGAAGGCCAATGCTTCGTCACGGTTTATATCGGGCACCGTACTAACAGCACCAATGCGAAAAAATACGAATGCTGGAGTTTATAGTCGGACTATAAAAAGGCGGATCATTCTTCCACAAGTAACATAACAATTATCTAGGTGTGCTATTTCAATCTATCGCAATTATCTAGGTGTGCTTTATTTTCTGTATTAGAATTTGTTTGTATTAGGATACAATAATAATCACATGCCATTAAAAATGGCATTACTAATCACATTTCTAATTTTTTGTATTAGAAAAGGTAATTGTATATACCTAGTTACACAGAAGCACACTGTAGGGGAGGGGAGCTCAGTCAATGACACATATCCAGAAATATAGTTTTTACTGATGTTCTATAATTCATTACAGTAAGTCATAATTTTGGTAAGTCGTTCACTATCTCAACTGAATACATCATATATAACTGTAAATTAACATATAAAAATAAATTTTAAATTCGATATTAAAGAAAAAAACCTGTGTAAGAAAACAAGTCGACTGGACACTACAGTTGTAGGTCCACCATAAAAGCATCATCCTTACGCCACTGCAGTAATAGATTGGAAAATGGAAAACAAGTGGATAAATCAAGTACAAGATACAAGAAAAAGCAAAAGTATAAATATTTTTTAGTAGAACAAAAGCCGGTCAGTATTCATAATTCTCCGATCAACACCAGGCGAATGCCGGAGCAGTACCCTAGCAAACGGGCCACCGACCGCGGGCGATTTTTCCTTCCTCTTCCTTGTCCTTTCCTTATCCCTTACTTACACTAATATGCACTACACTACCACTCATACCGGTCGGGGGCTTAGAGCTTGTCCCGGCTGGGACGATGTCCCACTGCTGGGAGATGAGAGGGAGCTGATTTTCCCCTGGTTGGGGAATAGCCCGCTAGCTGACGGTATGTCGGCGCCGGATCTCGCCTTCCCGCGAGGGGAAATCACTGTCACCTCCCGATGGAAAAAAGTGCCCTAAACATACGGGACTAATAACCTGACGAGCCCGGAATAACTAACAATCAACAATATTGAGATTATACACTTTTATATTGAGATCAACCACTTTCAGAATGAGATAAAGCAATATCAACGTGAAAAAAATACTGACAAATTGGTTATTGTTTTAATATCTATTGAATAATACGCATGGAATCACTTTTGCTTTTGAAATTATTTAAATGTGAGGTAGGTTAAGATGCCGTATATAAAATAATGCAGCATAGTAGCATGCTGGCAATGTAAAAACGTAAATTTGTATTGGCCGTAATAATGGTGGCTGCAGATTGCTGGCTAATACGCTCGGTGTGAAAAAAGCGACCACATATCATTGGGTGAAGAATCAGAATCAATTTCCCAAACCACAAGGTGGTAGTAAGAGGAGGATCAAATTAAGGAGGAACATCAAGCCTTCACGATTCAATACACGGTCATAATTCAAGACTTCTATTAAAAGATCTCAAACAAAAATTTTTAAAAAATCATCAAATTATTGTTTCAACATAATTTTTGCGGAGCATTTTGATGGTTTGAAGCACAGACTCAAAGGTATTCGTAGAGAGCCCGAAAAAAATGAATTGTGTGGGGACCAAAAGAAATGACGGACGGAAATGCAGACAGATGGACAGACAGACAGATGAGCCGGCGGACAGTCGTTTTGCCGTAAGCCAAGTTTTTGGAGTCAAAGACCCGCAAAACGTTGATACGTTGATTCTGGCTGCATAACGTGTTAGAGGAAGTTGTTTACTGCACTTAGGAACACAAAGTATTAACTTTTCCGATATTAGGGTTCTACAATATAAAATTTTCTGCCGATACGTAATTTTTGACTGCATCATTACGTAACTTTCTCTACACTAAGTAAGTATTACGCGAGCAAATAAAAAGCTAGAAAATAATCACACTACACTGTTTCTTTCACATTTCCTAGTGTGACATAAACTTCTTAAATATTACGACCGTACTACTTGGGCATTTGCTTCTTTCTTTTTAAAGTAATATGAGAGCGAATTTTCTTAAATTCCAGTTCTGCAGGAAGGTGAGAGAGAATTGCTCTATAACTAGCTGGCTTTATACCACCTTAGCAAGTTACGTATAACTTCCCCGCCGTTAGTGTAAGAATGTGTAACGATATTGGTACTAAATAAAGAAAGACATGAAAATTACCACCGTTGAAAATTCAACCTGAGAACGTTCAGCATGTGTAACATTTATTGTACTTGTGACCTCAGGATGCAGGAGGTAGTAATAGGAGTTCCCGTATATGGGAGTTGGGTCAAACTCTTTATAAAGTATCAATAAATTGGGCTGGACCATATTCGAGTCATTTTGTAATCAACAACTTAATAACATCTTGAGTAATATCACAAGAGAACTATAAATTCAACAACAAAAAATTCGTATGGATACAATAAATGACTCAGCTTAGATATGGATACAATAAATGACTCAGTAATAGCTTGTTTCTGCCAGAGATAGCGAACACACGCAAGAGTGAAAGCAGCCCGCGCATGTGAACGATCTGTTCCAGTTTTACCACTTTTATTTTCAGAATCTGATTCATATAATGCGCCATTTACCAAATACAAGTGATTTATCCACGTCAACTTGCGCTCTTCTTTCCTCAATTATCACTATATTTTATCTAATTTCCAGACGTAATGAAATACTTCAAGGTGTTTTACACTATGGTAATTACAGGAGCGTAGAAGACGACGCAGAACGCAAGTTGTACTTCCTTGAGAAGATGTGTTTTAGCGTAACATGACACAAAATAAAATACCAAGAATAGAAAACCAGTTTCTTTGTATTAAACATGACCATCTGCATTTTAACAATTATCGCGGAATCTACTAGCCGAATCTCGATTTTGGATTTAAAAGAATAGTACTTTTCAATTTTTAATTATCATTTTTAGGTCGCTATTGCCGTTATAATTGGGTTTTTATTTTTTTTATTTCTTGGCGCGAGGGGATGTGTCATCAAGATGGAATATCTCACGGTATATCGCGTCGTCCTCGGTTGTGCCGCTAGGAGTCGCATGATCGCCAGCACTGCTGGATACAGTCGCGATCATCCGACTCCTAGCCGCACAATCAAAAACGACGCAAAATACCCTGAGATTTTCCATCGTGATGTCACGCCCCCACGCGCCAAAGAAATAAAAACCCAAGTATAGGACTAAGCCACTCACACTCCGGCTGCCTTCTCCTGTACCTATGAAGTTCCGCACCCTTCCTGCACCTAGTTCCCAAATTCACACACCTTTCGCACCCACTACTCCATTCTTTAATACTGGTACCTTTTGTCCATATATTTCGAAGTGTTTTAAGGACTAGAAAACAATGTTAATAAATGTATTGGCAGCATAATAATTACATAGGACTTTTGTTGTTTTCTCATTGATTTATACATCCATATTTCTATAACTGTTGAATTATGATTTATTTTGAACAACATTGTCTGTTTTCTTTATCTTTTTTTAATCGCAGTCGCGATGGGTGTTGATTCCCACCCAGACTCACTCAGATATTTTGTAGCTTCATTTCTTCTCTATAAAAATGGCTACGGGCAAGGATACAATGATTGGCTGCTTAAATGCAATATATAAGGCTGTGATAGATTGCGTAGAGTTTTCCCAATTTTCGAAATTTTATGAATATCGAAAATATTGCATATTTATAAGAGCACTTTGCTATATTCCAACAATATTTTGGGTATCGAGGATCTTGAATTCTAATGTATTAGACGAAGTAATTTACTAAGTATAGGAGCAAGCATTAATTACTTTTTTGAATCACAATACTCCAAATTTTCCACTTTCCACTGCAGCATCACAATATTTTCTATTTATCCGATAAGTTTGTAGTAGGCGAGATAATAAAAAATCAAGTCAATTTTTGATAAAATCGTCCTTGCGTATTTTTTAAAAGTGTCATGATTTCACTCTAAATTAATTAATTTCATTCCGAAGTATTAAAAACTTACTCATATTTTGAAAAAAATAATTTGATTTGATCTTTAAGGAATAAGGATCTAATTTTAAAGAACAGATTTCATTATGGAAAAATATTTTATTTAATATTGGTTTATCTACGCACCAGATATTTCTGGAATGTCCCGTGTACTACAACAAATACTTCATTATGTAGAAGAATTATTTATAAGTTTCATTTATCATTGCCAAGATCTCAAGAAAAAATGATCAATTTTTATAAGTAATTACTATCGTTAATGATGTGCAATTGTCTCAATGTATTGTGACACTCGCTAATGGCTTTAGCAGTTCATGGAATTTAAAATAAAATTAAATAAAAGCAAATATATCCATCTTCAATAATGGATTTTTAAGAGGGGTTCCAAAAAATTTTACATTTTTGCAATTTTCGGGAATTCAGTGGTTATAGTGAATATCGATCCTGTGCAATGGCGTGCGCAGGCCGGGCCAGGGGACCTGTCGCTCCCGGAACATTATGAAAGGGCTCCGTAGGCTTACGTAGTGAAACTTAGTATGTTAATAAATAAGTTCAATCCTTAATATTTACCTTTTTAATCAAATAGGAGGCTCAGAATTGTTGTTAGCCCCCTTCTTGTTTTTGACTGCGCAAGCCTGCGGACTTGTGTTCATAGTCTTATATTCATGCAAAAAACTAATTGTACTACAATAGCACGTACTTTCTCGCATTATTTGAAATGAATTCACAATATTTTACTTCTACCTGATCGTTCAAAAGTTTTTACAACCAACACTTTTGTTTTTCACGTTGGGAATCGATTTCAGGTTCTTCGGTTCACCATGCCATTCGAGTTACCCCTACACCAGCAGCATTAGCGAAAGAGCAACCTTCTCGACTCTTTAAAAATATTCAAAGAATTCATTATTTGAAGATATACTTTTAATGCTCAGATACCATTAAGAAAAACAAGCTCTTATCCCTTATCGTAACGAACGAGACAGAATCGGCTGACTTCCGCTAGAACATGGCGAACTCCATCATCCCCGCGCCGCGCAACCGCAGTGACGCTTGGGTAGACTCAGTGCGAAGCGCGTGATCATAATATGTGCGAATTAATGACTAATTAATTCGCAAAAAAATAAAACACTCAAAATTATTTTTTCAGTCTGATATGTAAGTGGATGTTTCTATTTCGTAGCGTTTCAAGTGTAGAATTTTGTACAATATTTATGCAGATCAAAACAACAACCCGTTTTCTATTTTTGATCTTACTGACTAAATAATTTGTATGGGATGAACTCATATTACATTTATATTCATATAATATTAGAAAATATTGGTCAACATTGTATCACTTTAGATTTTTGGTATGATTGCAGAGCTAATGCATCTGGGACGTATGGCATATGAACTTTTTGGAGGTGTCTTTCGTGCTTGGGTGACGATTTTCCCTATGTTCGTTGTTCTGGAACCGGAAGCCATTCAGGTGAGTTCTTAGATGTATTACGCTTCCTAAACATTTTCACACTTAGAAGTAAATGAATTTATTGAAGTCTTAAATAAATAGATTTTATACATAATGGTAATTTTCATGAATGTTTATTAAATCCAAACATTTATGCACTTTAATACTCAAACAGTTCTCAGTAGTTTATTTAAATCTGTTTAACAGATAACAGGATCTGGTATTAAGTATCCGGTAAATATCAAGCATGCGGATGTAGAATTTATCCGAACATGTTTTTATGTCTCCAACAGCAAAATGTTAAAAATGTATCTTCTTAAATAGGATTTTTATAAATTATCCAATGTGCATATGATTTCCTTGAGGCATTTCTTAGGGTGGTGTAAAGGATGTTAAGTCATTTGCGCGTAGACGTTATTTTCTTATGTACTACATCAGCTTGGAATTGCTTTCACACTGAATTCCATTCTCGAAAATATAATTTCTATTCCACAAAAAATCTTAAATTCTTTGAGACAATATGATACGCAAGATGGATATAAACAGAATCTAAATTTAAAAAAAGATGAGACATCAACCCTTTGGTTTATACAGAACATAAATTCAATAAGTTGTGTCTTAGCGTAATATCATTATTCAAACTCCAGTGAAATCTGAAAAATTAAGAAAATCGTTTTTGTCGGGTGACTAATTATTGGGTCTCGGAATTTTGACCCCAAATATCTTGCGTACTTCTGACTTAACATAAAACCACGATTGACGCACTGCATATGATCAGTATTTTACTGCCCTTGCTACATATGAATTTGTCTATTGTGAAACATGGATTGCTGCAGATGCTTGTGAATAGGTTAATTCGACGGCTTAATTTAACACAAGGGTATAATCTCTAAATGAAATCGGTGGTTACCACAGAAATTTTGTAGAAATCTGTATTAGAGAAGAAGAAAAAGAAATGATTTTCCTCAAATAGTTGCGTATTTACAAATGTTATTCACATTGGAATATTACACATATGCCTGGAGTTTTTTTCTCGTTTTCCCTTTCAGTTCCCTTTCAGAAGTTAAAGAAAACAAAAAAAAATAATGAACTAGTGATGCTACAACAGCACATACTTTATCGATTTTTGCAACATTCTAAAACTCAGAGGTCAACGAAATTGCGACATGTGGAATTATTTTAAGCGTCCCTTGCTATATTAATGGAAAACATTTAAAGAAAGTTGGAACGCTTATTGGGATTTTTTTAAATCGCATTAAAAAATTACATGGTCTTTTTTAAGATCTGATTTTTTAGAACAGATTTCGTTTAAGAGAAAAATTTGTATCGTTAGCTTCGTAGTTTTGACACGTTAACTTTTTGCAATTTCCGAAAATAGGGAGTTCGCTGACAATGTTTTTCGACATGCGCCGACTGCGCCACTTTTTTCACGGCCTTTTGATAGATGCAACGAGATACATTTTATAAGGCAGCAGGTGTAACAATGACCTATATATCATCAGCCACTTTAAAAAAATAGAAGTATATGCATAGTACATTGGGAATGTGCGTATGTCTCTCGCACGTAGACGCACATTCTTGATGATTTTATACGTTTATGCTGACTCAAGCGACCCTGAACAGAAGCTCTAAGCAACCCGCCGCACCCTCAAGTATTAAGCACATCTTCGCTGCAAACGTTGCCCCTGCGATTGTGAAATATCGGCCGGAATTATTACTCGAACGTTACTTCGAACAAGTAAATCAAATGTCTCCAAGACAATGTAATACATTAATCCGTCAACATTCGCGATAGTTACGTTCCTAAAATACCTCGCGAATGTTGAATTCGCGAATGTTAAGTATATATTTTAATGAAGAAAGGTGTGTTAGGTTCCTGGATATAGAAAAACTGTTGGATATAAAAAAGAAAGGAAAAAATCTGACAGTCAATTACAGTAGAACTGATTAAGCATTACTACAAACAATTCACAATTAATTGTCAATTGTGAACTCTCGATGTGTTAATTCCAAAATGTTAATTGTGAACTCTCGATGTTCTAATATCCAAATATGAAAGAGTTCCTGCTTCTATTCCCTCTTAAATTTCGAAGTTATGTCCATGTTTGGATCACATTCGAATAGCAGTTCCACCAGAGCTTTTAAAATGCCACCAACAGTTTTGAAGTTATTCCAGGACGCAAATTCGCTTCCGTTACTTCATGATTACCGTCGAGGAGGTTTTCTTCACTGATTATTTCCCGGAGATCCTCTACAATGAGCTCATTATAAAGAGTGTTGCACAGATCCTGAATAGCTTTTCTGTTCATTTGGACAAAACTCTTACCTCCAATTTGACTCAACTGAATTGAATTTTTTTACAATTGTGTTATTCTCTAAATGAGAATTGATATTTCATCTTTGAAATTTTTGCAGAACGTGATACTTTGAGCTCCGACGTGAGCCAAGACCGTTTCCCAGATAACGCTGATAAAGGAAATGAAATGTGCTCGCTTTCAAAGAAAATGTAGTGCGACCAAAAGACGCACTCGCGAATGTCGAAGTCGCGAATGATAAAACCGGTGGCATTTCTATGTTCGGAACTCGCGAATAACGAATCCGCGGATGTCGAGGGATTACTGTACTATGAAATGGATGCCCAAATTTGAGGGAGAACGTTTTAACAATAGGATATTTGACAACCATGTCCAAACCACTACATAGAAAAAAAACATACTCCCGAGAAAGTATTTTATCTATTAAAAGTTTTGCAGAGCGTAACGTAAAACGTGATTAAAAATCAAGTGATCAGTAGCGTGTGAAGTTTAATACATTCCAATAGCGAAGCATTTACAGGTCCACTAGTGTATATTAATTTTCAAATTTGTACCTTGTTTCTTTTTCAGAAAATTCTTAGTAGCCAAAAACATACGGAGAAAATATCTCTGTATAGGTTGCTGCACAATTTCTTGGGTCAAGGACTTATAACAAGCAGTGGTAAGATTTTCCTCTATATTGTATTTTTCTTTAACAATGACAGTATACAAGCTATTGTGTATTGGCCGATTCCGATTTAAATACAGCTATTCCATTTTACTAGCAACTTATGTTATTAATTTCAATACATGCTGAAGTAATAGACAGTAAATAGTATACGATTTAATGTTTATATTTGCAATAACATACTGATAGAATATCTTTTATAACATTCTTATTTAGAAGATATTTTAAAACATATATTGTACACTAAACGAAGTTTTTGTTAACAGGTGAAGAATGGCATACGCATCGGAAATTAATACAACCCAGTTTTCACATTAATATTCTTGAAGGATTTGTGACGACTTTTTATGATTGTGCCAACGTATTTGTGAACCGTTTACAACCAACAGGTCCAAAAGGAGTAAACATAACATCATATATTAACAATTGCGTCCTCAACATTCTTAATGGTTAGTGATTTATCTGATATTTTAACACAATGATTGCTTTACTCTAATGATTAATATTTTGAGGAAGTAATGCAATGAGCCACTGATGTACTCAAAGAAGCAGTGTGAAGTCCATTATTTGAAACACATGTTTCTTGACTAATATTGAAAATGTTTTACTGTCGAGGCTAATAGATAGGTGGATATGAAATCTAACATTCCCTTGTGTTTATAGATTAATTGTGAGTTGGTGATTACGTTTACAAAAGTGACTTTTTCCCAATGTTCAATATAGTGGAGAAAAATAATATCAAACATTTCCTTAAAAAACACCAGACTTGCATGCATATGCTTAGAGAAATCTAAATGTTTCTTAATGTAAACGCAAACTAACATTCTAGATGTATTAAAACACATTCTAGAACGGTTTGTGTAAATGTAAAAATACTGAATGCAGAATATTTACAATACAACAAAGCCAATTAAAATTAAGCACGTCAGAATGGCGTTATCTAATAGATGTTTTTGGTCCATATGTCCGTTCAATGCTCCATACACCGTATTTCATCATGGCACACACTAAACTTTCCCGATGCCTTCTTTCCATCAGGCTTATATCCTGATAAAAACGTTCAACAATTCTTACGTAATATAGCAGTAAGGGACTTATGATCGTTTTGTAAATTGTGATTGCAGTTTTGCATGGGAGGTAGGCAGAGTGATACATGTTTTTGTACTGTGCAAAACGTGAAAAAAACTTGAAAGTGAAACATTATTTATTGCAGTTTTCCACCTTCCAAAATCATATCCGTGACAAAACAATTATCCAATTATCCGGGAGATATGCCAAAAGGTGCAGAGTTGCCGTATGCCAAGAATTCCAGAGACCACGGTCCAAATCATTGCCGCAAGAAAAATACCACTACGCACTCACTAGCCTCACCGCACTACTCGCCGGATGAATTGTATTTGCATTTAGTTACTAATATCAATTAGTGAATGGCCGATTAGGTAAATTTCCGTGTCGCCAACAAATTGTGCGGTTGGACGTTGTTTTAGTTTTGGGAGGTCTGATATGTATATGTTAAATAATGTTGCTGAGAGAGGGTGTTCTACGTCTACGGATATTTCCTCCTATTGAAAACGTTGAAGTTCAACGATATTACTAGATAGAATTGTACAATTTGATATTAAAATGAAACAAAGAATACACTAACACGTGTATATTTGATCTAATAGAATTATAATATCGTATTACAACCTCAGAAGTCTATTAATGTGATTAAGACAAAAAGGATAGTGCAAAATGTTGTTAATACGGATTATTTTGTATATTTGTAGAATCTGTTCTGGGTATTCCTGTAGACGAAAAAGAAACCAAAGCGGTCTCTGAAACACCGTTTCGAAAGTAAGTAATAGAACCTTTCTCCATTTATCAAAATTTGCTGTGTCATTTCTGTTTGTTACTTTTACTGCTTGTTACATCTGTTTGTTATATCAAAAATTTATTTCAAAATACTTTTAGAACATTTTAAAAGGAAATACTTTTTTACACATTGGAAAATGATTTCAGCTTTTAAAAAACATATTCCTTGTCACAATAAGTTTCATTCAATATTTATATAATTTTATTATTCGGGTTTCCACAGAGGAAAAGTTGTAGTACCCCATCGGCTGGTGAGGCCTTGGTTGTTATTGAATTGGGTGTACAAACTTACCGAAGATGCCAGAAAAGAGATGCAACATAAGAATGATATTATCGAGTTTGCGAAAAAGGTGAGTAACCCACGGGAAATGATTTTTTTTCAATTGAAATATTATACAATTTCATGCAAAATTATTTTTGTTATGCTGAATTGTTCAGGTTAGTTTAAAAAGCATCAAAAATATAACTTTGTTTATTTATTTATTTATTTATTGTCAAAAAACAGTAAAAACTGTATATGACGTGTTGTTGAAAAGTATCAAAAAGAATAACGAATAGTTGATTCAGGTAGAATAATTGATATCCATACGATTATCTCTGTAAAGTAGTTCAGAATTTAAACGTTGTTTATTTCGATGAGAAAACATTTTATACTACAAAATGTTTGTATTTATTGAATGTAAACTTTAACATTCAATTTTTATTCATTATATAGTACATTCCTATAATAAATACATTTCTGGATGTAAATACATTTCAAATTCATATTTGACGTGAAATGAAGGCTATGAATGAACGTTTAATTGCAGGCGCTGGAAGAAAGGCGAAAATTGAGGAAAGAAGCCAACGAATCGTCGACAGGTTAGTATTTACTACTAGTATATATTTCGATTATTTGAATATTTCCCCAAATATTCTCGAACAGAAACTATTGTGTTCGAGAATATACAGTTCTTCACATGATGTTCGCCATTTATCCCACAATAACTGTAGGAATTGACACTGGAGTATATATTTTCCTCTTCCACGGTTTACTGGATCCAAAATCTAAACTACAGCAAACATTGTCAGCAAGAATATAAATTTGTGATATTCTGAGTACAATATACAGAGTTGCGAATATTACGAGTATATGCTAGACCATGAAACCTACAGATCAGATGCCTAATTTAATCGTGTATAAAGGAAATAATGATTAGTATTAATAAATGAGTATTTTACGGCACGAACGAGGGACGGACGAGCAATTTATTGTCTCTAGACACATTGACGACAGAAATGTTTGCTAAGACACAAGCGAGGAAAGAACGAGTGCCAAAATTCCATGTGTATTAGGGTCCTTCACAAAAATATTTGGTTCACTGTCTATCGAATTCAAATATGTGTCATGTGAAAACTAGTATTTTTTGAAGAATCTATTAGTGGAACGTGGTATCTAGACTTGGCTTGTATAGTGTGTGCCATTCCTCCCGCACACAAAGAGTACAACACTCAAGCCCGAGAAATATAGCAACAACTAATATTGCACATTTCGACACGTTGTTTTCGAAGTAAGAGAAAAATGGCGCCCTGCCACCATACACTGCGCGAACTCGCGTAAGAGTAGTTCACGAAAGGATTATCATCTCGTGAATAAGGTTTATTAAAAGCCCAGGCAATTACTTACATTAACCTCATGACACCGGGAAAATATTTATTTTATAACTTTTTCCTAGCCCGGTTACACACCTCGACCGACCACCAAACTCGTGATTAGGTAATAATGCCAGGCATTCTTATAGAATGACTTAAATCGGCTGCAGAACGACGCATACGTCTGCGAAAGCGCAGAGCATATTCCCCACTCACGACGAAATTCTTACAATGATATTCGCCGAAAATAAGACCAGTATCACAATATTCATTTCTGATGAAGTTGTGCGATATTGCTACAGTATATCCCTCATCATACTCCGAATATAATTTGTGAGCAACACCTTGACCAAATACATTTTGCGAAGAATTCCTGTTTGAATGGCCATTCCACTGCAAAGTGCTGTGATAAGCTGGAACAAATCGTAAACGAAACTCAATTAAACACGATGACTGAAAAGTTTTGCGCATTTTTTAAGTTGCGATTGCGTGGAAACTAAAGGGAATTTGCAAACAATGGTACTAATATTTTCGACCCTCGGGTGGTTCATAGATATCTTTGCGTGATGCAATCCCAGGTTCTATTCCACTGCGAGGCAAAAATCGAGATGTAACTTTCTATTACAATCGCCTCATTTTCAATATGCGTGTGACGAGAGAAAGCTCATGTAAACCAATTATACTACATACGGTGAAGGAAATATGGCACGCTCCCCACAAGTCTCCTTTAACTCCAGGCGTGGATAGCTAATAAATAAAAACAGAGTCCAGGTCTGGGAATACCTGTAGGTGTCAAAAGTCGGCTTAATCCGACCATTAAATGCCAAATACATACATTGAAATTTTCGCAATTTTGTAATATATATTTTGCAATTTTCAAAACTATAGAGAGTTTGCCTACAACAGGACCTGTGTCATTTTTAAGCATTTAATGTTCTAACGAAGGAGAAAATATAAAGAAAAAAATTGGAGCCGTTTAAAAAAAAAGATTTAAAAGTTGTCTAAATTTCACGCAAAATTTCGCAAAAATTACTCTTATTTTCAAAAAATTGGGCATGACCTTATTTAAATATCAGATTAGTTTAAATATCCACAATATTAATCTGTCCCAATAGTTATATTAATCAATATTTCGTAAATTTTTGTCTTGATTTGGTCACCTCATCCAAGTAATTTTGGTAACTCTTGCGACCTCTGTAGTTTTTTCATCTCTCTCATTGCTGAGGCATCAAGTCATCTATAAATTTGCCAAGCATTATATCAAACTATGAAGAAATATGCGTTATTATCTACAAAAATATTGCTCAGTTTATTAGTTTTGTTCATTATTGGATGAATAATATGAATACAAAATCTAAATTATGAAATATAAAATACACAAAATGTAATGAGAATGTCACATTTGCCATTAAATTCTGTGTATTGTGGAGTTTCGTCAATTTTTTTTAATTCCTGGGCTGGAATTTACCACAAAATATATCCCAGCTTTTGAATTCAAACGCTTAGGTTTCTGGAGTCGGATGCTCACTCACACCGCTAAGACAGTTCTCGTGTAGTTAAAGTACTAAAACGATTTCTTAATATAGCAGCAGTCCTAACAATTAAGATGAAATTAAGTCATGATATAACTGAAAAATACGCGAAAACGACTAACATCGAAAAAATGTATATTATTTAAAGATCTAAAGTTTAAAAATGGAATCCTTGAAGAACAAAATCTCTAGTTTCAATATTGAAGATATGGGAAGCATGTGAAAAGATTTTGGAATTTTAAAGGTTTTAGTATATAATTATACTTCATAAATCGAGAAAGAGCATAATTTGCTCTTTCTCGAGGAAAAAAATAAAGAAAAAATCGGGAACCGTTTCGAGAAATAATGTTGAGATATATTTTTACCAACACTGACAACGACGCGTTGCGACTCAGTGATTCCCAGTGATCCCAAATTTGCCAGTGTCTATTCAATGTCAATACTGTTATCATTTTAATTAATTAATGAATCTATTCTAATGCAAACAATTGCATGATTTGTTCGCAGGCAACCCTGAAAAAAAGTGTCTTTTGGATTTCCTTATTGGAATTAATGAAAATAATGAAGATTTCACAGACGAAGATATAGTCAATGAAGTTTGTACTTTCATGCTTGCGGTAAGTTCTGACAATGTACTAACTTTCCAAAGAGGCCTCAGGGCTGGTATGCGCCGTGATGGTCAGCGCTCGGGCTTATATATTAGTTGACCGTGACCACAGCGCATACCAGCCCTGAGGAAGACCACGATAAGATGGTCGAAACGTCGACAACACAGCCTTCGACGCAGCGTCACCCGGACAGCCAAGATCATCCACATGACTCCGGCCACGGAAGCCTACGACTTCAAAACCAAAGAATGTTTCGATTTTGACTGAAAAATGCAAATATTTTATTGTGTTATTCCTCCTATTCTCATACAGTGCAGTCTGACCGCCTTCTCATACTCAATGCGTCACTGCTTATGACCCAGCAGTCCATTGACAACTTGGTTCCAAGGAATAGGTCGCCCGCCACTAAATATTTGCCATTCACGTGTATTAAGGATCGGCAATTTTTTGATAGTCTTGGTATGTAAAATAAAATTTATAATATTCTTGGTATACTCTGTATTTACTATAATGTTGAAATATTCGTGAAGATTACTTCTGTTAACATATTTAATAGATTGCAATGTTATACGATAATATTTTAATTGTTGTTCTTGAGCACTGTGCGTGCTTCGTTTTGGGAAACGATTTTATGTGATTTTGTTCTGCAGCATTTTTGCTGCTAAGGTCACTAGCATTTTGGTAATTTTCTTACAATATATTTAGGAAAGAAAAAATATTAAGTAAAAATTACGCAGGTTATTGTGTCTCGTCAACACGGGCAAACAACATAAAAAAATTTGTCACACCTAAAGACTTAACACATGTTTCTCTATGTATATCGACGCGCTGAATACGAGCGTTAAAGCATGCGTCATCACCCTCCAGTGTTTTTTTAAATCGTGAAAAACCGCTGTGAAATTGTAATTGTAAATTTCACAATGTTTTTTTTTGGCGATTTAGGAAAACTGGAAGGTGTTGGTGCAATTCTGGCTTCGGCTTCGGATTCATTGCATTGACATACATAGAGAAGCATGTGTTAAGTCTTGGGTCTGACAACGTTTGGCTTCTGTACACTATATTGCTACAAGACACCAAAATCTAGTATTCACATGTGTTTTTCGCGAGTGGAGAAAAACTGGAAGGTGGTGGAGTAATTCTGGTTTCGGATTCAGCACGTCGACATACATAGAGAAACATGTGTGAAGTCTTCGGGTCTGACAGCAACGTCTGAAAACAAAAAATACATTTTCACGGTGTATTTTTGCGATTTAAAAAAATTGAGGGTGATGGTGCAATTCTGGCTTCACATTCGGATTCAACGCGTCGACATTCATAAAGAAAAATGTGGCAAGCCTTTGGGTCTGACAACTTTTCTTATTTTGTGTGCGTGTGTTCTTTTCCCGAGAATCAAAGGGCTCTGAAAATGTATTTCTGAACTTTCTCAGTTTTAATGAAAGTCATACAGTCTGAACCTAAGATAATCAGTCGCCTTTTGAATGAATTGAAAAACCATTACGTTTGCTGTGCACACCATTGAAATACTGGTTTCTTTCACTGCAGAACATTGGTACATTGACCTAAAGGACATTGACCTAAAGGACATTGACTCAAAGGTAATTGACCTTAAGGTAATTGACCTAAAGGACATTGACCCAAAGGTCATTAAATTTTGTTCCAAAATTTACTTTTAAACGTTACGTTAAATGGAACGTTAATGCTGCAATAAAAAATAACTTATTCTAAAATACGAAATGCAACACACCTACCTTACAGCAACAATTTTGGTCACTACAGATTACTCTATTTTTATGATATTTAAGCTTAAGTTATAATAAAATAACTCTAGAAATTTTACATTCAACTTCGGAATCAATCTGAAATATAGCTCATTTGTAAAGTGTAAGGAGTAAAATACGCATTTCAAAGGTTAGTCTCGTCAGAAAACAATTAAGTAAACCAAACTAAGGAGTATGTGTATGACAAAATAGACTATGCAATATTCATACTCTAAATAAATCATGGCCATATGAAATAACTGGGTAGTGACGAAAACACCGAGCGAAATATTGTCGCATTGGAAAGTGCCATTTAAAAATCAATAAAGCACTGTTAGATTTTCTTTCCTGGTCGTAATATTTCTAAACCAAAATGAAAATAGCAAATAAGACTGTTTTAAACGTGAGTTCAGAGCCACACCAATTACACAAACAATGTCTATTTCTACTTTTAATATCTTTCTACAAAAACAAAAAATTAAATGAATAGATGTAGAGAAAATAAAAAGCACAGGTTCAAACGGATTATTTCAATAAATTAGGCAAATTGATTCTATTGAATTGGTTCAGCCTAGAAATATGAAGTGAGGCAGATATTGTTAGAGATTTAGGTATTTAAGTTTCACTATTACAATAATAATAATAATAATAATAATAATAATAATAATAATAATAATAATTGAATTGGCGTTTATTAATTACAGAAAGTTCAGGGTCCTGATAAGTTTTACAACTTAACATCAGGTACCCTTTTAGTACATTACAATATTAAGCACAATTATACTTGTTAGCAATAATAAAATGTGGCTTGTGACATTATGTATTTTTACTTATATTCGTACACAATAATAATAATAATAATAATAATAATAATAATAATAATAATAATAATAATAATAAGCCAGTAGTGCAGTAGCGCCAAAGGATCGCGGGTTCCAATCCCGTCTCGGGCATGGTTGTGTTGTGCGTGTCTCTATATGCTTATTTGTGCCTACTTCATCATTCATCATCATAATTTCACACCATCCCCCAGGGCTAAAAACCCTGGAGTATAAAAATGGAATCAACATTAAATTGTTGATCCCTCCCAAAAGAAAAATAACGTGCAATTACCCCGATAATCATGTCTGAGCCCCGGTGGGATGCATGGTCCCATGATAGCCGAGTCGCGAAACAAAATAATAATAATAATAAAAATAATAATAATAACAATAATAATAACAACAATAATAATAACAATAATAATAACAATAATAATAATAACAATAATAATAACAATAATAATAATAATAATAATAACAATCGGTCTTTCATAATTTGATTCACAGGGCCAGGATTCAGTGGGTGCAGCGTTGGCGTTTGCTGTCATAATGCTAGCCAAGCATCAGGAAGCACAAGAGAGAGTAGTGGAAGAACTGGAAAGCATATTCAATGGTTCAGATCGTATCCCAACGCGTCAAGACCTCGCCGCGATGCGCTATTTGGAACAGTGCCTCAAGGAAACACTTCGGCTTTACCCTAGTGTGCCAATGATGGCCCGTAAGTTGGGCCACGACGTCACCATAGGTATTTCATTCCCAACTCGTAATCACTTTCCAATATTAAGAATATTCCTACAATGTTGATCATCGCAACATGGTATACGATTATGTGAAGCAAATTACCATGTTCTGCATTTGTTTGTTTCACAGGCAAGCATACTCTTCCTAAAGGCGCGGAAATTCTCATCAGCCCCTTTGCCGTGCATCGCCTAAAGCACATATATGCAAATCCAGAAACTTTTGATCCTTCTCGTTTCTGCCAAGAAAATGTGGAAGGAAGAAATCCTTACGCCTACATACCATTCAGTGCAGGCCCTCGAAATTGCATTGGTATGTATCTTCTATAACATTGTTGTTATTTGTAGTTGTTTTTTGAGTGGAAGGTTCTGGGGTTCGAGCCCCAACGGTTTATTTTCAACACCAGCTACAGAACTGAGTGAATTCAACCCGTATGAATGAGCATCTAGCGACCAGTTACTCTGATCGATGTTTTCAGTCCTTTTTATTTCGATATAAACCCGGCGAATGACAGAGTAGTACTCAGCCAAACGGGCTGCGGACTATATGCGATGTTTCCTTCCTCATCCTTGTCCCTCCTCTCCCCTTACATACACACATACATTAACTTTTATTACACTACCACACGTCAGGAGCAGAGAGCCTACCCGGGTGCTATCCTGGAGGAAATACTTGGAGGAGGAAGCCCCGCAAGCCGACGTGTATGTCAGCGCCGGATCATAGGTTTCAGCAGGGAAGTAACACCGCCTCTCCTGTGATATACTCACTCGTGCATTACACTCACACGTGCATTACACTCACGAGACTAATTACTAAAGCGATTGACGCACCCGGAATCACTAAATAAAGAATGAGCCAGCCGAGCATGAATTTTCCTTTCTGGAGCGGGGCATCCCTTTGGCGTACCTCATCAATTCTGTGGCTAGAAAGACCGGAAAAGACCTAGCATTAAAGATTTTTTAGTGGCTAGCATCTTGGTTGTCGTCCTAATATGGCAGTTTGCTCCTTAATTTTGTACCTCATCACTTTTACCAGATATGTATGCAATTTTCTCCATACAAATGTTTTCTGTTACTGTTTTAGTAATTTCGTCTTTCACAACCAAGTTTGAAATTGAAAAATAATATATCTTACAATTTTCTTGCAGGTTATAAATTTTCCATGATGGAAATGAAAACAGTGTTGTCGGTATTACTTCGGAAGTACAAACTGGAGCCTGTGCCTGGAAAAGACGTAGTGGATCTGAAGTACCGCCTCACGCTGCGCAGCAAGGGTGGTGTGTGGGTGAGACTGAGTCCTCGGGTGCCCCAGCAATAGGAAGAAGCAACAGGTGGCGACCAAGAGTAGCGGAGGAGCCACCAGTGAAACCAGTCAGCCGTTCCAGTCACCTGTAGTGTTCCAGAGTTATTCTGTATTTCACATGACGAACATTCCTGTATCACGAGCAAATTCTCATACGGAATATTGCTCTCAAACTTCCTCTTCGTATTTAAGTAGTTTTCTACTATGCTACAAGAAACCGGTTGAATAATTCATGTTCCATTTACAGGATAGAATTTTCGGATATCACATATGACACGCCATCACTAATGGTGGACGGAAATATCAGTAAAAACATTAGATAAGGCCACCATAACATTGACAGTTTTAATATTTTATATTAAAATATTTTCAATGAAAAATCCA
The DNA here is from genome assembly GCA_031308135.1 of Acheta domesticus. Classification (NCBI taxonomy): domain Eukaryota; kingdom Metazoa; phylum Arthropoda; class Insecta; order Orthoptera; family Gryllidae; genus Acheta; species Acheta domesticus. The sequence goes on along the minus strand of JAHLJT010008446.1, from coordinate 127,917,526 downwards.
TAGTTCTTTATATTTTTCACATGGTTCCAAAAGTTCAACATATCGCATTTAGGGACGTCGGAATTATGTATTAAATACGGCTCGATACCTCTCATCTCTCTAAAAAAAGAAGGGAGGGGCTCTAGAAACTCGGGAGATCAATGAAGAAATTGTGAAGATTATCTGTTGCATTGTCTTGCGTTATTTGCTAATTAAGTTGTATTTTATAACCAGAGAAAACTAGATCAAATGACAGTCTTGTTGCCGTTATTATATTGCCCCCTCTCTTTGCGAGGAATACCGATGTCTCTTTTACTATTCTTTTGTCATTTAAAACGCCATGGCTCAAAATGTGATTTGGCAGTGCCGATGCCGTGTTTCATTCACTAACAAGGTCTACTGAACTCTTATTCTAGTCTTCGAATTCTAATTTTAACATTCCTACAGTTTGAAGGAATGTTTATCAATAATTTCATAATAATGTAAATAACACTCATTATCTTGAACCAAATACTTCCATTTTGCTTTAATTCGCATTCCTTTACTATTTAAGGTCTATGGCATGCTTATATATTTGAAACATATGGTAAAATAAGGGTTAAAAGCAAATAATTGGAGAAAGATTGACTGACTGAATGCATAAAGTTCGAATAAGGGTCTCATGATTAAATCTCAATCTCAAAATGATTTCAGTTATGGTTGATGCAAATTAATGATTATTTAAGTTCAGAGACAATCAATACAAAAGCTGACAAATTATCAATTTAACAATTATTTAATTTACAATTCTTATTTGTCAAGGTCTCTTAATATCAATCCAACAGCAAATGTATATTAGAGTGATTGAGCGTAATGGATTGCAACAAAAATGGAGGGCAGTCAGACCTTTCAAAGATATATAAAAGAGCAATTTCCATGTGATGTGTACGAAAAATTCCACGACAAATAGAAACCTTTTGCAAAACACTTGAAATCGAAGTTAATACACAACCACATGAAAAAAACAGTTAGGATACATTAGTAGCAGAAGTTTTTGGAGTGTACACAGTGGTTTACATTACTTTCTGCATATTAAAATAAATGTTTTATTGAAAAATTTGCAAATATAAATAATGAGTTTAATCAATATTAGTCTCAATAAAATAAACCAAAGTGCGATGCATTCAATATTTATCACAATTTCATATGATTTATTTAAACGTCATGAACTTATTTAACTAAATTGTAAACATTACATTTCAAGCCTCGGCAATAACAAATTAGCCTTCTGTGATATCTTCATCTCCAATGATGGAATTTGCTTACGTGTGAAAGATCAGCAATTATAGTCTGCAAGGCAATCTCATTCATAAATATGTAGACTTAATGAAAATGTTAGTGAAATGTGCTTGAAAGAATTGTACGTTACATGAAAATGTTATTCAGTATTTTGCAAATTAATGTTGAAAGCATTTCATATCATCTTCTGTGGAAAAAATTGTATAAAGTATTTAATTGTGGACCATAAATTATAAATATTTGCATATATTTATAATTTCGATATATAATAGATATAAATAAATTAATAGTATACATTTGATGAATTTTCTATCTTCCTTTTCCTGAAATTATGTTCTGATGTTTCGCCTACTACGATACACATAAAATTTCCTAATATCGTAGATACTACATGTGAATATTACAATTGCTTAAAATAATAATAATAATAATAAGAAGAAGAAGAAGAAGAAGAAGAAGAAGAACAATAACAACTCGTTGGGAGTACACGAGCTTGTAGGTGGTGGTGGAGCTTGAGTACCCCCGTGAACCTGGGTCTAGCTCCTCGTAGGGCCTCCCTGGCTGAGTAGGTTGAAACTAAGGGGTCAGGCGAATTATTTCTCTAGAGAAGAGTTTCCACGGCACCTTCGAAGAAAGGAGGATTGATGAAGATGGCGGAAGAGACACATCTAACCTTTAATCACAGCGTCTGATTCTCAGTTGGCGGCTGCAAACAGCGTCAGTCTCCATGTTGGGAGTGGCTGCAGCGGTAGCTGGAAGTAGAGAAGAATGGGTCATGAACCTTTGGACTTCCTGTTATAGACTCAGGTACAGGAGGGTACAGGAGAGAAACTAGGTTTGCACTGCACTGATTGAATTGGAGGCCCGAACTTTGCATTAGCCAGCGAAGAAGGGTACCTTCAGCAGTCAGTGAAAATCCCGTTGGGCTTAGTAATGCTGACTGGCGATTGGAGGGACCCTTGCTGGGCCCTGCGAAGGGATGCTCCAAGGCCACTGTGGGTCGTAGAAATGGATGACAGGAAATAACACAAAGGTTAAGTCATCTGTGAACTCGAACTTGCTTCCTGCGAAACTTTCCTTAAAACAAATTAGCAAAATGGATAGAACGAGAAATTTAATGAATATTAACGTGCTTTCTTCTACCAATACCCTGCTCAGAAACCGAGCTTATGTTACTTTTCCGACGTCTGGCAATCCCACGGATGATAATCCCAGGGACAAAGAGTCGGCAATAGCTCGAAGCCATCTTCAGAGATGGTGCTTTTACTACGCAAAAGCGAAAAATAATGGCTCAGAAAAAAGAGTAAACAGCTCCGTACCCCTATAGATGGTAGAAATTACGATAGGTGTAAAACGTTGCACAGCTATAGTAGTGTATTGGCCACCGAAAACCGGAACATTAAAAGTGCTGGAAGAACATCTTTCCGCTGTTATTAGTCATTACGATAGCGTCATCATCATGGGCGACTTCAATTGCAATTTAGTAAATACAGACAATCACACTGTACGTAATTTCGTGAAAACTTTTGAATCCTTGAATTTGCATATTCTCAAATTAAATCCAACTCATTATTCCTCCAATAGTGAAAGTTGGATTGATCATGTCATTGTTTCGGAGCCTGACAAGGCAATACTTTACGGCCAGATTCCGGTTCCTGGAATATCCAGGCATGATTTGTTGTACTTGTCATATTCAATGAACTGCCCTAAGTACAAACCAAAAAATATTTCGTACCGTGACTACAAACATTTCAATGCAGTTAATTGTCTTTACGACAGCATCCGTGCGCCGTGGCAATTAGAGTACCAACAGACGTCTATTGACGACAAAGTTAATGTGTTAAATAATATTGTAAGGGATTTATTCGCTGAACATCCTCCGCTAAAAACATCCAGAGTTACGCGTCCGGCAGCACCATGGTTGAATAATGAAATTCGGGCTTGCATAAACCATCGCAACCTAGTTCAGAAACGATACCGACGAGAAAAAACGGCCATTCTCAAACTTCAATATACAAAATTGCGTAATATGGTTAACCAAAAAATACGAAATGCTAAGTTGCGATACTACAACACATTGTTTAAAGCACAAACTTATTCTAAGGAAATCTGGAACAGTCTTAGAAATATTGGTGTGGGCAAGGATAGATTAACAACTCCAATCATAGATATACCATTGAACGAATTGAATAAACATTTCTTAAATGCGGCTCCTTCATTTGATCCAGTGCTGAAAGCAAACACTATCAGAGTATTCGAGCATCAGTATAGATGGCCTCAGAGACCAACCGTACTTTAAATGTGTTGACAATATAGAAGTTCGTAAAGTTTTAGGGAGTTTCTGACAGAAAACGGTTCCGACGGAAACGGTTCTGACGGAATTAATGCTAGACAGTGGAAACTTATTGCAGATGTAGCTCTTCCCGTTATTACTCACATAATTAATTATTCACTAACAACGTCTTGTTTCCCAAGGCATGGAGATTAGCCAAAGTTCATCCTCTTTCGAAGTCCCAAAGCCCTTCCTCTCCCAACGATTTCCGGTCTATAAATATTCTGCCGACACTATCAAAAATCCTCGAAAAAGTTGTGCATAGGCAAATCTACTCATACTTAGCAGAGTATGGATTATTAAATCTGTACCAGTCCGGTTTCAGGACAGGTAGAAGTACACAAACCGCATTACTTGAAGTTACCGAAGATCTGAGGAAAGCCCTGGATGATGGGGAAATAACTGTATTAACGCTATTAGATTTCAGTAAAGCCTTTGATTCTGTTGACCATGGTCTTCTACTCACAAAATGCAGGAACTTAAACTTTTCATTAGCCTCGACGCAGTGGACAGAAGATTACCTTAGGAACCGTCAGCAATTTATAAGTGTCAGGGAGGATTACTCAGTGACAGAAACAATGACAAAGAGTGTCCCCCAGGGATCCATTCTCGGGCCATTGTTTTTCCTAATGTACGTAAATGACTTGCCAAATTCCATTAGTTTCTGTAAACATCATATGTATGCTGACGATCTACAAAATTTATATTAGCGGAAGACCCTCTGCACTGAAACAATTAGTAGATAGAACTAATAAGGACTTGGAAACCCTGCTGAATTGGACAAAATTAAACGGCCTTTCCTTGAATCCTGCTAAATCACAGACCATGTTAATTTGTTCAAAAAAAGTTCAATCACGAGTTGATAATCTTTGTATAGAAAATGTTATTCTAGATAAAATCATTGTACCATATTGTTCCGAAGTCAAAAACTTAGGAGTAATTCTTAACAATAACCTCAATTGGGATTCTCATGTAAATAAAGTTACAAAATTAGTCTATTCACGAATTGGTTCTCTTAGGATTGTTGGAAAGTTTTTACCGGTCAATATTAAAAACATTTCAAAAGAATCCCTCGTCTTTCCACACTTCGACTATTGCGACGTTGTGTATAGCGATTTAAACTTAGCACTTGCCACACGGTTACAAAGAGCTCAAAATGCATGTATTAGTTTTATTTACAATCTAAAAAAATACGAGCACATATCGAACATGTTTGAATGTAATAAAATATTGCGGCTAAGCGACAGGTGGATGCTTCATTGTCTATCTCTTCTATTCAAATTACTCAAAACCAAACATCTACCGCATATAACAAGTCGGTTCAGGCCTCTTATATCCGCTAGACTCGATAAATCATTATTATTACAAATACCAAAACATAATTCTAATTATTATAACAAGTCATTTACCGTAGGCGTAACGAAAGCTTGGAACTGTCTCCCAAAGAACATTAAACACAGTCCTTCTGTCAATTCTTTTAAGAAGCAATTAAAAGCTCTTTTATTTTCCAAGACATATAAGCTTAGCCTCTAATATTTTTGCCATACAATTTACAAAACTCAAACTTACTAAGTACTGATTGTAGTGTAATATTATTTCAAATTATTCATGACAACTATTTTTACCTAATTGTATTAGTAATTAATTTCACTTTTACTGTCTCTTTTATATTTTTGTCCATTTCTTGGTAAAGAGTGCTCAAGTCCGCTTTTCCTGGAAAACATGAATAATTAAATGACAAAGAATCAAAACAATATTAATAACTAACCATATTGAATATGTGCACACAAGATAAGAAATTGTTTAGCATCTAAACAAAAATGTATATTGATTTGCGGGAAATCACTCAGCCTTTAAAGGCCTCCTTCAAAAACGCGATTTATAATTTAATTTATACTCAACGGTTTTTGAACTTAACTGAACTCTCATTCCCAAGAAATCGACGGTTATTTTTATTTTTCAGCATCATAAAGTGTGTAATGCTTATCTACTACTATTTATTTGTCTTAAAATTAAATTTCTTTTGTCTGTGATATCTGTAAACTTTAAATTTTCTTTTCGCTGGACATCTTATAAATTTTTTTTTTTGATTGTAACTGATATAGAAATTGAAAATATTCTAATCTTTGTTCTTATAATTATCAATTTGATTATGTTACCATATTGTTGTAGCTACTGTGTCACTCTTAACATTACACAATATTTATTCTTATTGTATAAGTTTTGTTACTTATTTTTGCCATTTTTGTATTACCATTGATTATTATTCTTCTAATTAATTTATATTGTAATTTATTATTTTTCTAATTGATGTATTAAGTAAATTTAGATTTACTATTTTTGTCAATGTCCTCGGCCTTCAGCCGCCGTCCTGATTGAGGTTTTCTGGGTTTACTCAATCGCTTAAGACGTATGCCGGGATGGTCCCTAGTTTTCTCTCCCAGAAGTAAAAGTATTCTGCCCCCCTAGATCTTCTTCACAGTTTATGAAATAATGTATATATTTAATGTGGTTAGGCGGAAGAGCAGGCCAAATGGCCTGAGCCTCGCCACTAATAAAGACAATTTTATTATTATTATTATTATTATTATTATTATTATTATTATTATAGACGAGAAGAATTATGGAACAGATAGCCGACACGGCTTGAAATCTCTCTTGGCAAAGGTATCTTCTAAAAATGCACATCTATAAGGTTCAACGAAAAATACACTACGTATATTGAACAAAAATATCAAACTGAAAATGACACAAAAAAGCTAATAGTAGCTGAGAAGCTAAAAGAGAAAATTCAAGCATGGGCTCGACGCATTAGATGTTAAAAACATAGAGAAGATTTCCGTGTTCAGAATCGGTTGGTTGAAACTGATGCAAGGAGATTATATCGCAATCTGACTCAAAAACCGAGGAGCAATACTGGCCCTCCTGCAAAAGTTGATGTGGAAACATTTTGGGAAGGAATCTGGGAAGAAAACATTCCATACCAAAGGCGCATCTTGGCTGCAAGCTGAAGTTGATGCTGCCGATCAACTTGTGGAAACAGTGGAACATGTTCACGAATTCTCGGAAGAGGACCCCTTCTAAGCAATTAAGAATATGGAAAATTGGTAATCCCCCGGTATTGATTATATCCAGAAACATTGGATTAAAAAATTAACAGCACAATCTCATCTAGCAAAGATAGTAAATAATATTTTAGAAAACAAACAGAAACTCCCGGAATGGCTCACACGCGGCATTACTTATCTGCTACCCATTGCGGGAGACAGTTATTTGGCGGATAACTATAGGACAATCATTTGTTTGCCAGTGATGTACAATGTTATGCCTGCAGCCGTAGTTAACAAAATGTACAGACACCTAGAGAAGAACTATCTATTGCTGGTTAAACAGAAAGGGTGTTATAAAGGTTCCTATGGCTGTAAGGAATTCTTTATACTAAACAAAGTCATCTTGAGTGGTGTAAGGGGACGAAAACGTAATTTGAGCATGGCTTGGATTGACTACCAGAAGGCCTTTGACAGTGTACTACACTATTGTATTTTGAAGACCTTGGAGATCTATCGATTTCACCCTAAACTTAGTTTTGCAAGGCTAGTATGATGTAATGAAGTACCAGGTTTCTAATACACAGCAGAATGGAAGTAGAAGAAACAAGAAGTATTCAGATTAAGAGGGGCATTTTTCAAGGAGATTCACTAACACCTCTGCTATTTTCCATTAGTTTGATTACACTATCTAGATAGTTATCGTACCGGGAGAGATGGATCAGGGCATCAACTGATATCACTGCAGTGTCTGACAGGGAAGTTCTTTGTTCGAATCCCGACGGTGGCAGAATTTTCGACACTGGCTACATAGCTAAGGTCCGTTCGCTGTAACTTCACTCCGCATGTAAACAAACTTTGAGTATATCCCTCCGCTCAGTTGTTCGTGATTGACTACGCCATTCGCGCCAAGACCATACTCAAATGCCGGCACGTGTCACAGCCAGAAATGTCGTAGCATATTGTTTTCACTAGTACTTCTTTGATACGCCCAAAATACCAGCCAAAATATGCAGATATTTTGCTTAAATATCACAGAACATACATTTACGTGTAATCTTGCAAGGTAGCAGTGAAATCCCGCCCGAAGCACGAATTTCAATAGAACATACAGTGGCGTTCTTTTAAAATTTGGCAGTCCCGAATCTTCATTAACCGCATCAAGAATTTTATTTCTGATGGAAATTTGTTTCTACGAAAAAATTTGCACATGGATACGAATGACAGATTAACAAATTCATCGCACTCGCCCTCCACCTGTTTTGTTCTACATCTCTTCTTACGTGGAGAACCGTTCCAATTCCAATTCATTACAGAGTTTTCAAACACTTCTGACACCGACACCTGCAATTCTGCAGTCATTTCTTCCACCTGCCACAAAAGCATTGACGGAGTTTTAGCCGCTAATTATTCAAACACATCAATACAACTTTCTTCTCACCATTTCTCAGGGATTTTCCCCTGCGAATGTTTCAAACCGGTTATCAAACCGGAACTGCTTCACTTATTGTGTTCGATGTGGAAACAAAAATCAACGCAATGAGCAAACACAACTTTCACTAACCAAACAAAAATACAGCATTCTTTTAGAACTTTCTCATTCGAGAACTAACTGCTACTAATGAAATTTGGCAGGAGCGGCGCCGACGGCCTGGCGAACGAACGTTATCTCCAAGAGGTTAGTTGGCAGCTAAAGGTTGGCTGTTAAGATCACGCTCGGTGTCTGAGTTTACTTCAAAGCAAAGGATAAAAATTTGTTCGACTGTTTCTGTAGAGAGTCAGTAAATAAATCAATTTTGAAAGGGACCTAACTTCTATAGCGCAGGACGCCCTAAGGAGGAGTGTGGTGTCCGTCAGCCAATGAGAAAAAGTGACGACCACGTGCATTTGTTTACGTGCTGAGTAAAGTTAGAGCGAACGGACCTTAGATCGGGTTCACTCGCTGTCTAGAGGAGAATTCTAGAGGCCAGCTGCTCTTTTCATTGCTTTTCCGTGTTTTTTCCGATCAATACCAGGCGAATGCCAGAACAAACGGGCCACGGGCCGCGCGTGATCTTTGCATCCTCTTCTTGTCCTGTCTTCATCCCTTACTTACACAGTCTTACACTTACATGCACTGCACAATCACACATACCGAGAGACCGGTCAGGGGCTTAGAGATTGTTCCGGCTGGGTCGGTGCCCCTGCTGGTGGGAGATATCTGCCAAAAGAAAACCCCATTTGCGACAGTAGGTCGGCGCAAGATCTCAGCACCTAGCGGGGAAAGATCACTGCCACCTCTCGAGGAAAACACACGCACTACAATTACGGGATTAATGGCCTTAGCCCATCACTCGCCCGGAATCACTAATTAATCAATCAACAGACAGTTGTCGCATACTGAGTGTGGTATAAAACTTCCATGGCGATGAAAGGTCAGTATCACATTTTTTACATGGATGATATTAAAATGTTTGCTAAGAATGAAGCGATTCTCTTCCAAATGCTCGTGTTTTTTTGCAATGACATCTGCATGAAATTTGGTCTTGAGAAATATGCAAAAGTCAATATCAAGTCAGGCAAAGTGACAATATCAGATACGATTGAAGTTGATATGCACGCTGTAATTCAAGATCGTGAACCAAGTAAAACTTACAAATATCTGGGAATTGAAGAATGTGAGACCATCTCAACGTAAAACTTTATATATAAGGCCTGCTCCTCCGCCTAACCACTTAGTTAGTTTATACAAAGTTGAAACATTTAAGAAGGGGCGCAAGCCATACTTTTACGACTGGGACCATTCAGGGTCCAACAAAGGACCATCCTGGCATATTTTATAAGTTATTTAAACCCGGAAATTAGGTCCTTAGTTTTGACAAGCCAAGCACGTTTCCCTCACAAGCCGACGAACAGCAAAGCTCAGCCTTCCCGAAGCTGAAAAATAAGTTATTTATTCACATTTGAAATTTCAAAGAATATAAAGATTTTCATTTACATTGTTCCAAGGCCTCTTTTAAAGCACAGATTTCATTAAGGAAAAAACCTCTATTATCAATTTTTTTAGTTTTACCATGTTAAATTTTTGTTTGAAATTTCGAAAATAGAGTTTGCCGAAAATGGGACCTGCACCATTTTTTTAAGCCTCATTTTCTCAATCCGAGGACAAAAATTAAAGAGAAACTTAGATGCACATTTTGAAAAATAATTGTTTATTAATGACTTATATTTCAGGCAAAAATTATACGAAAACTTATCTCAAGATCTGTTTTTAAGACTAGATTTCATTAAGAACAAATTATCTTCAAAATTGTTGTTGGAGGGGGGAAAATTGGACTTTTGCAATTTTCGTAACTTCAGAGATTTAAACGAAAATGATACCTGCGTCACTTTCAAGTTATTTTACGCTATGTGAGGAAAACGTTTAATAAAAATAGACGGTGCCATTTTCGAGAAAATTTTGAAAATATGTTTGAAGCATGAAAAGTATCTCCAAAAATCAAAATATCTTTCTCAAACTGGCAGGGCCTCCAGATGGTTCAGATTGATAGGGAGATATCAATTTTTGAGAAATCGCATGAACGGTTTAGGCGCTAGTGTTGACCACAGACGGACATACAGTCGTTTTGCCGCCAATCGAGTTTTCTGTATCAAGGGCCCACAAAATATTGTTTCGTTCTACTCAGCATGTTAGAGGAAGTACACTACATAGAGCAACTAGATTTATCTACCTTTTTGACACCAGGGCCACAGAATACAAGCTTTTCTATTGAAAAATCGCCGCCTTCTGCTGCACCATCACAATACTTTCACTTTATATGTAGGTACGTGGTAAGGTGAGGAAGTAAAATCGTCATCAGAATGGCGGCTTAGTCCCAAAAATTAATATTACAGAATGATGGTATACATAGTAGTGAAAGAGAAGAGTAAACACTATCACAAGGAATCCTTAAAAAAGAAAATTGAGAAATCTGAAGACGAAAGGAGATGGAGAAGAAGCGAAGAATAAAAATATGACACATGCTAAAAGACAAATTATTACGGTTTATCAGATGCAACATTTGGGACACATAAGGACTTTGCAAAAATATAATAACAATTTAAACACTAGAATAAGTACAAGTAGACTTTGCATAAATATAATAACAATTTAAACACTAGAATAAGTACACTAGAATAAGTTAATGAACGCAGTAATTTAAAATGCAATATTGACAGTATTATAAAGAAAAGTAAAAAATAAATTGAATTGTATTTATGCGAGAGGTCAAATATATTATTACAGTAGTAATTGGAATAAAATAATAATAATAATAACAACAACAACAATCATAATGATACAAGTACTACAAGGTAATCTGTATAGTAATTTGATCTGGAGAAACACTACACAACATTATATTATTTTATGAGATAGCATATATTCGTTTATGTGCTGGATAACATATATTGGAATGTAATAATGATATTGCTAAGGAGGTAGCTACAAGCGTATCGTTTTTATCTAAAGTATCACTAATAACTTTGTGCATATTTTTATTAGAGACAATACAGTAGTTAATGAACAAAAATAATTATTGCTAATAATTTAGTTGGTGTGGAAGAGGGTTGGGGATGTTGAAATTTTGAAGCAATGAATGGTGGAGAAAATATATCGTTTAGCGTGGGTGCGACCGTCCTTGGAAAGCGGAAAAGTCTGGAGATTAAAGAAGGCGTCAACGCATTCCTATTTATCTTTCTTCATTACCAAGTCGTTAATTCATACTTGAATTTACAGAAAGGGCGTATTTTGGAATGCTGAATGACAAGCTCGATTTAATTTCTGATAATTGACGTGACAAGGTGTGTTCTCCGATAACAGTTTAAATATTTTATAAAGAAGAAGCACAGAGTGAAGTTGTAGTCTCATTTAGAGTAAGCATATATAGTCCGTCAAAAACTTTCGACACACGGTGATATTTTTTGAGATCAAAAATTAACTATATGCATGCCTTTTGTGCTACTTGAAATTACCGTTTTTTGGTAAGAGGGGGCCCTATTTGCGATTTTTAAACGTGAAAACTGGAGTAATGTATCTAACTGATGTGGGTATGTAATATATAAATTAGATTCACAATCATTGTAGGTACTCTCTCTTGTTTTTTGCAATTTTTAGTGCTAATACACTCGTGTGTTGCTAAATTATACTACTAGAGCGCTGCAAAGCGCCAACCGCTTTACACCGGCCTCTCCCTCCGACTTAACCACAGGCATGTAGCAGCTAAGTACGATTTTAGATGATTCGAAACCGACGCCAGTCATAAATATACCCTGGCCAAGAACGTACAATGCTTTTGCGATCTCGGGTAAATAGACATTGGTAGTCAGGAATGAAAAAGAATTGCTTATAAGCAGGTATATAAATATGTTTCGTTTAAGATGTGTACGTCAAATAAAATAAAATACGGAAATCATTACATAAGAAGCAAAGGGTCCCCGCCCCGATAAGATGGTAAAAAGTTCCCCTCAATCAAATTGCATATGAGTAGCTACACTATAATTCTAACATAAAATAATTTTTTTGAAAGGCTTCTTAGCTCTCGTCCCACCATCCATACCCCTCGACAGCCAAAAAACGTGTTTTTCATTTCAATTTTTTTCGACAACTGAACACTATTTTATAGGACTGAAAAAAAATTGATAAATAAGAAAACAATTTATATTATCAGAAAAATATTTTTTAATATTTTCCCAGGCCCAAATTCAAACACAAAAAAATTTGAAAAAAAAACAGAAAAAAATTTTTTACTGTGTCTTAGAAGCCTGAAATAGGCTCGAAAATAAATGTCAAAAGTTTCTCTTGAAACACAAATTGTTGTGCATTTTATTCAGATTTTTTTTATTGCTGGGCTGCAGTTACAAAAATAAAAACCATTTTCCTGCCTTTAAAACACCTTGACTTTAAATATACTTTGAAAATGACTGCAACGGTTCTGTGCATTTATTTTAGTGCTTATTCTACATTTGTATACATTGTTGTAGCACCTAATACTATTTTGACTTTGGAATCTACTTACAAATTATCATTTTTTAAAGATTTCTAATCATTTGTGTAAGAATATCATACGCTAAGGAAAGATAATAATTTTTGGCAGTTTATTAAATAATAATTCGGTCACATTTGAAGAATAATTGGGGGACATGTGGGTAAATAAGGGGAATAGGTTGGACCCAGATTTACAAGAACTGTTTTACTGTGTCTTACAGCACCGACACAGGCACGAAAATAATCTTAAAACTTCATCTCAGAAGTCTGGTGAATATTTATATTTTATTGGGGGTTTCATCTTATCGACTTTGAGTTAACCAGAAATATGCGTCCTCAAATGAGGACGTTGGGCGTTAATGGGTTAATTTAATATTACGAATTTCTGCTATTAACTCCGAAATGTTGTTGATGTTCTGTATCTAAAATTTTTACATTCTCGAAATCAATTTTGTGCTTTTCGTTTATCCTGTGTTTTGAAATTGAATTGAATTGAATTTATGAGGTATTTCTAAAATGTTTTTCTATGCACATCTATTCGTTCTTTTTATTTTCCTCTTCGTTTGTTCTATGTATTTCTGTGGGCAATCGTGAGAATCACTTTGGTAAACATTATATATGTCATATTAATTAATTTGTATTAATTTTATAACAGAAATTGCACTTTGAACTGATCAATGATACAACACTTTCACTAGATTCAAGATACAACAATTTGTCATATTTTAAAATAATACAGTCATTTTTAAGTTAGACTTTTAAACTTGTTTTAAAGTCAGGAAGCTAAGAAGCTGCTTCAAATTATTGTACTAGTATCATTAAACAAAAACAAGAGTATAGAAAGAAAGAAGTGGAAGTAAAATAATTACTTTTAATATGTCAAATGTAGTCATTTTTTCGAAGGAAAACTCAACGAATCTCATCAACCTGAAGTCAGTGTGCGTCTCCACTGATTCAACAAACTGCAGAGAGTTTTTAACCCAACAGATAAAGCCTAAATCATCACAGGTCGAAGAAACATGTGCGAGTACGCCCAAGGTACAACTTCCGCAATTGTCAAAAAGTGGATCGTCAATTCTCAGGATAATTTAAGCCCGGAGAATTCACACTCTTCTAGTGGCAGAGAAATGCATATATTTCCCAGTATGAAGCAATTTGGAGTAAATGACGTACTAGAATTATGCGATCACCAATCAGAAGACACGTATTGAAACAATATTATCGAATTGATACTTCCATACAAGTAATAACATTGTATCCTCTTTTAAATAGTTTTTGCTATAATAGGGGTAAGTAATGTATTAATGTGTATCATTTTTCCCTCACTATTGTATCTAACGTTATGGTATGAAGATGAAACGATATGGTGATGATAGGGAGTGAAATGAACACATACAACCATGCCCGAAGCGGGACTCGAACCCACGACACCTCCGTCCGAGATTACTACGGCACTACTTCTTTAGCGATCTCGGCCACGGGTTCGACAATGTACATGCTTTGTTGAAAAATATTTTCATAATGAGTCCATTGTTAAATCTTCCATCAATAAAACCACTAAAATATGTCCGAGTAAGAAAATCAACATTTTATTTATTAAAATATTATTCTTTACATTTTGTCTTATAGTTTAAAACCTAAGTTGGGTAAAAAACTTCCAAAATGTTTCGAGAAAATATTTCAAATAATAAACAATGTTAATAACACACTTGCATTTCTGCTAAATTTCATTTGAATAGTGTTTTCCCATTTTAATTGCTTAAAAATTGAACTTGTGTAATAAGAAATTCATGATATGAAATTGACTTTTAAATTTAATGTTGAATATTATTATTTTAAATTAATTTACCGGCCTATAGCGTTTCGTCTAATACATTTTCCCGATGTTTCAGTGCAGATAGAACGAAAATTGGAAGTTTCTGGACTATTTCACATCGTTGGAAATTGAGATCCATTATCCAATCAAAAATAAGTACTGATTGAAAAAGGTGACTGACATATAATTTTTTAAAAATCTGGTGATGATCGAAACCAACATATTGAAAATAGCGATTCAATATTTTATATTCCAAATTATTAATTATTGGTTACGTTTTGCCTTTGATGTAACAAATATGACGAAGAACATAATATTGGACTAATCATCACTAACAGTTATTATTATTATTATTATTATTATTATTATTATTATTATTATTATTACGCTAATAACATTCTCAAAAAGTATGCATTCGTTTAGTGTGATATGCGTCCTTTAGAGGGAGATGCAACTCTCGTGGCGTGGAGTGGATAAATCCCAGGGTGATGTACACAGAAAGAGTAAATCTTTCTTCTTCTCGATGAAAATATCAACAAAATCGTAGGCGACAGAGAACGTTCAATATCCTAATTTTCATCAATATTAATTGCTTTTAAACCGTCTGAGCTCCTAAGTTGTATACACAAAATTCAAATGATGATTAATGGGCTGTGTTTACTCACCATAAGTCTTCCAGCGGTTTCGTAGGCAATAATTTAATGTGACCTCTTTTTCCGCTGCTGTCGCGAACGGGAAAAGTTAATTGACTTCTCATATAAAAGGAGTTAATTATTGCTTTCGCCCTTTGATCACATTGAACGAAGTGTGACAGTGGAAAGCAGGGATGGATCGACCTCGCCCAGCACTTCTCTGTTCGTCTTCCACGCTGGAAATACCACGCGTCGCCTGCTCCTGATTTTCTAAACCGCGTACATGCAAATAGTCTTTAATATCGAATTCCCATTATACGGTCCAACGGACAATCGAGGAAATCGAGTGGACGGATTTCAACCTAGTGAAGCATGTAAAGGTTTAAAAAACATTTTTAAAATTACCTTTACGTTAGTTAACCATCGTGAGGTAATCCAGTCGGTAATAAAAAAGGAGGAAGAAAAATTAACAAATCCTCCATTGCGTTGCAGTTTCCTAAACTGATTATACTCTGAAATGTCATCAGAAGTACTTGACTCTTCTAGTATTAATAAATTACGTACATTTAAGCAATAATCTGGTTCAGAATACTCTAATAAATTGTTAGGCATTTTAAAAAGTCCACTTATGAAATATTTATTAACCTGAAAACTACTTTGTTTTCAAATTTTCGCGAGAAAAAGAACCAAATCCTTCATTGCTCTTCAGTATCCAAAAATAATTGCCTAGAGTTCTCAAATGTCGATTTCAAATTAAAAGGCACCAATAGAAAATTTCGTTTCACGCAGACATGAAAGCATAGCAGTAGTCTGTCACAATCTTAAAGGAAAAGAGACATTAGACACAATTTTAATGTGTTTTTTCGCAATTTATTAAAATAAATGGCCTATTTTTATTTATTTACCAGTTTAGTAAAAAGTAACTACTAAAATAATGCATGCCTTTATCTCCGTCACGAAAATTACGTCTAGAGACACGTCCTAAGACTTAGGTACTATGCCCGCTCGATCCACTCTAGAGAAGTACCTCCAAAATTCTTTAAATGAAAGTAAAAGTTCAGTTCTTCAAGAAATGGAGAATAAATTTGGTCCTTACTGGCCTTTTTTAATGAAATAAGTTTAAATTAGTACAGGATCATACGGAGAAATGTTCGCGGGTTCACATTGATTTACGATACTGGAGACATATAGCTGCTGGGGTGATTGGTGAAAGAATGTCTGGATCCTCCACTGGTTTGCATGTTTACCAGATCGGCGTTTTAAAGGTTCCATAATGCAGAAGTAATAATACTTTGTTGTCAGTGAATTCCCTCTTAATTCGTTGAATTGCACATTTTTCTCCTCTTTTTTTTTCTGGGGAATTTTGGGGAAATTTTTCTCCTCTGTTTCATCCTGCAGAAGTAGAAAGTGACTTTAAGTCACACTAAGACATCTAGTGAGCAACAACTACCTTACTTTTATCTTCCCTTCTAAAGTTCGTATGCCGTTCTGGCAGGTGAAATGTGCCTATGTCATATCTCTACCTTCAACTGGCATCACCAAATATGGCTAGTAGGTCGCACGCATTCTGTGATGGGCCGTACACAGAAGACTTCCACAGAATACGTTTTCGCTCTGATCTTGACAAAATCACCACAGTTATAGGAAAATATCTGCTGGGTTTTTTGCAGATTCTTTGATCCGTTTTACATATCTAGGGAGATGAAAAATGTATCACAGCATGAAAATGTATGACACAGTCGTATGCATAATCGCAACTGCTTACCTGTAATGCGACAATATGTGAATTCCTCTTATCAATATTCTGGTCACAAAAGCAAACTCTTTACCAGCATAAGGGCGATTTTCTGGACTTTCTAGACTTGGGGAAATAGGAAGCACAAATAACGCCCTAGCAAGTTAAAATGTGTTACGTATAACTATTTGAAATTCCCATTGATCGTAAGAAAACATTCCAATGATTGTAGTTACATCTACATTCAAAAACAAAGCAAGAAGGTTTTAGCAGTTGTCAATGGATCAAGGGAAACTGGGCGAAAAATCTGATTCAAATAAGGTGACACAGAAGCAGAATTACAATAGTTTTCACAGTAATTTTTAGACTTTTATAATTACACAGTAGAATAGTAAATAATAGTAAATGTTAAATAAATACTATTTTCCTTTTTGGTGCACAATATCCTCTCTACTTACGAATAGACGAATTTTTTGGGTATTTATAATAAACTATCGAAACACAATCCTTATGTGTGCTACTGTTTAACAGGGAATAACCTTCAAGTCATCCAAGAGATTTAAGACGAAAATACATGTTTGCAGATAGTTACTAGGGATAAGTCGCAATAGTACGACATCGATTATTTTATACGATTAATTGACACATGAAAGTGATTATATTTAAGCAATTAATCTACACATCAATTAACATTTACGATTATTCAGTTCGATTATTTTAATTACATTTTATTCTTTAAAATTTTGAATGTTTTATTAAGATCGCCATTTCCGCACAAATCGGGCCTAATAAGAAGCACCCACTATCAATATATAATATGCGGTGTATTCTGCAAGGCGACATTGAGCGCTTCCGAAGGCGATGGTCAGCTCATTGATTATTATTATTTAGTCAGGGGTTAGTCAGTCAATTAGTCAGGGGTTTCCTAGTTGGCTTCCGACTTTCGTAATTTTTCAGTAACCAGTGCATGACGGCAGCTAATTTGTTCACATCATATAGAAATAGTCATTATTCCTATATCTATATGTACGTATGTATGTACGTATAGATATAGATAAAGAAAAATTGAGGCTCTATTTCTACCTGCACCTGTTGAAAGATGCCTTGATAGAAGGGATATCCGAATCTCGATACGCTGCTAAACACAGTGCAAGAGTGTAGTAAAGATACTGCAAGGAAGTCCGACGTAGACACGTGTGCCATTCTCAGCATCCACCTAGGTAGAATCACGATCACCTCGAATATTGAACTCGCGGAAGTGTCAGTAGTAAAAGGAATGACAATGGAGGATGCCTACTAGTATCTAAAGTAGGTCCTAAGAAGGCTGAAGATATTTAACATCAACGAGTTAAGAACACCCGCCTCGTTAAAACACAAGCGTAGTGTTCGACTTAAAATCAAGAACCAAGGTTATTCGACTCAAGAAAACATCAATACACAAGCAAACTCGACGGTGGAAATATCATTTAGGTAATTAACACCTTAATAGTATCGGTGAAGGACACTTCTGGTATAATAGATTGGACCCAAGCAAAACTAGATAATCTGGATCACCAAACCAGAACACTAATGGCCGCTCATCGTGCTCTCAACGCGGGCAGTGATATCGAGACAGTGTATCTCTCTCAATCAGATGGTTCAAACACAGAAGAGAACACATAATTCATCCAAGATGGGACCCTGAGCGGATTGTCACGGCAATGCGCTCAACAAAGAGCCGGATTTACCTACAATTACCTACAAATCATCTGTTGCTTAGGGCCCCCCCCTCAATATGGGCTCCGCGCCCGCGAAAGAATTTCACAAAATATACGTAAAAAACTCCTTTTGTATGCGAAAAATAATTTTTAATCAAATAGTCTACTGTTCTAAAAAAAGAATTTAATAATTAAGAAACTAAACATGTGTTTGTAGATGAGAAAGTAAAATTGTATTTAAATAAAAAATATAATATTGTTCAATTCTGTAAGCAATATTGTAAATTTTCATTTGTATTTATGCAAAAAAGTATTCTATTATTGTGTTTTTACTGAATCTGAAGGATTTTTTGGAGTGGTGGCTTAAACGATTTTGTGCTTG
>JAHLJT010008446.1:127747579-127897624 GCA_031308135.1 Acheta domesticus | reverse complement strand
TTTCGAAATTTCACAGGGATTGATGAAATTCGGATATATTTATTAGCGCAAATTGTTGTATACGAGCAAGAAAAAGAAGAAAATAGCAGCATAATTTTTAGGAAATTTTGAAAATTTCTTAGAGCTAGCGGCTAAGAAATTTGCCACCAGCGTTCGGGGCGAGTCGACATTTGTCATTATATGAGGCGAATAAAACCAATGTGGGACAATCCTTATTTTTTGTAAGGCTATATCAAGCCTTCCTCTCGCAAGACATAAATAAATTCAGTTCTAGCAGTAGCAATCTGAAGGAAGCACCAAACATGCCCGGACCATGTGAGAGATCAGCCAATCCGTTGCTGACTGTATTCTAAACCGTATAATTTCAGTTTCTGGAGGGGATTTTCACTCTCGTTGTAAGCGCCTTAGCGTGAAGTTGGCGTGAAGCAAGCATGGACCGATCACGCGCACATCAGTTGCGATGGTGGCGATCAGTTCGCTATTTCGCGCCCAACGAGACAACGGCTCTCGCGGTCGGGGTGGGGGTTTGCTCTTAGGGACAGTGCTTAGTTGTGCAAGCATCTTTAGCTCGCAACTGACCACACCCATAATATGTTGAAAGATATGTAGACAATCGAAACAGACACATACGTACAGCCCCTCACATACTTGAGTTTCTCGCGCTCTGACATGGAGGCCCTAGGGTTCGAGTCCCGACGGTGGCAATATTTTCCACATTAGCTGGAAAGCTAGGTCGAATTCAGCCGCTGTCTGGAGGAGAATTCTGGCGGCTAGCTGCTCTGATCGGTAGTTTTTCGTGGTTTCTCCAATCAACATCAGGCGAATGCCGGAGCAGTACCCTATCAAACGGACCACGAACCGCACGCGATATTTCCTTCCTCTTCCTTGCTCTGCCCTCACCCCTTACTTACACACACACACACAACACTACCACACATGTTGGGAGTCCGGGTGAGAGCTTAGAGCTTGTCCCGGCTGGGGCGGTGCCCCGTTGGTGGGAGATACCTGGTTGGTCAAAATCTCCCAAGCCGAACTAGGTTGGCGCCGGATCTCGCCAGCCAGCGACGGAAGATCACTGCCACGACCCGCGATAAAAAACATTCACTAAACTTACGAAACTAATGACCTTAGTCGTTGATGCGCCCGAAATCACTAATCAATCAATAAATTGAGATTCTCGCTCGCCTCTTTGGAGATGAAACTATTCCTCGTTCGGTAGGTGAGCGAGTTTCCTGGGACAGTTATCTACTCCTTCACGTGTTTTCTGAAAGGTAGGCAAGAACTGTCGCTGGTTAACAGTAAACAGTGCGACATTTCTAATTGAGATATTGAATGGTTGAATGTGTAGAAACAAACCGGTTTCTTAAATTTAATTTGATTTTCTGGTTAAACGCAAATGAAGAGGAAAAACTCATATGAGAAATTGCCTGTACATTTGTGAATCAAGTATGTAACAAACACAAAAAAAATAATAATTTGAATCTAAGAAATGGAGAGGGAGGTATATTTGTAAAATTAAAATAACTACTCATTAAATACAATACCAAAATGTATTCCTCTTCAGACAATTCAAATTCATTACAAAAGGATATACGATCATGGTAACGCAACAAGATTCAGGAGTTAATATTACACCAAAGAATTTAAACAAGCAATTAACAAGCAGCTGATCTCAAGGCAGCTCTGCAGTCGAGACCCTCGTGTCAAGGCACGTAATGGCATTCGAGACATCGAACGCCCGATTTTTCATGTGCGGACGCAGCTGTATGGGCCTTTTTACTACTTTTCTCGCATCTACAACCAAATGTATTTTGGTTGTAAGTTGCTTGTATCCCCCATCAACGAAGGCCACCGCACCTCGGAATCATTTCAAAAAAATATTCGAAAAGAAATGTCGTGTTAGAATCTGTAAAATCATTGTTAATCCAATAGTCTTAAAATTCTATACATAACTTATTATTTTCACTTGTATTTATACGAAAAGTTATTCCAATATAATTAATGTTTATTTAGTAAATATGGAGGATGTTTTCGGAGGCCTCGCAGTATCTAAATCTAGTTCTGCACGCAACGCATCTCTCAGTGTCGTGTTTAGCAGGTAACCCATACAGAGAAAATTCAGGGCTCGATACAAAAAGTAGTATGAGTGCCTTTACACAGAATTCTACAGCCATGTGTGTGTGTACATTAGTATTTGCTACCATCTGTTGTATGGCTGCAGTGGTATTTAGAGGTGCCGTGGCGCTGTGGCGTGCGCAGGGGCCGCCCGCTGGGCCGCGCGCTGCTGTGCGGCGCCGCCGTGCTGCTGGTGCTGGCGTGCGCGGCGCGCGCGCAGATCACCTTCTCCAGGGACTGGAACGCCGGCAAGCGCGCAGGCCCCGCGCCCGGCCCCGCGCCCGCGCCGCCGCTCGGCGACCAGTGCGGGCCCGTCACCAAGTCCGCCAGCGCCCTCTGCCAGATGCTGCTGGTGAGTGCCGCCATAGACTACAGATGTATACATCCTTAGTCTATGGTACCGACCGCCCACGCTCTGCCACGCCTCTCCGCTCCCCGCACACCTCACTCCGCGATTCCCCGCCCTTCCCGGCCCTGCCAGGCCCTCTCACGCCCCGAGACGACTCCTCACACCCCGCCACGCTCCTCACGCTCCGCCATGGCACGCCACCTCATACCCCGCCACGCCCCAGCACACACCGCACCTTTCGCCCCGCCACGCCCCCTCACGCCCCGCCCCGCAACGCTCCCCCCACGGCCCGCCACGCACCTTCACGCCCTCTCACGCCCCGCCACGCCCCCTCACAACCCCTCATGACACACCACGTCTCCTCACGCCCCGGCACGCCCCATCACACCCCGCCCACGCCCCGTCACACCCCGCTACGCCCCGTCACACCCCGCTACGCCCCATCACGCCCCGTCACACCCCGCCATGCCCCGTCACACCCCGTCGCACCCCACACCGTATGCCTCGTCGCGCACCTTACGTCCAACCACGCCCTCTCACGCCTCGCTTCACTCCGACCCGTACCGTCCCGTCCTGCCTCGTCATACTCCTCCCCGCTCCACGCAGCTCCGCGCCGCTCCTCCCCGCCACACTCCGCCCCTTCAAATCCTGCCTCACTTCGCCTCTCCCATCCCCGCTCCTGCCCTCTCTCCCCAACCCCGTTCCATCGTACTTCGCCACGCCCCGCTCTGCACCGCTTGGCCCTCCCCGCCCCGTCCCGCTCCACCATGCCCTGCCCCTTCCACTCTTCCGGGTTCATGTGCATGCGAGCCTCGGACCAGAGCGAACTCAGCTAGGATTGTTGAAATCCATTGCAACTGTAGTGTTCAATATCCTAGTCGAGGCCTGTGCAACGAGCTTGATGAATGGAATCGTCAGAAATACTTCCCCCACATCCCTCTGCCCCTTCTCTCTCCATTTTCCATTCTGCGAGCAACCCGCCGCGCTGAAATGGAGATTTCTTACGCGATTTGAGGAGAACACACCGCATCACATTTAAGCGGATTCATTATGAAATGTCCTGTTTTCACGTTTTCTTTTTTGAAATAATAAACTGTTGATGTTTATAAAGTTGTTATCAAAGTATAATTTTGTAGATATACTAATAATTTATATTTAATCGTGTATAAGGCTTTGAAATAGACCCTATCAAGAGCGTAAGCCTACACCGTGTAGAGGCAGGTTTACTTGATTACCGGAACATGGCTACGCAAATCGTAATGTACCTAGCAGATAATAGTCAAACAAAATTTTACTTTTTAGCAATATTGAATTATATTAAATTTTAACGAAATTCATCAAATTTAAAGAAAGAATCATCACTAGTAACTCCGACTTTATTATTATTATTATTATTATTATTATTATTATTATTATTCCTCTATATCACGACTAAAGATGTTATGTGTCGGCTGAATATAAAATCTACTCCAGGTTGCAACCAGCTACCTAAGGAGCAGATCTAGGGACTTTCGGTGCCTCTACAATACTTTGCGCAAAATGTGGGCTGTTCCAAATAAAGCGATTTCTTGCACTTTCCAGTCTTTTGAATTATCTGGGAGTGTAGACAAGTTCTTACACAAATATTGCGGAACAAATCCCAGAGCTCCGATAACTATCGGGACGACCTGTGCCTTTACGCCCCACATTCGGCTGATCTCGATTTCCAAACTCTTGTATTTAAGACGTTTCTCTGTCTCCTTGGTAACGATATTTGATCGCAACATCGACAAGTAAACA
This sequence comes from Acheta domesticus, assembly GCA_031308135.1. Classification (NCBI taxonomy): domain Eukaryota; kingdom Metazoa; phylum Arthropoda; class Insecta; order Orthoptera; family Gryllidae; genus Acheta; species Acheta domesticus. The sequence goes on along the minus strand of JAHLJT010008446.1, from coordinate 127,893,381 downwards.
CGATTTTTTCTCCAAATCCCGGATAACTGATCCGGATAACGGATCCGATTTGTTTGCCGCTATCGTGCAATCAGTATGAATTTGTTGCTCGTACAACATCGTACACAATCCAACAGACGTTACCAGTTTTGGTGAGTGTTCGTACCACTTGGGGCACGTGTTTGGAACTTTGAGGGCGGCACAGATCTGCCAGTGGAGGTAGCTACACATCCTGTCGTTTCTTTTCAAGTATTGGGTCTTTGCTAGGATTGGACAAGCTGAGACAATATTATCAATTGTTTCTACGTGTTCCTGGAAAATGCTGCATTTATCATCTTGGGAAATTATTTATCATTTTGAAAAATTATTATTATTATTATAAAAATCTTCATTATACGGGCAAAGAAAGTTTGAGTTTACACTTAATGGCAACGTTTCGAGGAATAACCGTTATTGGTCCCTTAATTAGACGAAAATAAATAAATGAAACATATTTTAATCGTCGTCGATAATTCGCCACCGCTGGGTCTCAAACCCAAGAACTCCTGGTCAATGTCGCTGCAGAGTGAAAGGCCGTGCTGACTAAAGCTGATCTAAACTCAGCCAGTATTTATGCGAGTTGAAACGTTGAAGTTTATTCTAAACGGAAGTAAAATGTAATGTAATTGACAAGTGTATCAGATTGTCTTGTAGCATGTCAAATTTTATAAGACTCGCGTAGAAGGTAACATGATTGTAGTCCAAAGCATGTGCAGGTAGTTCAATGCAACGTTAAGCCTTTTGTGATGAATAAGTTTATTTCGAATTTTTCATTCTGAGCGTTCATAAAATAATGAAATATTGTTTGTTACATGATTGAAACCGGGCACTTGGAGATTTTTTTCAATTGGACCCACCAATGACATGAGTTGAAATTGCTGAGATTCTTTTTTTTTGGCACCCTAAGGCTCCCAGGGTTGCTGGTAAACTTTGACTCCCATATTTACCGTCAGCAAACGCCGCAACAACGGTCTCAGAAGTACTCATCCAATTTTAGTCGTTCCTGGCTAAGTGAATGTGGAATCTGATTACGACAGGTTTGTTGGAGGATTTTGCGGGCATTTAGTCAATATTTATTGACTTGCTGGAAGTACGACAAGGCCACTATGGAAGTTCTAAAACCCATACCTCTCAGCAGGGTTAAGTCAACGAGCTGGGGGTAAGGGGTCAATAAACTAACCACTAACCCACTGGTGACAATGAAATACTGCGCCATTTTTGTTCATTGCAATCATTATATCATTTCCCATATAAATAAAAGTTTTAAAATTATTTTACTTTGCCCTCCCGAGGTAATTTCTGAGAAAGAGAATTAACTTCTGTATTTCATCTCGCGTATAAAGCAAGATTGATTTCATTTTGAAGATCCATGTAAAGAAACCATCAAAAATTAAAACATCCTACTGAAATTCCCAAAGCCTCGAGCTCATTCAGATCGATCGGGGAATATCAATTTTGGAGAAAATAGATTGAACGGTTTAGGCGTTAGCGTTGACCACAAACGGACGGACAGAAGACGTTTTGCCTTCAATCGATTTTTCGCATTCAAGGACCCACAAAACATGGATTCTAGCTGCACCATATGTTACAGGAAGCAATTTACTGTACAGGATTTATCCATTTTTTCATCTGCAGGGCCCGGCAATAAGAGCTTATCTAGCAAAAATTCGCCGTTTTCTGGCGCACGATTCAACAACTTCCTCCGTACGAAGTAAATACGAGAAAGTAAAAATGAAATTTTCTACCATAAGTGATCCTACAATGAAACAAAAATATGCCATTTTTCGGCGCACGATTACATAACATTCACTTCTTCCGAAATCCCTTCTTAAGGGCGAGAAAGTAAAAAAACTATATTTATTGGTCCTTTGAATCGAGTGTCAATGGATGTTCGCTGTTTCGAAGAAGCGGAAAAGCCGCACAATCAACTGCTGAAAAACCGCATAATGCAAATTTAAACATTGATGTAACAATTCCCTCGATCACAATTATCTTGAACTAGTACCTTGGTATGTAATGTGAAACATAAAGGGAAGGAATGAAATACGTCGTGGTGTAGTTACCTTATAACATCCATGTAAACTTGATCGTCTCTCTATTGTAGTAAGTGTGTATTGCGTACTGTTTCGTCGGCATATCGCTTCAATTGAACGTTTCAATGGATGCGCCCGCAATGTACAACTACTGCTGGATTACATAGTCAGAATTCTGATCAGTAGTACAGAATTTTTTTTTACAATTCATGATTTTTAACGAAATTTATCGTGGTAGGTTGAAAGGTTAGATGAAGTCCAAAAATTCAAATAATAAATATGTTTTAAATCCGTAAATGCGTCTTTGGTTTTAAATTTATTTCACGAATTGTATATTTTACACTGAAAAATAAATGTTGAGAGTAAAAATGCGAAATTTTCAATTATCTTTCAGATTGTCATTAAGTTGCTATTTATATGTTTTTGTCGAGAATATTTTGGACAGTCGTTTGTTAAAAACATTGATAACACATTAACCAGAAAACATAACAGAGATTAAACATTTTTATTAAAATATTCTGTTAACTTTTAAGTTTTTCGTCTCTACGTTTCGAGGACTTCTTTTCCTCTTCTCAGAATGTTTTTAAAAATACATTTCTTCTTCGATGTTCTAATAACATGTTTGATGGAAACCTTACCCGTGGCGTCAGAGACCAGACTCGTGTAATGTATTTCAAAAAATGAAAAAATGTATTCTAAGAAGAGTTATCATCTTCATGAGTTATCCTGAAGAAGATGAAAAGATGTCCTCAAAACGTAGAGATGCAAATCTTTAAATTCGAAAGAAGTGAAATTAATAGAATATTTTAATAAAAGTGTTTAATCTAAATTATGTTTTCTAATCAATGTGTGTGTCTTTGTTTTCAATGGTTTTCAAAAATGACTGTCAAAAAAATTCTGGACAAAAAATCTATAAAACATGCGTAAGTTTCACGAAATTGATTGAGGTAGAAGTTTTAACAGAATTTCGAAAAAGAATGAATTTTTAATGAACAGCATTTGAAGTTCATGTTCGAATCAGTACGTGCAACTGGATAAATGCGACCTACTTTGGTCTAGTGGCAAAACAAAAAGTTCTCGTTCTTCCTCTGTGTAGTTTGTGCTTCTCAGTATAATTCCTTTCCGATGCTTTTCCTTTGTTCCCTTCTTTCCACCCCTCGTCCATTTCCCATCTCACTCCTCACCCAGCCGCAAATTTTCATTGGACTAACAAATTATGACCAGTCAGTCTACCATTGGAATTAAATGAGACCCATCATGATGTGTTCATACTAAATGCTCAAATGAAACATGAAAGTACAATATATTACAACAAATAACATGACCCTTTGTAACACTTGTAAAGTAAATGTGCTACATGATTTTGGTACTCATAATTAATTAACGTAGTAGTCGTCTTATATGTCAATGTTTGTGGTAATTTTCAGATGACATGAAGTAGGAGACCATCACTCCCCGAAATGTCGTTGAAAAACTGAATATTATTTTAATAAATAATGGTTTTAGTTATTTGGTTTACCTACCAAAAATAAAGACATATCTTAAAAATATTGACTCAATAACGTGCAATAAGATTGTCAATAATCTTGTCATTTGTCAATAAGATCATTAAAAGTTTGTGAATAACAAGCTAAAAGTATTAATATTTTAAAAATAGAGTTTTAAATTTCAGAACGTAATATTGAACTTCTTGTGAAGGGAATGTAAGAAATAATACGCAATGAAATTGTGTTGAACAATAATTCCCTTGTTTTATGACACCTGTAATATGTCCACAGTCTGAAATCCGGCAAATGGCATCTTGTGAACTCCGCAGTCTACTCCATTACCCATCTGACGAAAACTCAAATCCATCTGAACTCTTCATGGATTTACACGGACGAAGATAAAGTTTTCCTGTTCAAGTCTGCTTTGCACTTCAGAAGAAATAATTCATACAAAAATTAATTTAAGTAAACTGACTTAACAATCGCAATTTTCATGAGTCAGAGGCATGTATTACTGCGGCTTTAGTCATACAATAAATTGAAAGAGAAATTGATTTGTTTTCTGCATTTTATTCCCCTAATTGCCTCAAACCCCATTTAACATTTACACATTTCCATTTCAGGTAGTAATTTAATGTAAATGAGGTGCTATATCGATAAGAATATATTTGATAACGTCGGAACGAATATTTTGTGAACAATCCTTGCAAAACACCCTAATTTATTTCTGTATTACAAATTCAACTAGTGTATGGTTTAGGGATGGGATCACAGAATGATGGAAACGTGCCCAGGATTCACTTCCCCCCGTAGCACGTCACACACAGTTTTTAACTGATTTTGAGATAAAATAAATCAATAAAATAAATAATCGGAAATCTTTGATATTATGCCCGTCAGCAGTATTATTTCGAACTTTTGGGATGTTTCATATCCATTCGTTTTGTATGTCAATTTTCATTTAATTCCTTGCATTAAAATTTTTTATGGAGTTATTCTCCACGTTTATTAGGAGAGATGGTTGTGTCTTTGAACATTTTAATATCATTTTAAGTACAAGTCCCTATTTTTTTCATGTTTTCAAAATATATAATTTCATAAATCAGCGTATTTAGTATCGAATCATTTCCTTTATATGAATGAAATGCAACACTTTCGAAACAACAAAATTTAGAAAAATGTTCAGTAGTACAGGTTGGTCTTGTACCAACGAACACTATCTCGGGTACCAAAGAAAACACTTTTTGAGGGGATTTAAAAACCCAAGGAAAATTGTATACTTTGCAGCATAATAAACTTAATGATACATTAAGATTTAGGAAAATAAAGACCCTGATTTCTCATTGTAATTATTAACGTACAACTTACCTCTTTTATATTCAAAACATCTTGTTTATTTGTAAAGTTTATTTATTAGGCTTCATCACACACGTATTTCACACACTTGGGGTACAGCAGAATTTAGCTCAAAGAACAATGTGTTCATTTTGTCGTGATTCATATAGTCGTGCCATATTTCACTGGTTTCGGTAGTTTCAAAACCACCAAGTTTCATATTCACGAACGTCAGGTATTTTCTCACCAGCATAATGAAGTTTATTTCGGCAAGCCGTTTCAAATAGTTCATATTTAGGACCTACGTTATCAACATCTATAATTTTTCCTACGTAATCGACATTGTTTTTCTGCTTTAAAACTCAACAAATAACAAAAACCCGCGTGCCGAAAAGCAAAAACTTGACTGCAAAGATCAACGGCTTTTCTTAACAGAATACTATAATTAAGCACTCCAATAGTGGGAGGCGAAGGGACTCACGATAATCAAGTCCCCCGATAGAAAGAGGCAAGAGGAGTAATGGTAATGATTCCCCGTACCGTGTAAGGCAAGTAGACCTACTATGATCAAGTAGATCTACGATGATCAAGTGGAAGGCAAGGGGGCTCACGGTAATGAAGCACAGTGACTGACGGAAAATGAAAAAAAAAAACAAAAGTCTAAACAAGAAAGATTTTCATTTAAATATGCTTTGAACGCAAATACGTGGGCTCCTATCATCCAACAAATTGAAATGATCTGCGTTTTAAAATGCACATTAGATAAAAGAAAACTTTTTTGCTTAACGGTCATAACGACTTTTGATCAGTACGATCTAAGGAACAACATACTAAATTTTCAGACAATTTGACCGAAACCTCATTTAGATAAGATTTGTGCGGGTTTTTTAACGGAAATATTCATGAACATAACTTGTACCGCGACGCCATAATTTCAAATTCTGTTCCACAAATGTAATTTTTCCGTTAAGCAATAAAATAAATTTTCTTTCAGCGAGTGGGGGGAGTAAGGCATCTTTATTCATCACATTTCCCAAAAAGCATAATGAACGTATTTTACACTTTAGTGAGTCGCAACCAAGACAGCAAACCGTTCGCATCGCGCTGCAACTTGCTAAACAATATTGCATTTTAAGTAACCGTATTAAAAATTAAGTTTTTGACTTTTTAAAATTTACCATCATTGCTCCCACTAACAGCCGAAGTTACGAAAACGCAAATAAATTCATGATTATATTTTGACAAATGTTGGTTATACTTGTTTAATCTTCATATTTTATTGTGTACAAAATTAATCATTTTTCCCCACAAAATCAGTTAGTTTAATACTGTATTTGAACTTTCAATATTTGCAGTTGTAAAAATGGATACGTGGTCATTAGTACTGTTTTCGGGCTGCGTTTTCGGAACGTTTGCATATTGGGTTTGGGAAGGTAAAGTATGATTAATATTAATTAGCATTGTTTATTTAATATTATTTTCATTGTTAATATTTTATAGTTAATATTATTGGATATTATTTTCACGAAATATGAAATGTGTTAATCTCCACCTATTAATGGATTTGTTCTGCAGATTGCAAGTGACTAAATATAACAATGAATCAAACAAATTAAGATAAAAACTGAAGTTCAGGATTTTAGTGTAACATAGTAAGTCTGAAGTAAATAACTGTGATCTGAAACAATGATTTTATCATAATTCTAGAGGGCGCACCGATCGCTCAAACATGGCAGTTTTTGGTACTTTTTTGACATTTGGTCTTGTAGAACACAGCAGAGGAATTGGAAATGTCTCAATATTTTTTATGCTTTTCCCACATTCATGCCGAACAACCGTTGCACAAACATTAATTTTGTTGGATGACCTGAGTATTGTTAAAAATGGCTAAAATGTACCATTTTCCCAATATTATATATATATATATATATATATATATATATCATATATATATTATATATATATCATATATATATACACACATATATATGATTTTCTCGACCCACACATTGCTCTAATCGCCCATTCTTCATGAAAATTCATATATAGAGGTTTTTTGTACAGCTTAATACAAATCTGATGTAAGATTTTTAAAACTTAAAAGGGCTGATCCAATATGGCGGAAAAAATTCGAAATGTGCATTGGATTCCAAATTTTTAAAATCTGAGATTATATTTGTATTCTGCAACACAAAAAACCTCGAAGTATGAATTTTCATGAAGAATCGGCGATTAGAACAATGTATGGGTCGAGAAAATCATAAATATTGGAATATATAAGAAGTTTAGGAAACAACATCGCATCGAAAATGTTTGGGGAACGTACGATATTGAATTTTGTGGTTTTAGTCCCTTCCTGAGATCACTCGCAATTCTCGAAGGGTTTTAGAGGCTTGCAACATTTACTGAATTGTTTATTTCTGTCATATCCTTTAAAACAACATTGTCTCCAAAGGTTCGAAATGGTTGTTTTTTGTTGTTGTTTTTACGATATTCCTCATTGCTTTAGTTTTGTTATAGGCGTTCAAAATATAATTTTTATTTATTTTTATCTGCGCTATTAATTTCCTTAAAGAGCATTTGTGTTTTCGGAAGTAGACATGCAAACCGGGTGATATCGTATATGTCGAGAAAATAAGTAAAGAGTACGTTTGTTTTTACATTATATTCTAATTCCTGGTGTAATCCAAGTATAGCTTTTCCGTGAAAAGTTTGATTTTCACTTTTTAAGAAGGAAGCATGTGTTAAAGTGAAATGAAAGTTTTGAAAAATATAAATTACATTTTTCATTTGCATCAACGGCGTTATAAATTGCGTCTCATGATTCCTGCAGTAAGTAGGCCGTAAATAATTTTATTTTTAAACGTGATTAAAGCGCGGCTTTAATCACACTTTTTCGTACGTTAAAATGTCTTTACTCCTCTTGGGATTAAAGTAACACTTTAATCCCTCCGGAATTAAAGTAACCACACCCACCAGCGACTCCCATTATCAATACAATGAGAGAAAGAAGGGTTTTGACATATAGTAAGTCAAAGAGAATTCATATACGTAAGATAAAAACTAACCTTCAACAATAAATACTGATTGTCACAAGCTTTTTTAAGAAATCTGTAAAATTTAAGCTTTGTAAAAGCCTTCGTTTAGACCTGCACAACGCCTGCTCCCGCGGGCGCTCTTGCGAGCCGATTGTCTGCCCACAACAGCGCCGAAAGTGCAAGTAGTGAGGAGTAGGAAGTTTGAGGGGAGGGGAGAAGTCTGACGTAGCACGACGCGGCGCGTAGATTGAATGCCTGAGCATCTAATACATTGATCCATGCTGCAAAATTATATCTCCACTTGTTTAAATGGATTATGTCTAGTATTTCAAGTTACAACGGCCATAATTTTCTGTTTATGTTCTGTGCACTGCGGTATATCCGCCTTTGTATCCACCAATGTATGTATTTTCATTTTTTAATTAAAAAATATTAACATGCTCATTGTGACTATTAAGCAATATTTTAAAGCAGTAGCTTTTAATAAAATATTTAATTATATCTAACAAAAAATACAATTTAATAATTGATATTTTATACGATGTTGTAAACGACTCTGCACTCTTGTCAGAAATTAATCATGATTTTTTTTCAGAATAAAATGTTTTTGCTTTAATAGAACAGTCTCATTCAATGAAACACAGTTAATGAAAAAATTGTTTATTGTTGTCACCATCAAACAAAAACAATTATCATAATTTTGTGTTTAGCAAAACACTAAATTTGTGATTATCTCGTAGCAAAGCGAATTAAATTATCAGCCCAAAAACTAATTATAAATGGTATCCAAATCTAATGTGTATAATTCGTTGTAGTTTAATATTTCTCACTGTCATATATCGACAATAAACATTTTATATCGACAATCATACAAAAGGCATTATTACTTGAACCGCATGCGTCTCCCATGTTCTTGCCGATTGCTCTTTAAATTTACGCGCTATGGTTCGAATTCCGCATTATAATTGGTGGTCCCCACTCCTAGAGTAAGTCTCATCCTCACTCTTCATTGATTTTCGCATTTGCCCCCGAGCTGCTCGCGCGCAGCTGCTGACGTCAGTGAAAGTGCAAAATGCTGTGCAGGTCTGCCTTAGTTGTTTGTTGTTGTTTTGGCTAGTAGCCGTTTTCATGTCTCTTTAAAAATCCAATCAATTTACATCTCAAAATATTAACATTAATTAAAGCGTTAAACACGTATTGTCAACATCTTTTCCTAAAGAAATACGTTCACCCTTAACGTTGCCCTCACCATTGAACATTTGTACGTTTTTGATTTATTGTTAAAATATCAAGTACAATTCCTTCTGAAACTTTTTTCTTTCCTGTCATTCTCTATTTGCAGAAACATTCGTACTCTTTTTCGTACATTGCCTCGATTTTTCAAAGAATAATTTTGAAACAACACATTCTGCTTCTTTCGTGATATCATTAGAAATTTGTAGATGTTCATCTTCAGAGTCTAAATAATATGTATCGTTTGTCTGATTCAAAAATTCCTCGATTCTTCCATGTAGAATGCAAACCAGCTGAAATCACAACCACCAAATAGGTGAACCTCAAAAGGATGCCCGCCATCTACTATTCTGCTTCCTCCTTCGTGGCATAGGAGTGCACGCGAAGAAATTTACCAGGTGTTTATCTGTGCTTTATTCACTCGGAATTATGTCCCTCGCGCTACTGCGCTTGGGACACAACTGTTCTCCCTCGTGAATAAAGCTATACTTAAACCCCTTGTTGTATAAATATAATTTTAACATTAGTAAAGAATCTACAAATGCGTGCATTATTTAATGTCCCAATGTTCAAGTTACTAGTAATTGTAACAATTGGCCATGTAATTGACTAGTAACTGTTGATATCGTGGTCACTGTAACCTAGATCATTCGTTAATATTTTGTATCTTGTGATTTTGTTAATTATGATTTGATCTATTACTTTTTTTCGTTTTAAACGTTTTCCGTGTAGGTAAATTCACAGTAATCTAAATTAAAAATCTTAATTAAAAGGATGAAGTAAATTGAGAAACAGCTCTTCTTCGCGAGATCCGTCCAGAAAAACAATATTGAAATCTCCACATACAACAATGGATGCAAAAGAGCGATTACTAATTTTGTTCACAGTTATCTCTAGATTTTCTAAGAAACAGAAGTAATCTAAAGCTTGCTTTGTTAGAGGTCTGTAGATGCAAAGTAAGATAATTTTTTTTATTCATTACCTCCTGTTCGGCAATATTGCCTTTCAGGGGTGTTAACAATTTACATAATAATACAAATACTTTGTCACTCATTCTCACGTTAATTGTTCTGATTGTTAAAGATGTATTTAAAGATTAATTTTATAATTCATTTCAACTGTTGTGAAATGGACTTACACTTGTCTTGGATTACAATAACTGGGGTTAAATTTATTTATTTATTTATTTATTATTTACTTTAATTTATTATCAGATGTTAGAAATTAATGCTATTGAATACTTATGTAGGTCAGAATTTCTCTTTAGAAAATCGTGAGCATTGCCGGTTAGGTTTTGGGTAACTTCTGCCGAGTTTGGAGAGGGGGACGGCTGGAGATTCTGAAAGAAATTTATGTTCGATTTTTGTTTGTTGAGTTTTGTCATCGTTAGCGATTTAGTTTTATGTAGTTCTTGAATTATATTTACCTTGTTGAAGGATTGGTATTAACGACTGTATTATGTTATGAATATGCGGTGTCATTTCTGTGATAACTTGGTTTAATATTGTGTTTACGAACTGGACTACATCAAATTGAGGTTGTTGACTTGAAGGTGACGGCTCTGTTTCTCAAGCAAATGGCTTACGTTGTGGGAGAGAAGGGAAATGTTGATTATTTAAATTTATAGCAGGTTGCTCGCGTCTTTCAATTGACTGTTGCGGTTTGTTGAGATTTTTATTTGAAAGAAGTGCTGACCGTGACCGACGAACTTCTTGATAGACACGGCAGCCTCGATAATTTGCGGAATGCGCGTCGCGACAATTACATTAAGTTGGTTTAGAAATTTTTGGTACAGTACATTTAGAATAGTGATGCTGCCCATCACAGCGAACACACCTGGAAGTCACATGACAATTTGCTTGAGAATGTTCAAATAACTGGCAGTTTTACATTGCACAGGTGAACTACGTTTAATCCTACGTTGAACTTTAATTATACAATTCATAAATTTGTTTATTTTATTGATAGATTTTACTTCAGTCTCTGATTAATCCATTGCATATGTTTGTAATGGCTGTCTTTGCTTATTATATAACCTACATACTTTAATAACTGGGTAATTGATGCGTTTAAATTCTTCGCATATTTCACTTTCTGGTAGAGAATCTGGTATTCCTAGCATAACAGTAAAAATCTTCACTGTGGGGTCTGTCTATGTATGAAATAACACTGTTTTACTTTCACAAAATGTCTTATAGTTTCTAAAGCCCTCTACATCCGTGAAGAAAACATTGATTCCGTTATGTTGTGTTTTGTTGGTAAAGTTGGTTTTGGCTTCTAATTTAATATCATTCCTTTGTAGTTTTACCTAATACATGAATGGGTGGGATTTTCACTAATGGGGTAACATTGTCTGGCTCTTTTGAAGGTTCTTCCATGCATATTTTATATCTATTTGACACTGGAAGTTATATCTATCAATCTCCAGTAATCCCTCGACATCCGCGGATTCGCTATTCGCGAGTTCCGAACATTCACGATTAGAGAAATGCTACCGGTTTTAACATTCGCGACTTCAACATTCGCTTTTGGTTGTACTACATTTTCTTTGAAAGCGTCTTTTGGTTGTACTACATTTTCTTTGAAAGCGAGCACATTTAATTTCCTTTATTATCATCATCATCTTCATACTCATCTGGAAAACGAACTCGACAAATCTCGGAGCTCGAAGTATAACTTTCCTCAAAAATTTCACAGATGAAATGTCCATTCACATTTATAGAATAACACAATTGTAAAATAATTCAATTCAGTGGCGTCAAATTGGATTGGATTGGATTGAGAGGGGTGTGGCCAAATGAACAGAAAAGCCATTCAGAATCCGTGCAACTCACATTATAATGACCTCATTGAAGAGGAGCGTTGGGAAATCATCTGTGAGGAAAACCTCCTCGACGGTAATGATGAAGTAAAGGAAGATAAACTGCGTCCTGGAGCAACTTCAATGTCAAAACTGTTGATGGCGTTCGAAAATCAACAAGCTCTGGTGGAACTGGCATTCGAATGTGATTCGTACATGGCAATAACTTCGAAATTTAAGGGAGAATAGAAGCAGGAATTCTTCCATATTTGGATATTAGAACCGCGAGAAAGGTGATGAAACAAAAAATAGCAAATCCTATACCCAGCCATTTTCAACTTTGAAATAACATTCAAACATTATTTTGTTTCTTTATTTTGCAATGTTAATTGTGAATTCTGTTTGTAGAATCGCTTAATCAGTTCTACTGTAACTGATTTTCAGATTTTTCTTTCTTTTTTAAATAGTTTTTCGATATCCAGAAACGTAACCCACCTTTCTTAAAAGATAGACTTAACATTCGCGAGGTTTTTGGGAACCTAACTCTCGTGAATGTTGAGGGATTATTGTGTATATATATATTGTGACGAACCTGAATTATGACGTTCGTCACAGGTGCTAGAACCCCATAAAACGCAAAAAAAAGAACGAAAGAGAGCGCGGCGCAGTTCAAAAGAGGCGCGCCCGCGGATGAGGAAGTTGTCGCCTATAACGTCGCTCACAAGTCGCGAGAAAATGACGCAGTAACTGGAGGGGAGTAGGAGGCACCGCGTTACCCCTGCGAACCGAGGGCATAAAACGCGGATCCGCAACCGGATGGTTCTCTTTAGCTTTCGTCAGTGGTGGAAGAAAGATCTCTTTAGTTTTCGTCAGTGGAGGAAGAAACATCTCTTCAGATTTTGTCGGTCGGAGCAGGCAGCATTTCTCTCCGAAGCATTTGTGGCCGACGCCGAAAGATTACGCGAAGGAATGTCAAGTTAGTTAGGAGTATCCGACGTCCAAAGGCGTCTAGCTAGTCATCAGCAAAGTAATTAAAACATTTGTGAAGATTCTGGCAGTTACGGCATCGTGAGAGAGGTCGTCTCTGAAATTGGTAACAAATTGACGCTCAGATTACACCATAAAATCTGTAGCCGAAACGGAGGAGAGATCTAGTACGCGGCGAAAACTATACCTCACGCTGGCGTGCGAGAAACAACGGGCGTGAGTAAAAGAACGCGCCGGACGAGACCCGAAGGCGGACGAGCACCGTACAATATCGGACGGAGGAGTCGGGACCGAGGCGGACGAAGAAGACGGAAGAAGGACGACGGAGCTGGGAGCGCAAGAAAGAAGAAGGACGGGACCACAAGAAGAAGGAGACGGAAGAAGAACGGCGACGGGAGTTGAAGACGGAAGACGGAAGAACGAAGACAGCGCGTCGCCGAGTACCGAGGCCGCGGCGCGGAGCGCCAGTGCTAGCAGCGACGCGACAGCGAGCGACTGGGGACAAGGCCACCTAACCGCCAGGAAGGAGAGGTAACGAGGCTAGCGAAAAATATAGTTCAAGTTCGCGCCGTGTCGAATGGAGACGTTAGGAGTTGTTTGGGGAGGTTATAGAATGTAAAGGATAAATGACTTTCATGTTACAGTGTTAAAGCACGAGCCATTTTAACGCCTGGTTACCTATTAATTTTCTTTTGTAAATGAATTAAAGTAAAGGTGTTAAATTGTATCAAAGTGTGAAGGAAGGTGCGCTACAGAGCACGGTTTATTATTCAGTTGCGAAAGAGTTAAAATCGAGTGTTCAATAACATTGGTACAGCGCTGCCGTGATAAAGTTAAAGCGCAAGCAGAATTTAATCAGTTGGTTTTTTTTAAAGAATTACGAATTTTACTGGGACAGTAATTATGTTAAGCATTGGCAGAAATTTTGGTTACGTGATTTTTAAAGAGGATGTAATGTAAGCTAATGACTTATTTGGAAAATTGAAAGTGAAAAGTGACGAGTTGTGTCTGTAGTAGTATTAGTTATTATTTTGGAATCATTAAACTTTTGTTGTTACTGTTATTTTGTGTTCCTGTGTTTGGATTGCTCTCACACCCCAAAGATCCCACTGCCCTGAGATTCAAGTAAGCTCGAAAGAGCAGATATCTGACGCACCCGCCCTGACGCTCGATTGTTGTCGAGAGGATTGGCAGATTTTTATAATAAATATGAAAAGGGGTGTTACGGACGGGTTTGCGTTAGAATATATATATATATATATATATATATATATATATATATACGAACGTGAGTTTGGAGGTTCGTCACAGGTGTCCGCGCACCATAAAACACCATAATAGAACGGAGAAGAGAGCGCGGCGCAGTTTGAAAAGGGCGCGCCCGCGGACGAGAAAACTGTCCCCCGCAGCGTCCGCTGAACGTCGCGAGGAAATGACGCACATCAGCTGGAGAGGGGAGGAGGAGGCGCCGCGTTACCCCTACAAGCAGAAGACATAAAACGCGAGTCCGCAAGCGGAAGCGCTCTTTTTGGTTCACGCCCGCCGGAGTAGAAGTTCTCTTTGGTTCACGCCCGCCGGAGTAGGAGTTCTCTTTGGTTCACGCCCGCGGCAGCAGCAGCTCTTGGTTGATATCCGCCGCAGCAGCGGCTCTTTTTGGCTCATACCCGCGGAAGTGGCAGCTCTTCTGGTTCACACCATCGCCGAAGCAAGGTCGCCGATTGTATTGTACTATTCGTGAGAACAACATTAGATAGGAGTGTTCGGCGTCAGAAATGCGTCTAGTTAGTTGTCCGCGAATTTGTTGGATATTCAAAGAAAGTTTTTCTTCAGTTACGGCCCCGTGAAGGAAGTCGCCTGTTAAATCGCGACACGAGTTGATGCTGAGATTAAACCACATAAAATCTGCAGCTGGAGAGAGAGAGAGAAAACTGGTACGCGGCGAGAACCATACATCACGCCGGCGTACGAAAACACTGGGCACGAGCAAAGGACATGCTGAATGAGATTTGGAGCCGGGCGAGTACCGTTCGAAATCGGAAGAGGGAACGGAGCCGGGAGCAGAAGACAGACGAGGGAGCGGAGCCGAAAGCAGAAGACAGAAGAGGGAACGGAGCCGGGAGCAGAAGATAGAAGAGGGAACGGAGCCGGGAGCAGAAGACAGAAGAAAGGATCGGAGCCGGGAGCGGAAGAGAGAGAAGACGGGGGCGCGAAGGCAGCGAGTCGCCAGAGGCGAGGCCTCGACTTGCGCTGCACGTGCCGACAGCGTCCGCGCGGCAGCCAGTGGCCATACGCAAGGCAAGCTCAACGCAAAGGGGGAGGTAACTGTGCGAGCAAAATCTAGGTCAAGTTCGCGCCGCGTTAAAAGAAAAATGTTAAGAGAAATTATACGGGGAGGTACTGGGCTATGAAGGCAAGATAACTTTCAGTTCGTAATTACAATGCACTAGCCATTTTGACGCCTGATTACCTGATAGATTTGTGAATGAATTGAAGTTAAATTTTTGTAGTAGTAATTGCACTTGAAGTGTGGAAGGAGTCGTGCCCCAGAGCACGTTACTTGTTCATGTAACTTTAGGGAAGAAAATGTAAAATAAGAATGGTAAAGAGTACGAAGTTATTTAGTTAAGAATGGAAGTAAATTTGACCAATTTAATCACATAGGAGTTCCTTAATTCATTGAGCAGTAATTCAGTGTGTAAAATTTAAGAGTCTTTGGTTATTTTTGGTTTAACGAGAATATTCTGTGTGTTGATGGTACGTTGAAAACTCGAGAGAGGATGACGATGATTTTTGTGTAGTAGGTTTGGTTATTTTTTTTGAAGTAATTAAACTTTGTTTTACTGTTATTTGTGTTCTTGTTTTGGATTGCTCTCTACACCCCAAAAGAACCCACTGCCCTGAGAGAAAGAGAGGTTGTGACGATTGTGACAATCGCGCAGCTGCCACGCCCAAGCGCCCGCGCCACGGCGTCGGCCGAAGGGGGGATTGTTTAGCAGACTGACCCTTCGGGTCAACCCTCCCGGGAATTTCTAGGAACACAGCGACTGACTGGCTCCAGGGACCACCAGTCACCCAATTTACATTTCGTGCAAGAGAGAGCACCGATTACGGAAATTTCCACTAAAATCAGTCGAAAAACGCTCTGGGTGATTGGAGGAGAATTTTGTATGACGCAGGGACCTTTGGCCAATAGAACCGCCCTTTACAAAATTTTAGCGAAGTTTCTGGAACTTTTGAGTGACTGGAGGGAGGAGAGAGACTTGGTGCGAGCTCGCGGGTGTCCACGCGGTATCAGAAAGGGCCGAGTGCCCACCGCGATTAGACAGATCAGAGAGGTGCGAGTGCTCGTCGGTGGCAGGCTGAGAAGGGGCAAGTGCCCGTCGTGAGCAGATTAGTCTGAGTTGAAAGGCGAGAAGGGCGTACCGGGAATTTACGGGGCAATTATTGCGCTAGGGAATTCTCACTGCTTAATCGCACTTGATACGTGTGGCAGTTTTACCCCCACCATTTCGCGTGGCAGTATTTCCCGCATATTTAATTACGTGTCGTGAGTTCAATCTATCGGGAGAATTTAGACCGATTAATCTCACGTAATTCGGACATCTACAACTGGAACTAGAGCTGAACTGTCGTGGCCTCCTGACATCACGCTTGGCGGGAGTGGAAGAACTCTGCCCCCAACCCACCGCAGACGGCCGATTGGAGCGGCCCTTCCGAGGTGAGAGAGAGAGAGGACATTGACCGGAGAACAGCCGGAGCCGCCCTTGCTCCAACTCAATGGTGACGTGAGTGGAACGCCAGGCAACGGCCTCCGCATCTCAGGCACTTTTTTTACTGAAAGGACTCTTGTTTAGCAAAGAAAGAAATTTGAGTAATTCTTTAAAAAAGCGTTGGCCGCGCAGTGGTCCTTTATATATTAATGATGAAAGCTTTAATTTTAAGATTTTAGTTCATAATTTTTTGTAGTAGAAATAAGTATTCGGAAAGGGAAGGTAACGTCGCTGAGCTCATGCACAGAATTGAAAGTAATTATTGTTCTTCATAATTTGGTTAATTTTTTCTGATTAAATTTTACATTCTTATAGAACAATTCATTTTTATTGTTCCTCATTTCGTAAAAAATAGTAACGTCCATCCATCAGCCCTATTTCAGGGTCTCATCGCTTCCTGAGCTAGCCGGTACCACGACTCAGGTAAGAGCGGGGGCCTTCGTCCCCCTCTTATATATATTGTAACGTACCGTGAATATAGTACTTTACAGATCAAATAAAATAATATGGATTGATAAGGAGCAGGAGTCCTTCCCGTAAATGGGCTCGGGGAACTTACCAACTTGAATGAAAATACATATATTCACTTGTAATAAAAACAAATAAACCAAACATTTCTTCATCATGAAAATTTAGAATGATACTTGCTTCTGTTACATGATACTGTGCTTCACTATTCTACGCTAGACATACAACTGCATTCACTGTCCTAATTAACCATTCGACTGCCATTCACTTTTCTGACTTTTCTGACTTTCTAACGTCATGGTGCATACACCTATCCTGGAATAAGTAACCCCGTTATTACTCCCTATATGCTACTTTCAATAGGGATATTCCCTTTCCTGTTCCCTTCCCACTTCTCCACCGGGCAAGTTGATAATACCTGATAAGTAACAGTTCGCCTTCTATGTTGCTTACCGCCTCGCCGCGAGTGCTGGTCGCCCGGCCCCTGGCTGCCCACCGCGCCGCGCTGCACTGTCCGGTGACCTTGGGAGCGGTGCAGCCGGCCGTTGCGCGACGCCCGCTCCCACTTCGTCCCGTGATTCTTGTTATTCGTGAATCTCCACTCAGTGTTGAGCTCGTATCACCCTCTGCTCACACGGGGAGAAACACCGACATGTCTAGTTCTCCACAGTCGTCAGTATTCTTCTTCTTCAGCACTTCCACCAGCTACGCGTTCTGGTCTGACTATCACTGATTCTACAATTCACAAATGTAGGTTCCCAACTACACACGGTTACAATATTACTGTAGCAGCGTTACCTCGACCCTCTATGTCGGTTCAATATATATCTCGGGAATCATGATACCTTGTCTTTTGGCAGAGTTTGGCAAAGGGGGACCGGATGGTGGAAGAGAACTAGATGTGAATAGAGATGGGTTTTGGAAAGGACACTGCCGAAGTTTTGAAAGTATGTGTTTTGCAAGCTTGCTATCGAGTGCATGTTTTCCAGTAAGGTTCAGGTGAAGACCATGCCGGGTGGTGTTTTTCTGAAGTTTAACTCAAAAAGTTTAACATTTGTGTCTCTCATATGCAGATTTCAATTGGTTGTTTGCTTATCTAATGTCAATGTAGTGTTGGTTTGTTATATCAAAAGGGCAGAATCGAGACTAAAGTTCTTTTGGGCGGCAGGTTATAGTTTGTGAACATTTTGGTCAGGTATACAGTGACCATCCAAATTAATGTTATTCTGCTGTCCTATGGTGATAACTGTGTCCTCCCGACTTGGTATCGGTGTCTGTACAGGAGACCATCTCGTCAGCAAACCTACCATTTCATTTAATTCCTATTTGCGAAGAGAATGTAAGTATATCTTTTTAATTATGTTAGATTTATTATTTGATTCGGGTTAACTTGGCAATCACTTTAAATAATTCTTCGAATAAAATGGGAATTTGCCAGTAGTTACTTGGAAGTATGACCTTAGAAGAATACCTATGACGCGTCCGAGGTTAAGAATGAAGTACGGTCTCTTACGGCGACAGTGATACCAAACGTGGTGCTTTTCTTCTCTACTGTATGAATCGAAAGCTACGCACTCGATGGTGACGACGAATCCCGCAATGGGGCGGAGCGCTAGTTTAGCGCTAAAGTAGTTTGCCTCGAACCTTTCCAATTTTATGAAAGCGTATTTTCTTCCCTTTCCTCAAATCTAAAGCTATTTCTATGAAACTTCAATACACAGGAAACGTTTCTGTTGAGTATCTCACGTACTTTGTGCTTCGAAATGTCATAAGTAGACCCCGGAACTTCATGCACTAAAAAAGTTAAAATTTTGCAAACCCTGCAATTAATATACGCACTTAAAATAGCCAATATGCGCGCTTAAAGCTCAGAATATGCGATAAACAAAAATATAGTGAGCAACAGTTAACATTTATTTATATAAACCTTCATTTTACACTGTAGTATAAAACGCATGTAATAAAAATATATTTTAAACTTTATAATAAACAAAAATGTTATTAAGCAAGAGAACCAATATCATTGTTACAAAATGCCGTAATATTCAGACCAGTTTACTAAGTTCATGCACAAGAATTAAGTTACAGGAAGTAAATCGTTTCAAGCGAAAACAATCTTATTAGAAGTTTATCGGAAATATTATGTTGATATTGAAGCATTAGCATGGCTTAATTCATTTTTCGTATGAAAGAGAAATACACGAAAATATCTGACTTCGACATATTTTTACGCAAAACCTGGAAAATATATCGCATAAACAAAAATATTCAGTTAATGAAAAAAGTTCGAGAAATATGCAATGATGCATAATAAAAATGGGCTACTTTTGTTTTATTTTTGGTAATAGGTAAAGTTATATACATTTCCTTTCGATATGCGCAATAGGTAAAAAAAATATGGTATTGCATGAAGTTCCGCGATCTGTTTATAAGAAATTAGGAAGAAATTAATTTTAAAGTGCACCACTATTTCAATAATATCCTAAATTCAAGCCAACTACATGCGGTTGCAAAAAGACCAAGCCTCATTTTCCCTTTCTAACAGCAGATAAATAATGAGTTTTTGATTACCGAACAAAAGAGTATTTAAAATTCCTTTGACGACAAAATAAGTCTGGCCCATGGGAAGAAACCGATTTGATTAACGGGAACCCGAGCTGCATCGTGCCGGGAGAGCGGACAGTCATCTCCCGGTAGACATTTAACTTCGACTTGTTTAAAACCAAAGAAACTAAACACAGGCGAACAAACACAACCGGAACACGAACTTTCTGAGCACAGTATGACAGGGAACCGAAGCACGAGGCACCGCAGCTGTGGCTGATCCAACAGCTGAACGTATCCTTTCCTACAAAAATTATTGTTCAAGTTTCTGGCAGTTTATGAGACATGTGAAGCAAAAGTGGGGGGGGCAGTTATGGGGAAATGAAGGGGAACAGGTTGAATCCGGGTTTACAAGAACTGTTTTCCTGTGTCTTCGAACACACGCCCATGCACTAAAAAACTTACCACTCCCTCTCAGAACACTTGTCATTTTTTTTAGTTGCTGGGCCATAGTTAGAGCAACCTAAGACATTTGTAATCAAGTGCTTGGCTGTCCGGTAGACTTCGCGTCCTAGGCACCTGCGACCAGCGGCGGCCAGTGGGTTGTGAATTAGGAGTGTTGGCAGGTGTGTCCGAACTATCACATACATTTTACCTCTTCAAAATATTTCTTGAATGAGGAAAACTATAGCATGTAGAGTACAATCGATTTGCACATATCGGGGTTTTAATCCTTGTCTACGGCAACTTTAAACTTATAACGGAAGATACAACTGAGCTCACGAGAAAATAGATTTTTTTAAAATATTTCCAGCAAAAAAAAAACAGTAATTTATGAAATCAGATGAAAGGGTCGATATTCTTAGCTTAGTTAATAGCCGTGGACTCAGTCGAACAAAGCTCTAATAAAAGCACGCTGCTCCCACCCAACTCTCACAAGGGAATGCCGCGATATGACATGTCGAAACATGCCCTCATATTTTTTTCATTGAATGTTCATGCCATTTTCATCTCAGGATGAAAATTTTAGCTGCCGATACATACTGCTAATTATTTTAAAAATTTCCAAACTTGCCAACATTTTCGCTCTATTTTTCGTTTCTACAGAGAACTTGGACAGCCCTCCCAAGCCGAGCAACAAGCGCGCGACCGCCGAGGCTGGCATTGCAGAAGGTTGTTTTCTCAAAGTCAAATGACATTCGGTGGGGGCAGGCCATCCCCAGGATATTCATTGCTTTTCTTATTATAAAAGTCCATTTTATTTGAGATATTTTACTTCCTTAACCATTTCTCAATGAAATTTTGTTACATTTTTTCATTACCATGAATATCATCAACATACATAATTATTAAATATTGAAATGTATATCATATAACTACTATATCACTTCATATTAATTGTAATTATGTAAAGAAGATATTTAAGGGTTGTTTTGTGAATCAAATTCACATCTCATGGCCTCATGTTGTTGTTTTTTTCGCGAAAATCACAGTTCTTTAATTTCTTCCCTTACAATGTTTTAAGGAGTATATCTCTCACGGGAATATTGTTCACGAGTATTGTTGTACGTAAATCATAATTATTGACATTTTTAGGATATCAGTGACTGTAGATATCTAATGCACAAGAAATAATCACAACTGGTTTTAATTTTAAATTATATCACGAAAAGTGGGCATTCATCATTTAATTGCTGATTGGCATCAAGAAATGTTATATCCTATCTTCGATAAAAATACAAAATATAACAATTTTGCATGTACTACAAATAATGAGTTCTTTCTAATAAAACAACTTATACAAGAAACTATATTTTCTGTTTATAGAAGAATTATTTAAAATTCTATTTTACATTTATAGAGATTAAATTAATTTATATTTTAAAATGAAAAACATTCAATTTTGTGCTTTAAAATATTACTTAGGCCTGTAAATACTGCGAACTAAATGAACCAATATTTCTCGCTCAAATGAACATTCACTTGCAACTGACATTCCAACGCATACCGATAAGATTCAGCAACCGTTAAATAAAAGACGGATAGGCCAACTATTACCAGAAGCCAAAGATTATAGAAAGAACATCCAATTACAGTCTGTTCCCATCTGGGAACACCGGGAAAAACGGGTTACAAAATATTTTCTCATGACTACTAACATACCTGTCTGTGTCGATAAATCAGTTCTCTTTCGGAAATTTAGAAAACAACTTACAACTTTTTTCGCACTTTTTCAGTTTGCACTGAAATTTTGCTTGTGATTTCACAACTGAATTGATTCGCAGTAGACGCGGGCAATAGCTCTCAAATTCGTGCGGAAGGGGCTCTAGAGGAGGTAGCTAATGTTGGAGTGAAAGATGAGCGGTTGCAGCAAGGTTTATCACGACGTATTTCTTACAAAAATTAATAACGAGATAAAACTAAAATTCGGGGGGAAAATTATTAGTCGTTTAGACTACACATAGTTTATTATTGGTGTTATTAGTTTTATTTTAGCTGCTAGGAGGGGCAGCTGCCTCCCCACCTGCACCTCGCCGGAAACGACCATGGAAGCAGAGACCGCCGCTTGTGGCGATCCGTGGTGTTGAGTCACAAGGCGAGCGCGCTGGGTAACGCCTGCCTGCATAGGGTTGGCTATTTTATACCGGCGAAAGCAAAGGGCCAATTCACAAATTCAGGATGTTTTAATTGACTTGCAATGTGTATCGGCGCCTAAAATTTACACCATGAGGGTAAAAAGGGCATGTACATTCAATGAAAAAAATATGAGGGCAGTTATTCGCGATCATGAAAATTGCATTTTTTTGGTATGTCATAACCTGCAAACTTACCATATTTTTATTTTCCCGTATCCTATACGTTCGTGTAGTACAGGGAAAGTTATGTAAAGCTGCACAAAAAACGGCGGATTTTCGGCCGAAAAATTCATTGCCGGGCTCTGATAACGAAAAAGTGAATAATCCAGTTGCTAAATTAAGAAAAAAAAACCTAACACGTGGTGCAGCCAGAATTCCTGTTTTGTGGGTCCTTGATACCGATAAACTGACTGAAATCAAACCGTCTGTCCGTGAACAACGCTAGCAACGAAACCGTTCGGCCTATTTTCTCCAAAATTGATATTCCCCAATTGATCTGGCTGATCTCGTCGCCCCTTGAATTGGAAACCGATATTTTAATTTTGGGGGTACTTTACATGAAGTCCGTGGGACATTTTCAATTTTTTTACAAACCGGCTCCAATTTTTTTCTTTAAATTTCTTGGTAGAATAGAGTGAAATATACTTATTAAGGTGGCACAGATCCAATTTTCACGGTTAATTCTGAATTTTCAAAAATTGCAGAAGTTTGAAATTTATTCGGCGTCTTCCTCCAACTACAAAATTGCAGGTATAGATTTTTCCTTTAAATAAAATGTTCTTCATAGTGAGTTGTTTCTTTAAGGTCCTGTACATTTTCTGAAATTTTCAGTAGTTTTCGCGCAATATTGCGTGCAATATGTGCAAGTTAAAAAAATTCAAAAACAGATTTTCTCAAAAACGGCTCCAATTTTTTTCTTAAACTTTTGGTAGGGATAGTGCTAAATGTACTCTATTAGATGACATAAACGCCATATTGCTCTATCCCTTTGTTGTTGTTTTTTCAAAAACTGCAAAAAATTTAATTTTTTTACTTGTCTCTCACGTCGTTAATATTTACATTAGTGGCGATTTGTTTACATCATTATATAAATGAGTGCATGTGCTCTAAATAATGTCAGGTAAAGTTTCTCGAAAACACAACCGTTTTCTGTGAAAACTAGCTCAAAATTCCGCATTTTCAGAAACGCTCAAACGCCATTTTCTCATGAATAGCTCCAAATATTTTCTTCAAACTTTCCGAATAGATCGTGCTTATTGCACTCTTTAATACGACGTTAAGTTTATTTAGAGTTTTTTTGTTATGTGTTTCAAAAATTACACTAATGTAATTTTTTGAAAGATCTCTCATACTTTAATATACACATTACCAGCAATTTGTAAATATTATTATACTTGTGAGTGTAAGTGCTTCAAATTAAGTTTTTTTGAAAACCCAAAAATTTCCTGCGAAAAGCTTCAAATTTCGCATTTTTAGTAGCGCTTCAACGCCATTTTCTTTAAAACGGCTACAAATTTTTAAAAGAAAATTGCCATTTAGGACAAAGTTTTTGTGTTCTTTAATACTCTGAAATTACTATTTTCGATCTACCATTAGGAAACCGAAAAATTGAGAAAATGTCCAAAAAATGTACTTCGGGTGGCGATAGATAGCAGGCGATATTCTCAATGAAATGAATTTATCAAAACTACATCTTCAAATAAGGTCATGTTTAATTTTTTGAAAATACGAGTAGGTTTTAAGTAACTTTTTGGCAAACAAAATAGCCCGCTGCAAATTTACTGCGCTTCAGACACCCGGATGCGTCGTAAATTAGAATTTGCAATTTTGTGTATTATTTCTTTTTTGGTTCTTACATTCGACCTTTTGTTATACATTTTCACATTAATCTTTTAGAAATTATTAATTTTTAAATATTTGAAATAAAAATTACTAGCGCTCAGAGAATAGCGACAATGCAGGGAATGCAACAATGGAATTCCGTTTCGCGCTCGCGAATTTTTGTGAATTACGTGTCATTGTTGTGACTTGATGTAGCTGTATGTTATCAGGCTTCTTTTTCCAATACAAGTTTACAAAACTTTTGTATTATATTTTTATGCAGTTGTAGAAATCACATAGTTTTGACAACACTGCGATGGAAACAGTGAGTTGTTCGCTTCTTGGTTGAATTGGACGTTTTCAAATAGCTAAGATGTTAGTAGCGCAGAAAGTGCAATATTTCAATCTTACGTTGCTGTTTCCAATAACAGAAAGTATGTGCTGTTGCAGCAGCACTAGTTATTACAATGTAAAACTGTGAAATAATAATATCGAACTATTGCTACGAGAGCCACTTGCTGCTCCTTCTTCCACGACGACAAATTGCAACGTCGGTTTGTGTTGAAACTGAGCTGTCCGCCTTCTCGCTTCTACTTCTCACCAAGAAGGCCTCGCTCGCCCCCGCTGCTGCTCCCGCCATCCGCTTCGGCCACTGCCGATGGCTCTGCTCTCGAATCGTCTTTCTGATGAGCCCTGGTTTAGGAGCTAGCGTTGACCACAGACGGACGGACAGAGAGCAGACGTTTTGCCGTCAATCGACTTTCGGTATCAAGGACTCACAAAATATGGATTCTGACTACCCAACGTATTAAAGAAAGTAATTTACTATATATTCGAACAAGATTTATCCACTTTTCCGTTTTCAGGACCCGGTAATAAGAGTTTTTGTGTAAAAAGAATTCGCCGTTTTCCGTCGCACAATTACGATTATTTCTCTTCTTACTTGGGTAAGGACGAGAAAGTAAAACTACTAGAATAGGGAAGAACTACAAGGACTTGAGCAAACATAAGAAATGTGAAGGGATTAGGTAAAGAGAAAAATGCTGAGAAAAACATAGGTCTGACAACACTGCGATGGAAACAGAGAGTTTTTCGCTTCTTGGTGAATTGGAAGTTTTCAAATAATAGCTAAAATGTTAGTAGCACAGAAAGTGCAATATTTCAATATTATGTAGCTGTTTCCAATAACGCGGAAAGTATGTGTCGTTGTAACACCACCAGTTTCTTCTGAAATCTATCTCGTATGGGACTGGAGTGTAATTTTGTTCGGTTGTTTCTTATAAACTGCCAAGAACTATCACCATCCTTGGCGTATGATGTACAAAGGATTAGAAAGCTTACATAACATGATAATTTGTAACTATAGCCCAGTCGCGACTCGTGGTTTTATAAATGGGGAAGGCTGCAAATGCATTGCATTTCCTGCATTGTATTTGTATTAATAATAAGTCTGATACAGTGTTACAGGAGTAGCGCTCCTACCGCATATTGGGAAAACTAGTTGAAGCGTAATGCTATTCGCTGAGCTGCCTAGTACTGCTATCTGGTGAACACGCCCTTTTTCAGACCCTAGGCCCCACCCTTGAGGGCTGCCTGGCTGCAGCCTTCGTCCGCCGGTAAGCCTGTGCAGTGAATGCATGACATCACGCATCCTCGTTTTACACAGGCCTTATGGCGGAATGAAGTGGAAGCCTAAAGTCGCGTCCACACAATGCGTCTTTTCTGTGCGTCACGGGAATAAAATTGCAAGCGCAAAGTTGAAAGACGAACGTTCAACTCAGCGCACGTGCGCTAACGTGTCCACACGGTGCAACCATGGTGCAACATTGTGCGGTGGTTGATCTATTCTGCACAATGGATCCAGGTATTTGCACGGTGATTTCGGCAGCTTATTTTATAATCAGTCGAAAGAAGAGAAAAAGAGAAAACTTTCTTTTCCCTATAATCTTGAATGAACTGAAAAGTGAGTTCTTTGTTTTCAAGAGCCATTCTGAAAATACATAACCTTGAATGAAAACTATTGCATTTTATTGTTTCAGCTATATAACTTATGAAATAAATTTCGAAAACTGGCATTACGAAAAAATAAAATAAGAATTAGGGAGAACATAATATTCTTCTATCATTGCAACACACCGAACTAGAAATGGAAATAATCACATGTTTATTTTTACTAGTTTCCTCTATATAGCTTAAGATATATATATATATATATATATATATATATATATATTGAAAATTAATATTACCGTAAATATATAATAAAAGAATAATCTGCAACGAATTCGCAATGAAACAGACAGCAGACAAAGAACTCTTTTTCACAGCTCGGTATTCCGGATGACTTCGCTATGAAATACACGTTCTTTGGAGGAAGCGCACGAGAAAGACGAACGAGATTCCCGTCAGCTCTGTGGAGCTTGTGCTATTGCATGCATCCATCGTTTTGACGAAAGGACGCATGCCCCAATCGCATGCGCTACGTGCGCTAGACGCATGCGCAAAATTGAAAGACGCATCGCGTGGACGCGCCTTAACGCTTCTCTTCCCTGTCAACAGCTTCAAACGCGTTACGGCCGGCCGTTAACAAACCGACAAAAAAAGTTTGATATGATTGTTTCATATTACAACTCAGAAATCCATTATTAATAAATAAATACATTATAAACATATTTTTATTTTTACATTCCCGTATACGTACGTATACATGGAGTGATATACGTAGTATAGGGAAAGTTATGTAATGCTGCGCGAAAAAATGGCCAATTTTGCCAGAAAAAAATTCGTTGCCGGGCGCTGATAACGAAAAAGGGGATAAAACCAGTTGCTAAATTAAGAAAAAAATCCCCTAACATGTGGTGTAGCTAGAACCCCTCTTTTGTGGGTCCTTGATACCGAAAAACCAATTGAAAGGAAAACGTCCGTCCGTCCGTCCGATTTTTCTTTTAAATAAAATTTGTTGTCCAAAGTGAGTTCCTGCATTAAGGTCATGTGCCTTTTTTTGAAAATTTTAGTAGTTTTTAGCGCAATATTGCGTACAATATGTAAAATTTTAAAAAATTACAAAAACAAGATTTTCTCAAAAACGGCTCCAAATTTTTTCTTTAAACTTTTAGTAGGTATAGTGCCTAATATATTTTATGAGATAACAAAAACGCCATACTGCTCTATTCTTTTGTTTTTTCAAAAACTGGAAAAATGTATTTTTTTTACTTGTCTCTCGTCGTTAATACATTAGCGGCGATTTTTTCACATTATTATATTTACGAGTACATGTGCTTTAAATAATGTCAAGTAAAGTTTCTCGAAAACAACGGTTTTCTGTAAAAAGTAGCTCAAAATTCCGCATTTTCAGAAACGCTCAAACACCATTTTCTCATAAATGGCAGCAATATTTTTCTTGAAACTTTTGTGACTGATGTAGCTAATTACACTCTTTAATATGACGGAAAGTTGATTTTGAGTTGTTTTTTTTCAAAAATTATATAAATGTATTTTTTTAAGATCTCTCACATCTTTAATACGTTCATTACCAGCAATTTGTAAAGATAATTATATTTGTGTGTAAATGCTTCAAATAACTTCAAATGAAGAATTCTGAAAACTCAAAAATTTTCTGTGAAAATGAGCTTCAAATTCCGCATTTTAAGTAGCGCTAAAACGCAATTTTCTTTAAAATGGTACATTTTTAAGAGAAAATTGCCATTTAGGACTAGGTTTTTGTGTTCTTTAATATTCTAAAATTAATATTTCTTTTCTATCAACAGGAAACCGAAATATTAAGAAAATGTCAAAAAATGTACTTTTGGCGGTGATAGATGGCAGCTGGCAAAAGTGTGTGGCAATTCCGAATAGCTAGCGAAGACCCAAGGAAATAGAAAACTAATACGGGAAAGTCTGTGCCATCCCGCAAGCACTAGTTAAATTTCTTTTGGGGGCGATTTCTGTAAGAGAGGTTCCGCCTTACAGCTTTTAACGACGAGCCGCACCTGCTATTATCTGACCAAGCAGACTGTAGGACTGGCGATGAGGGCAGCACTGCGCTTTATTTTGCTTCGGAAAGAAAGAGACGTAGCTATTTGTATACTCAGTGCGAATGAAAATTGAAGCCCTGATCTAGACCAAGGCCCGGTATATATGGTCTCTTGTAATGCCATCTTATGATCAACAATACTCCTGACAGTCCATTTAAAGTCACGAGGAAATGCCGACGCGTTCGATAATTATATTTATAAATACTGATAACCATATGAAGAATGGAAGTATTTCGAGTCCCTAAAAGTAACCACATATTCTAGTCATGCTACACCACAAATTTTAAATCATGAGTACATGACATTCGAATTAATGAAAAATATCCAGGAATTTCTTCTTAAACTTTCTGATTCCAATAAAATACAGCGTAATACATATATTTTAAATCGTTAATTAGTGATCAAATTATTAAGAGATTTCCGTGTGATTAACGTAATGTTTCTATGAAAAATAATCTTAAGAAAAACTAATGACTGATTAATTAGCATTAGGTAATATATTATGAAAAAATGTTCTATTACTTTGGAACAGGGACATACATGCACCCAGAGGCGGGATTCGGGGGGGGGCAAAGGGGGGGCAACTGCCCCCCCCAATGTTGGGACATATTTAAAAAAATATATTTAGACATTGCATTCAAGTTTATGTTAAAAAAAATTTACTTTTTTCTGTATTTTCAGAAGAATTTTAATAATAATTAAGGGAATAATAATTTATTAAGCTAAGATAATACCATACTGCATAAATAAATTGGCAAACTTTAGTTCAATACTATAAAACGAGCGGGATAATGTTCAGCGTTACTGTGAATATCCCGTATTGAAAAAACATCCTTCAATTATATTTTACTTTTAAATGATATTTATTACTCGTTCACTTTACATTTGCAGACGGCAGAATTAGGAACTAATATTGTTTTGAAAGTGAAGGCCCGAACACACAACCGAGAATACACGAATGGCCCCGATGTCAATCAGCATCTGACCAATCAACTGTCTCCGAAGGCAGCACAAGCGCTACGGACACAGCTGACGAATTATGCCTTTCTGACAGTGAGCTGGAGTCGTGCTCTTAAATGATTAAGATAATATACAATAAAATAGAACACACCACACGCTATTCACAACATTCACATACAATATTTTTATTTCTTCTTTTGCACTTATCTACTACTTAATGGTTATGTTCTTGCCCCTCCCGTGTTCTGTATGGTGCTCACCGCCATCTATATCATATTAAACGGTCAGTATAAACTGCAGACGCGCGTTTCTCATTCAGTCGGCGGTGACCTCATGTAAACAGATCGCAGCGCTCCGTCTGCAAATGTAAAGTGAACGAGTAATACTTGGAAATTGAACAGTTGCATGCGTAAAATCATGTAGGTTTGACATCTTGTACTTCCTACTCAGTTTCGAACTTCGAAGAAGAAAGAACGAAGTCTCTGTTCTTTCGGAGCCCTCAACACATCCACAGTACGTGTCCTTTCGGCACTGTAGATCAGTGGGGCCAGTGGCGGGCTTTCTCACGCCAAGAACTCACACACACACACGCACACGCACACGCGCACGCACACACACACGCACGCACACACACACACGCACACGCACACACACAAATCAGCCCAGCTTATCGGAATGACCAACCTCACAGGCGCTGAAAGAGGTGTGAGGAAACAGTGGGCAGCTTGCGGTACGATTCATTATAATCGGTAATTCGTTTAATTCGCACGTAATTCATACGTAATTCGTTTAATTCGCACTTGTGGAGAGAAATGTCTTGTAATGATGTGGAAAGTTGATTCTTAGTATTTTGCTCATAGACCAAAATAAATACTCTACTATTAATAATAAAATTAAAAATGTCTTAACGACAGCTGTGAGTGACAGGGACAAAAGAGAGCAAATAAATCAGTCGTTAATTATAATAAGCCTATTGTCCACCCATTCGGTTCTCTCATTTTTAAATTGTTATTGCGGGCTGTGAAATAAATGTTTGTCCATCATGAATGCGGACCACTGACCTGGTCCTCAGCTAGAGGACTTTCGGTATAGGTGACGATGACATCTCTGCGACGTCATAAGAATAAGAGCTCAGTTGAGTTCTTGCAGTTCTGGCGAACGCACGAGCTTTTATTATAGTGAAACGAGCCAGATCAAGAAAGTAAGAAGATTTCAGCTCTTGTATCTGACAGGTGAGAAATTAATGTTCATCGCGTTTAGTTCAAATTAGGATTTAATCAATAGCTAATGAATATACAAGTGTTATTGTTTACTGAAGGAAATATGACTTTACCAGACGACAATCTCATAGATACTTTGTTCTCCTAGAAGTTATAGCAAACTTCGGTGGCCATTGACTCACGTTATTCTAGTATCCCCTGGGTAATCGAGAGAATAACATCTCTTCGTTAATGACGACAGAGGAGTGTCAAATAATGCGTTAATCTGCTTTGCAACCTACCCAGGAAAAATGATGATCACGCTAGGCCACTGATAATAACTTCCCTTCTCTGTTATTATGAATGGGAATCTGTTGTTTTAATCTAATGTCGGCTGTATTAATATAACAAAAAAGATTTTGGTTCTTTTTTGGACAACAGAGCAACTTTTACTACGAGAATTTAAAAAAGGTTTGTTATTGCTATGAATCTGTTAAAGTTGGTGCATGGTAAAGTTCGGCAAACTGACAGTTTTGACCACTTTCCAGAATGTAGAATGTTTTTATCTCGCCGATTTAGCATTGCGTAGCTAATATTTATGTACTTCAATGCACGCAATTTGTATGTCATTAAAACTGTAAATTTTAATTACAATTCAAATACTTCAATCATTTAATTCTAATACTTAACACTGATCATTATTTGTAAAGAAAATTATTTGATCGTCGCTTTCCTCAAATAATTTAATTTCAATATTCAATTTTATACTTAATATGTGAAAAATTGCTACATTCATACAGTTATTTAAACAAGAACAAAATAGTGAAATGTAATGCCTTTCGCTGCAGGTGTGATGTGCTACCAGCAGTGCTTACAGGCAATTACAAATTCTTCCAATACAGGATGCAAATACTGAGTTCGCAGGGAAGCTAAGTTCCCTGGAGGAGCGTGATGGTGAGCGAGGTTTCAAGTACAGAGGCCAAGTACGATGAAGTATGAAAATAAGTTTAATAAAAAATAGAGCTGCAGAGCAGCGTGAAGTTGCTACAACAGTGTCTCTGGGCTGTCTGTCCCGTTATCAGCGCTAGAGGATCCTTTTATAGAAAACAGGGAAATTTATAGGGCCATTACGCCACCCCCGCCTGAATTGTACATGTCTCGGATGTAATAAACAAACATTACTGTCCGAGTGCTTTCGCCTTTTTGACATCACTTTCTCATAAGTCTCGCTACACCCCCGCTTCCACAATCTGCCTCCTCATTAACGCTGACAGCGGTTTTGGGCCCCTCTCATCAATATACTTAAAGATAAGCCTTCGAGCGCCCGGTCCGGACGCCACCCCAGTTTAGATAATGTAAAGAAACGATATTTCTCTCGGGTACATGTATGAGGAAATATCCATTGCTTCTGTTACGCAATGCTTTACATACTCTTATATGAAGGTGCATTAACCATTACAGAAAGCAAAATTTTTACATATGTTTTGTCAAAAAATGTATTAATGAGTAAAGTTTAAGTGTACCGTCACACAAAATTTGACATTAATAATTATGTACTATGCTCGCACTTTTTCTTGATCCTCCAGCTCCCTAGTTCTCGCTCAGCCCGGCACAGCACGGCTCGGCAGAAAACATGAGTCCCACTCGGAACGTCACGGCTCAGTTTGCAGTGCTGCTCACTTTCTCCCTTTACAATTCGGACTTCTCAGTTTTCGCTCTCCCTTTATAACGACCTCTGCGTACCGTGCACCATTTCGTTACTCAATAATTTCTACAATTATTAATTATTTCTTCAGAATTAAAAAAACAACAACCTTGAGTTGTTTCTCATTGCTATCTAGTCCAAGGCGTGCTTTTACGCTGAGTTTCCTGTGGATGTTGACAGCACTGCACTGCCGTGACGTAAACAGAACCTGCCTCCCCTCGCACCCCCCGCTGTGGAGTATCAAGAAAAAGTGCGCGTATAGTATCTTTATTCGATTCTAATAACTAGACCGCGGGATTACATGGAATTGCTTGTCGGTTTTTTGTTATTTGTTAACTGTGACGTTATGGTAACTGTGAAGATGAAATGATATGGTGATGATAGGGGGTGAAAGGACGAATAGAAATGCAACCATGCCCAAGGCGGGAGTCAAACCCGCGATCCTTCGGTGCGAGATCGCTAAGAACTACCTGCGTATATCACAAGTTTTTGTCTAGAAGTGGGTCGAACGTTGAGTTGAACGATAAGTCGGAAAGTTCCGTTTCATGCAAGACGTCAATACAAAATGTGTCATGGCAAAAGGAAGCAAGAGGCTCTCGTAATAATAGTCCGATAATTTTTAAAAATAAATAGGAAGAACAATTTAAAAAAAACAGGAGATAATACAAAATGATTTGTTTCTCAGACATTTTTTAACCACGTTAAAGAGTATAATGTACACGGTGAATCATGCAGCTGAGTACAAGTAAATTGATAAACGTATATTTTGAAAATAGATTTCATGAAATTTCTGATATGGATTCAGATAACAAAGTTTTTGCTTTACCATTTTCAATGTTGACAGCGTAAATCACGATTTACATTTGAAAATATTGGATCTTCAAAATGATACAGAATTGAAAGACCAATTCCAACACCAGGAAGATCTACTTCATTTTTAATAAAACATTCTTCTGTTTTACTGCTTTTTACTGTTTCCTAAGCTCCACAAGCATGCTACCATTATTTTAAGTAGACATGCTTGTAAGCAATATTTGTTGAGAAATGATTCATTGAAAAAATGCATCGTTGAATTAACAGTTCGGACCGTTCAAGTAACAATGCGGAATCTCACCGCTGTGTGCAACTAACATAATTAATAACATTCAATAATAATTAACAAAATTGAAAGCAATGTGTATAATTGCAGCACAGTTAATTAACTAAAAGCATGTAAACGAATATTTTGATATTTAC
The DNA here is from genome assembly GCA_031308135.1 of Acheta domesticus. Taxonomy (NCBI): domain Eukaryota; kingdom Metazoa; phylum Arthropoda; class Insecta; order Orthoptera; family Gryllidae; genus Acheta; species Acheta domesticus. The sequence continues at coordinate 127,860,077 of JAHLJT010008446.1, read as the reverse complement.
AATAGCGCCCAAATTTGCCCCCCCAATAAAAGATCCGAAATCCCGCCCCTGCATGCACCAGACTATACCGCCCCGGCGCTAACGGGCGACGCAACTGTCGACGTTCTTCGCGATCTTGCCGATAGAAGTCGCACGACTGCAAGCACTACTCGATACGGTCGCGATCATGCGAAATATAGAGGAACGACTGAGAAAGATGCGCAATACCGTAACATATTCCATCGCGGAGATGGGATTTGAGTGGCCTTGAGGGGCAGTTAGAAAAATCGCAGTGTAGTTCTCAGATGCGCAGGTCCCTCTCCAGTTCTACACTTCGCTTGGTCGGGTTATACATTCCAACGTCAAAATATTATTGGATGCAACAATGTTGATAAACGTATAATAAACACTAAAACGAATGCACAGAACTGTTGAAGTCATTTTCAAAGTATAAAGTCTAGGTGATTTAAAGGCGCAAAAATTGTATTTTTTTAACTACAACCCAGCAGTCGAAAAAATCTGAAAAAATTCACAATTTCTGTTTTGCAAGGAAATTTTGAGATTTTTTCGACCTTCTTCCAGGGTTTTAGGACGCAGCAAAAATTTTTTACTTTTTTTATTTTTTCAGATTTTTGTTTCTTTGCATTTGGCGCTGACAAAAGATCAAAAAGTTTTTTCTGATGGTGTAAATTATTTTATTTTTCATATTTTTTTCCAATCAGATTAATTAGTGTTAAGTTGATAAAAAAAATGAAATTAAAAAAACAAGTTTTTGGATGTAGAGGTGTGGGTGGTGAGACTGAGGTTTAAAAACCTTTCAAAAATATTTTTACGTTAGAGGTAGTGTGTAACTACTCGTAAGCTATTTGGGAACCCTTTAGTATGTAGCTACTTACAATGTAATAGGCGTACAGCCTATTATGTTGTGTGCTTTTCATGGAAATATGTCAGTAACAGGTAAGTAACAGTCAGTAACAGTAAGGTCATTAAAACTTGTCATTTAGCAATCATATCATATCCAAATCATATTCTCACAATTCACATCATTCCCAAAGAATCTTTCCTCATGCAATACCTGTATGAATATGAATATGAACATGAATGTTACGTGCTCCAAGATTCTGCCCAATGAGAAGTCCCATTGTTGGGTTGCTACACAGGAGTATATTTGTACTATAAACATAGTTACGATTTAGAAATATACCATGGACATGTGTCCTGACAAAACAGTGCCAAAGCTCCAAAAAATTTTTACTTTTGCAATTTTCGAAAACACAAGAGGTTTTAATGAAAATCAAACTTTTCTGTTTTAATAAGACGTAAACGATTCATTCAAACATCTTTGTGCCATTTTTCTACAAAATCTTGAGAATGGTGTCAAGGCTTCGTATAATCTCAAAGCTACTTATTTATTTCAAATTCAAGAAGCTATAACACTAGCACAGATCAATTGAGGAATATCATTTTTGATGAAAATCCTAGGTGCCCCAGTCCACCCCACCCATCTTCATACATGCACTCTCACACACACCTTCACCTTCACACACACCTACACACCCCTTTTAAAATGGGTAAAAGTTTTTTGGTGTCAATCACAAAACAAGTTCTGACTATACTCTGTTTTAAAGAACGTACTTTATTTATACAGGAGCAATAAATGTCCACTTATTCATTATCACAGATCCACAAAACTAGTTCTGACAAAACCTCAGCAATTTTTCCTGTGTATTTCTCTTTTTATGAAACACATAAAAGAAAATAAACAAATTCTCTGTGATAATGAAGTTAATGCGGGGGCATAAAAACAAATCGTAATTTTTGAAAATGTGCATATCCTTCAAAATGACAATATCAATTTTTTGTAGCAGAATCTACAATATGTAATATATGTTTAAGAAAATAAGTAATTAATTTGAAATGGGGGAGGGGGGCAACAAAACGGGGGAAAAAAGAACAATCTTGATTATTTTGAACTTATTCATTATTTAAAGAAGAAACTGCAAATTAATAGTTGAAGTGGAAATAGAAATTTCGAATTCCATTTTCCCTTCTTGTCCAGTATGATGTTTCTCCACGGTGTCCTAAACATAAAAACATGTGATATTACTATATGTCTCTTTCAATAATTTAATAAATTAAAAGGTTACATTAATGCAAAAATTAATACAAAACAATATTATTTTTCGTTTATGTCTTTCATTCACATTTCTTCCATGGTCTGAAAAATGAAAATATTATTTATTATTTAAATCTCGGAGTATTTATTTTCTTTTTAATGTCAGATAATTATTGTGAATTTACTTTCTTTAATTATATTCATTTCAAAATTACTTATAGTGGAAAAAAAATATTGACTGTACTGACCTACACAAACAATTTTTACTATTGAAATAAAAACCTCTGAAAGCATAACTTAAAGCTTGCTCATACTGCCTACCTTTTGATATTTTTCTTTTTCCATTTAAACACAACAGAAAGTATAAATACAAGAAAATGCAAGATTTAATATTTTTTCTTGCATACTTACATCAGTAACTCTCATATTTATAAATTACAACCTTCCAACAACAAGCCTTACAACAATTCAAATATAACACCGACAATAAATATTGTTAATAACTACCTACAGATAATGGTCATAATCGTATTTACTTTCAATACTCAAATTTTTTATATGACAACCTTTTGTAGTCTTGCTACATTCTGTACTTACTATTTACTGCATTACGCAGTCTTGTCTTTCTGTTCTTCTGTTGTGATTGCTGTGATTGACGCTGCAGCTGCTGTTGCTGTTGCTCCTGCTGCAGTGGTTCCATCTTCAACTGCTGCTGCTGCTGCTGCTGCTGCTGCTGCTGTCGCTGCAGCAGTTCCACATGCTTCTCCAGCAGCTTCAGCTGTTTCTCCTGAAGGTCCAATTGTTTGAGCCATAGTTCCTTCTGTTCCTGCAGAAGTTGTTGCTGTTCCTGACGCAGTAGTTTAATCTGCTCATTTTCATTTTCTTGAGTATCCATTCTTGAAACCAATACCTTCTTAATATGATTTTTTTTTTAAATTGAAATATTGTTTCCATTACAAAAAAAAAAAAAAAAATGTGAGCATTACAACAACACACTCAGAATATAAAACAGACAAGGAGCATTTATTGAAAAGTTAAGGTAATGAATATTCTACGTAGATTATATGGTAAATATCATGAGAAAATTTGTCATTATTTTATACAATGATATGTTTTTTGTATTTTGTTTTATTTAAAGTTACTTACTTTCAGACAAATTGAACTCCCACTCAATATTTTTCTACTTTGGCTACTGGATATCTACTGGCTTTTTTCTGTAACTTCTAATTCTGGTGAAAAAAGAAAGAAAAAGTTTTATAAAAAACTAACGACTCATCTCTATTAATTGACATCAATACAGAAACAAAAGAAACGAAAAAAAAAAAGAAAGAAAATAAAAATACCAGGAAATGGATAAGTAATAAAAGGCAACAGAACTTATACGTCTGCAACATTTGAATTTACAATGTTCTGTGCATAGGTACATAATGAACTCAATCCAAAAATTGCACCCAGGAGTGAAAGTCAAAATTGCAGAGAATACAATCTTGTTTTCCTTCACTTCCCTTCACCACAATTTTTTTGACAAAATTGACCATCATAAAATGGAAAGAGGCCAATAATAATGTGGGAACATTAATTAATTGTTAACTTTATTAATTTAATATTATTTATAAAAAGAAGCAACTATAAACAGTTATAACAGGGGAAACCATTAACGAAGACAACATTCATTCAAGTCATTACTAAGAGTGAAATGCTTGAAATTTGTTTACATTTCTTTCTCTTATTTCTAATTTCAGCAAATATTTCACTTTGTGCATAATCAGCCCTAATGACATAAAATATAAATATTTGATTTCATAACACTTTTCTCAATGAATCCAACATTAATGCAATTAACGTGTTTCGTCGGGTCAAATTTTTGAATACTGTAGAAAGGCGTATTGTTTTTAACGAAACTACTTTAAAAAAATTGACTTTGCATATGCAGATATTATTTTTTAAATATACGATTCTAAATTTACTGTACATTTATTTCTATCAAATAATTCATGTATATAGTGTACCTTACGTCCACAAAACGCGGTCCAAGGAAACTGACAACGGAACACGATGCAAACACAATGGCGAATCACGGAATAAGAAACTATTTTGCATCATCCCCACATCATAGACCATAATTCTAAATCGTAATAATATGTACGGGAACCCCAAATTTGCCTTCTCATTGGTCAAAATCTGGAAGCACTTCCGAGTAGTTGGCCTAGTGCACACTAGGTGTCAGTGTAAAACGATTCGTTGAGGACTGATATGAACTGGGAGAATATTGTCTTGATGTGATATGATCTCGGTCACGGTGATCTTATGTTATATGGCGTATTCTCTTACACTGTGATATGATCACTACATAAATCACGTTTCATGACGTTTTCGCTGGCATATATTTCCACGAGGAGCGCACATCATAATGGGCTACATCTGAATTTATACTGAGCAAATGAAAAATTCAAGTTCAATACACAGGCAATTAATTCCAGTTCTTAGGGATGCATAAAAACAACGAAATATAATACTAGTTTATGCGATTAGTTTACAATGTGAAGCTGTATCGTATGAGCACGTGTTGTGAAAACGAGCAACGTTAGGAGCGAATTTTCAAATTTGTACGAATACAATAAAGCAACATTATAAACGCGTTGCGTACGCTATTTTTTGTATAACAGCATCATACATTTATAAGAGAATCAAAATTAATTTGGCGAAACAACTTTCTTGTGACGTCTCGGGGCGGTTCATGCTTAGGTTGCAGGGTAGTACAACCCCCAGATAATCGAAAAAATATTATATCTTAGACCGGTAGAGGTGGCTCAGGGCATCAACTGATGCCGCCACAATGCCTTTGATCGGGAGGCACTAGGTTCGAGTTCCGAGTGGCAGGATTTTCGACATTAGCTTGTCAACTAGGTCGAATTCAGGCGCTGTCTGGAGGAGAATTCTAGCTGCTCTGATCAGTAGATTTCCGCAGTTTCTCCGATCAGCATCTGGCGAATGCTGGAGCGGTACCCTAACAAATGGGCCACGGACGGCGCGCGATCTTTCTTTCCTCTTCCTTCTCCTATCCTCACCCCTTCCTTACACACATTAGACAACTACACATATTGGGAGACCGGCAGGGAGATTAGAGCAGTAGTAGTAGTAGTAGTAGTAGTAGTAGTAGTAGTAGTAGTAGTAGTAGTAGTAGTTGTCAAAGAATACAAAAAAAACTTTAACAATTTCACAAAACTCTTGCAATGTTGCGAAACACAAAATTAAAGGCACACACTGACCAAGCGATGCTACCTGACTAACACAGAAAGAAAAACCAAATGAATGTAACATTGAAAGGTTACGATGCACACATGGCTGGGTTGTCGAACCACATCACTGTCACAGCACCACAGCTCCTACAAATTACCCAGCTGTCTAGTAGAGGGTCTCAAATGCAGAAAGCGTGAAAAATGCCCTTCACCGCCGTGGATGCTTCATGCTCCCAGTCCACCATAGCTCCTTCCGCTTGGCCCACACTCCACCAGCTCTGTCGCCCGCTGTCCACCCGTGTTCTGGCGCTGCCCCGGGTTCAGACCCCGGGCAGGGCGCAGGGGGGCGGGCAGCCGGCTAGCTGGCGGCGGGGGGCGGACGCAGGCGGGGGGAGAGATACGGGCGGCGACGGCGCGATGGTGTTGGTGGCGGCGGTGACGGTGGCGATATAGTGACGTCACCGGAGTCGGCGGCGAGGGTAGCTGATTGCAACCTGGCCGGGCGGCGGAAGAACTGTCACATGCTTCAAGGCGCGGGGAAACAATGATTCAATAAATGTTTTCATGCCATTTCATTGATTGATTGATTGATTGATTTTTTTTAAGTGGGACGCGCGAACTTTGGAGTTGGCGCCCCCATAACACACTGGTGTAGCATGGAACTCCCATAATTTAGCGGGATTACCGCAAGGAGTGCCCAGGTGGGCGGAAGTCGCAGGAACTTGTCCGCACCGACCGAAATGTGCTAACAGTAGTAGTAGTAGTAGTAGTATTCGCAATAGTAGTAGTAGGAGGAGGGATAAGGGTGGGGGTGGAATGGGAGGAGGAGTAATGGAGGGGAGTGGAGGGGGAGGGAGTAGTAGTGGAAGTAGTAGTGGTGGTGGTAGTGGTAGTGGTAATGGTAGTAGTAGTGGGAATATTGGTAGTAGGAGTAGTGGTAGCAGAAGTGGTGGTGGGGGAAGTATTAATAGTGATAGGGGGTAGGAGTGGTAGTAGTAATAGTGATAGTAGTCGTAGTGGTGGTAGTAAGAGTAGTAGTGGTAGTGACGGCAGTGGTAGCAATTGTAGTGGTGGTAGAGGTAATTGTTTTTTAGATTTTACGAGGGAAACTGTGAGAATCCATCATGGACCCTTGGGAGGCACCGCTCTCCCGAAGTAGTGTGAGACTCCTACTCACTAAACTCACTAACCCTTTCTAATCGACGTGATTACTGCCCCGGAACCGCGTTAGCATTACTTCAGAGCAGTGTCGATTCTAATTGCCCTTCCGGGTTTCTCTTTCTACTTAATTTCGCCTTGAGTTTATTAACTCGTCACTGTCATTATTTTTGCGTCTCAGAATGCACTCCGCAAAGGCTGCTACTGCACACCAAGATTGGGAGTTGCGCAGCATCAAAGTGATGATGTTTCCTGGTGTTATTTGCTCTGCGCCTAATTCGTTGCTTAGACGAATTCTTTCTTCCTCCCATCTTTCGCACGTGGCATCTTTCGCAAGTGTGTAGTGCGTCATCATCATTATTGCAATAGAGACATTTAGGGCTGCTGACTTACTGCATTTTGTGGAGATACTTTCTGAAACATTCATGGCCGCTAAGGAGCTGAGTAAGGTAATAGTTAACCTCTCCATGCTCGCGATTTAGCCATGTGTCCAGTCGGGGAATCAGTCTTTTTGTTTATTTTCCATAATTCCCATCTTCCCATCTTTGCTGCCATTCCTCGAAGAGTACTTGGCGTGCTACCTTCTTTGCTTCGCCCCTGCTGTTAACTATTTGATTGCGCCAGATGTCTTGGCGTTCTTTAGCGAGAAGATCTATTGGGGGAGTGCCCGCTATCATTAATACCGCTGCTTCAGACACTGTACGGTATGCACACGAGACCCTCAGTGCTCCACATCTTTGCACAGCCGCCATTCGTTTGCGGTACTTCTCTATCTCTAGAGCTTTGGCACATATTTCTGCTCCGTAAAGTAAAATTGATGTCATTACTGACATAAGGAGGCGCCGCTTACTACATTTTGGCCCGTTAGTATTTGCCATCAAGCGGCTTAGTGCTTTTGTGGCTTCCGCGGCCTTGTCTGCTGCTCGCTGCATAAGAGGCCAGTAGCTCAACTTCGTGTCACGTATGACCCCTAGATACTTCACACTTGATGCAGTTTGAATATCTGTTTCTCCGACCCTGAGTGTGACACTCGTCTGTATACGTTTCCTTGTAAAAACAACGATTTGGGTCTTTGCTTCTGCAAGTGACAGAGAGTGCTCGTTCATACATCTTTTTATGAGTCGCATTGCTTTATTTAGATGACATAGTGCTTCCTCTACGGTAAGCGCTGTGATGAGCACACCCACATCGTCAGCGTATGCAACGAGCTCCGTATCTCTGGGCATTTCCAATCTCAGAAGGTCGTCGTACGTGGCATTCCATAGATACGGTCCTAGGATCGATCCTTGTGCGGCGCCTCCTGACAGTGCTTTGGTTCTTTGGCCTTGGTCTGTATCGTATAGGAGTGTGCGATCCTTTAAATAATTTTTCATGACACGCATCAAGTATACTGGTAGCTTAAATCTTCTCTCGAGAGCATTGAGCATGTCACTCCATCTGGCAGAGTTGAATGCGTTCTTGACATCTAAAATGGCAAGAAGCGTGAGCTTCCGGGAGTGGTGATTTCCGGACTGGGCCCTTTTTATTGTGTCGACTACCTATGCAATTGTTTGGATAGTGGAGTGCCCTTTTCGGAATCCGTGTTGTCGTTGGGACAGCCCCCTGCTTCTTTTATTGCTTTCAGCAGCCGAGGTTGTAGCAGCTTCTCGAATACCTTCCCAGCCGTATCTAACATGCACAATGGTCTATATGATGACGGCGAGTTTCTTTCTCCTTTTGCCTTGTTGATGAGGGTTAATCTAGCAATCTTCCATCGGGTGCTCAAGACGCTATGTTTCAGGCAGTCGTACATATCTAGCATCAAGCCAGGACATACTTTGTGCGCTGCTTTCAGCGCTTCTGATGGTATGCTGTCAGGTCCTGGTGCTTTTCTGTTTTTAAGCGATTCAACCGCCTGTGAAAGCTCGCTTCCGGTTAAGAGCGGGATATCGCTGGATGGTACTGCTATCTTGGTGACAAATATTTTTGGGTGAGTGGGGAATAGTGCATTTACCACATCCTCCATTGTCGTCGTGTCCATAGCGATGTTAGTCAGGCATCCGAATTTCTTCATAACTATTTTATAGCCGAGGCCCCTAGAATCGTTGTCCATTTCCTTTATTGTGCACTGCCATTTACAAATCTTGCTTTCTTTAATCGCTTTCTGAAGTGTTTTCTTAGCAGCGCGGTGGTCAGCGGAGATCCTTTCAGCATCCTCGCTTCCCCTTGCTCTTTGGGCCCTGCGCCTTAACTGTAGGCATTGTTTTCTTAAGCCTGCAATCTCATCGTTCCACCAGTAGGCAGGCGCCCTGTTATTCCGTGGTTTCTTCCGGAGCATCGCCGCTTTACATGCGCGCTCAATGAGCTTCATGGTGGAATTAGCTCTGTTCTCAGCGTTTTCCGTTCCTTCCCGCCCGTGGTATTTATTGGCTACCACTTCCGCTCCACTTGTCATTACCTCAGTGAACCTATCTTCATCTAGATTCGCCACATTCCATTTTGTTTGAACTCGTGTTCTTAAAAGTTTGTGATGTGAAACAGGACGTACGTTGTAGGTTATGTATTGATGATCGCTGGCGGTATAGTCTTCAGTCACTTTCCAGCCATGCACGTGCCCTATAATTCCTTCAGAGGCAAATGATACATCTGGTATCGTCTTCGTATACCCTGGGCGTCTGAAAGTGGATGTATCCTCCACATTCATTACCAACAGTCCTGTTCTGGAGGCCATTTCCATAATCCGCTGACCTCTCGAGTCCGGTTGCGGCATGCCCCATTCGATAGCCTTAGCGTTGAAATCACCAGCGACGATGAGTTTCCTGCCCATGTTCCCGATCTTGTCTTCCAGTTCATCTATTTTTTCCTGAAAATTTTCGATATGTTCGTTTGGAGTAAAGTAGCAGCTTACTATGTAACCCAGGCAGTCTTCACTCAGACAAACCCATCTTCAGCGCCGTGTTCTTGCATCCTGTGGGTACTTAGATCGGGTACCCAGATCGCTGCTGTGCCTGACTTATCACTGAACCAACCTGGCTCGTTTCGATTAATATATTGCTCACTCAAAATTAGCACGTCTGCGTTCATCTCGCTCTTGATTTGGGTTAGAAGATAGTTGGCCGTCCTGCTTCTAGTCATGTTTCCTTAAAGCATGCGGATCATACTGGCGATTCTTTGTTCTTTGTCAACGCTTGCCAATAGATGGGACACTTTCCGGATCTCATATCATGTCCTCGGTCTTCTTTCCGGACGTCGTGCGCCGTGCATACAATGCAATAAGGCGGCTGTGAACACTGTGCTGCTCTGTGTCCCTCATTGCCGCATTTGTAGCACAGCTTGCTTTGATCTAGTTCTCTGCATACTCGTGCCACATGCCCGTAATCAAGGCAGCGGAATCACCGTGGTGATGTCTCCCTGAGTTGGATTGTGCACCTGGTCCAGCCGATTTTTATTTTCTCCGAATCCAATAGTTTTTGCCTCTTCTTTTTTCAATTCAAATAGAGCAAGGCGCTGTCCTCTGGTGTTCGACTTTGTAACGTGGACTGTGAAGTTTGTACTTTCTTCACCAAGTTGCTTCGCTACCGCGATTTTGACTTCTTCCCCCGTCGTCGCGGCGTCCAGATCCCTGATTATTAGCGGTGTCTTTGGCGTGGCGTCATGGACTTCCCCACCGTCTCCGATTGCACTTTTTAGTGATTCACTAAAAGCCTGTTTGTTATTCTCCGGCATCGCTTTTGTGAATTCCAGGAGTGCAGATCCGGATTTGGTTTGTCTAACGGCGTGTATATGTGCGCTATTGTTCTCTGGATTGACTTTGCTGCGGATATCTTTCACGATGTCTGCGAAGGTCTTTTCCGATGTCGGCTTTATTATTTTCACCTCCCGACGATTTCTGCCTCTCAGTGCCTCCTTGGTGGTAGAGGTAGTAGTAGTAGTAGTAGTAGTAGTAGTAGTATAAAGTAATAGTAGTACATAGATCGCATGCGATCTTTCGTTATTATAACAGAATATTCCCAGCAGGAGGTTGCCAGGCGTACCATGAAACAAGCCATAACTATGTATTCTTCCAAGATCATACTAAAAAGTATCTTCTTGCAAAATCCCTTTTTATTCGAAGAATTAGTTAAAGTGACTGCCAAGTTAACCCGAGTTAATTAATAATTCTCATATGATTGAAAATTATTCGTACATTCTCTCCCCAAATAAGAATTAAGGAGAAATAAGAAGAAACGGGAAATAAGCAAAATGCTTCGGGGTTTTCCTTCATTTTTCGCGAAAATTGCCTCGTTTCATGAAAGAATCTTTCAATGTTTCATTCAGCCCACAAGGTATTCGTAGCGACTCAAGTAAGAATCATTCCGACTATGGAACGACTCCGACATTCTGACCAATGAGAAAGCTTAATTTGGGGCTGCAGGATATATTGCTCGCGCAAGTTTTCTTGATCCACGAAATCCCTAGTCCTCAGCCGGCGCTTAATAGCACGACCCGTTGAGATACTTAGGTTCGACTCGGCACGGCACGTACCAATTTACAATGCTGGTAACAACCAGCATTCGTACTTTCAAAACAATCGTAGCATTGCTCGTGGCACGGTTTGGCGTGTTAAGTTCTTGCTCACAGTTGGTACGCCCTTTTAAACCCTGACGTAGCCAGAGTCCTCTTCTCCCCGCACCCTCCCAGTGGAATATCGAGAAAACTTGCGCATGTAATGCACACAGTCTCTCAATTTAATGCTCGGTCATCCTAATATTTCTAAATTGATCTGGAATAGATTGCTAACAACAAGGCATTGAAATGCGAAAAGTAAGAACATGTACTATACAACACTTCAAGTGGAATATATCACACTGAATGTTTAGAGCGCGACAAAAAATGTCTGTGTTCGCAAGTTCCCTAAAACGTCCCATAAAGTCTGCCATTTTATACTTGATATTCATTTGGTAAAAAAACAGTAAAAACTGTATATGACAGATGGGGGAGGAGATTATCTGCGCACGTTTTTTTGAGGTCCAGATTTTTAAAAAAAATACAAAACCGCGAGATTAGCAACATTATTTGAAAATTTCGTTCCCGAGTTATAGAAAACATACATGCAACGGTAAACGAACTGCAGATGTGATTTTTCTGCATTGTTAACAAAACAGTAACTCACTCTCAGCTCTACTCCTACCTAGGACCGACGCTAGGTTATTTTGCGCCCCAGGCAAAATTAGATGTTTGCGCCCCCCACAATAATAATAATAATAATAATAATAATGTTTAGAAATATTTTTTAAAGTAAAATATGATTATATATATATATATATATATGTATATATATACATAAAAAACAAATTATTTTAAATTACATATTTAGGTGTACCACAAATATAAGACAATTGATAGAACAATAATATTTATTATAAAAATGTACCAAATTTCCGCCCCCTGAGGTTTGCGCCCTAGGCGGTCGCCTAGTTTGCCTATAGGTAGCGCCAGCAGTGCTCCTACCACTAAAAGCAAAAGGAGTGCTCAAAAAAACGTGCCCACAGTGAAGCTACATTTATGTCCAGAAGCACAACAAGGGGCCATCTCAGCATTTGCTCAATGGATCAGGGAAACTGGAAAAAACCTGATCGAGATGGGGGTCATTGATGCAGAATCTGAAGTACATTACTTATTATAGGCGTATTTAGTATTTTTTAAATTATACAATACAAATGTATAAACTAATTCACTATATATCAATGTTTTGTTAAAATGAACAATTTTTTATGGTCATTGTAGTCTCTAATTGTATAGAAACAGTTATGCAGTAGAAAATGTTTACTTGTAACTCAAATTTGGGTACCGACTTTAATTGTTTAATATCATCTGGCAATGCGTTGCAAAGTAACGTACATGTATTGTATGTGGATTTCTTGTAGTGAGCTGTTGATATTGACACTTGATGAACGTGACGACATGTGTTGTAATTATAAATATCAAATTGCATGAAAATATGTTCCCACCGTTAAGTAAGTCTGTTTTGACAAATATTACAGATTCGTAAATAAACAGACATGGCAATGATAAGATTTCAAGCTCAATGAAAAGAGGCTTGCAGGGATCACATTTTTTCATTATTCGAATAATTTCTGAAGGTCTGAGTACTACAGGATGAGCTTCCCCAGAATATTATGCCATGTATCTGGCGTGAATACTAGAGCTCTGCAATCAGGCGAAAACAACCGCTCGAGACTCTCGGGCCCCGCGCCGACGCTCGGCGAAGGGAGGGGGGACGTTGCTCGGAGGGGAAGAGATAGCTGTTTAACGGACATTTCGACTGGCCGCCTTGCGGCTCGCGCTCAACTGCAGAACAGTCGAGCGTCGCCGAGCGCCCGAGCGCTCGAGCGCTCGGCCGCTCGGCCGCTCGACCCGCGGCACCGGACTACTCGGTAGCTACGCCGTTGAACGCATAAAGTCGCCGCGCGTAGAGATCGCAAAACTCTTTCAATTCATTGTAATCGATAGAAAATACAATTTCAATTAAACGATTAATTCGTTGAAAAGTAACAATTTACAAAGTAACGATCGTTAACGGCACATTTATCTGATCTGCGTAACTGCATGTACTTATATGACTTTGATGTGTTCACTATGTCTGAAACCTGGTTAAGCGAGAATATTCCTGACTCTAATATTCAGATAAATGGATATAATCTTATTCGTTGTGATCGTCCTCTAAGTAGAGGAGGTGGTGTATGTGTCTACCTCAAATCTCAACTGAATTATTCAGTGCTAGATTTAGCTTCTAGCTCCTCAGATTCAAGCGCCCATATTGAGGCTGTTGGCATATTGATAGATGGTCTGAGATGCTCGTGCGACAACTTGCCTTTAGCAATAGTCACTGCCTATAAGCCGCCTGGCTACATGCCCTCAGTCTTTTTTTCAACGTTAGAGTCTATAATATCCAATATTGTGATAATGACATCTTCCATAGTTTGCTTAGGCGACTTTAATGTTGATATAGGTATCACATCGACGCAATTATCTTCTGCTAATGGTCTTGTCGCTGATTTTCAAAAACTCGTTAATTTTTCACAAATTATATCAGAACCCACTCGTGTGACTGCTACGTCGTCAATTATTGACTTGTTATTTGTATCTGATTCCCTGAAAGTGACTGATGTTGATGTATCGGACTCAGCGGGCATTAGTGACCATCAACTAATTTCCTCTAAAATTAAGTGTCTTCCTAAGCAAAAGTTGCGGCACACTGTAATGATCAGAGATCTACGATCTATACCGATTGATAATTTTAATGATGTGGCTACCAATGTTAGCTGGGATGATATTTTTGACGGTCAATCTATAGATGAGAAGGTATCTATCCTAGCTTCTCTTATTGTACAGCTTATTGATATTTTATTCAGTGTTTCTTGATGTATTATGTTTAATTTTCTGTAACCTTCTTGATGTATATGTTTAGCATTAATTCAGTGTTTCCTGTTATGTTATATTGCCTCATATTGTCTGCTATACACTTACAATTATATTTTACTTATGTAACTTTTCCAATTTCTAATCCTCATGTACTTACATTTATGCTTTTTTTCAACTTATTCTTATTCTCTTTTGATTTTATGTTTATGATCTGTATTTTTCTTGTGGTTAGTCTGAAAAGCAGTAATTTAATTACTGAGACTCGCCGTTGTACTTTTTTGTGCAATAAAGTATTATTATTATTATTAATAATTCATCGATTGATTGGAAATAATTTATAGAGACAAAACAATACTTTTTTTGAAAGAATTAAGGCAAACAAAGAGTCTGAAAATAAACTTAAACCTTTATTGCATGAATTTTTATATTGTTTTTTTATATTTATAGTGCTTAAGGGAAAATAATTCATTTCGTACCAATTGTAATGTCATTTAATTTTCTTACAAACCCGAATATAAGGCATATTTATTAAATAAATGAATATTTGGTCATAATTTCACGAGTATACAAGAAAAACGCATATTCTAAACAAAAATGAGGTGGGTACTATTTTCCTTGCGTCAAAACGTCTTGTCATTGGGAGTACTAATTTATTGTGAAATAGTCGATGTAAGCCGTTATGACCTCTGAATTGGTCGACTCAGTCGGCGGCCAAACAACAGCTCTCACAGCACATCAGCCTATTCAATTCAATAATTCAAAATACATTATTTACTATTATATACACACGTTTAACATTATTTTAAATTCGGCAAAAATATGTATTCACGAAATGATGCATATAAAGTTTTATATGTATGAGTACAATATTTTTCAACTACTTCATTATTTTTCGTTTCAATACAAGATAAGCGATTAATTGTAATTAAAAAATCGTAAAAGCTGAAATTGTGAATCATTGACTTCCGTGGAGTAGTAATGAAGCTCCACGAGACCTCCTTCCTTTGGGTGAACTACTGTGAACAGCATGGCAAGAAGCGATAACAAAGGTTGCGCGAGGTGACTCGGTGGTCCCCACGCAGGGCGCCATCGCCTTTGGGACGACATTTCCAGAAAAGGACAGGAAACAGTTGAAAGAGAAGGGTCGAGATATGTGCACAAAGCTTTTCTCGAAAGGTATTGAGAAGTTTGCAAGATTATAAATAAAACTAAAGGTAGAATGAGCTCAAAAACAATGCTGGGGTGACTGAGGCACCCCGCGCGCCTACTGCCGGGTTAAGAAACTAAGACCTGGGTTTCAGATGCCTGAAAATTACAACAACAACAACAACAACAACAAAAATATTTGGAAAAAGGCAACAAAAATACAAAATTGGAAGCAAAAGGAACTAATATATTTCATTGCACTTGTATCTAAATTTAGTAGAGCATTTGTATTTACTCCACATAAAATGAAGGAAAATTAATGATTTTATTAGTTGAATTCATTGGAATAAAATAGGCAATTTCCTAAACATCCGATGTCTAGTCATTACAAAGAACGGAATTTATCTATAAAACTTTTGCATGCCTTTTCTTTGAAGTCACAGGCAGAACTGCAATAGATCCACTTGTTCTCCAGTGCGTCCGAGGAGTCGATTTTTAAAGCTTTTTATTCTTTTTATATTAAAATTTATTATTTGAAAATTATTATTAAAATTCGTCTATATAATAAATTTTGAAAAAACGAAAGTACTGGTCATTTATTTTAAAAACCATTCAATACTCCTTCCTTTTCCTGAAACTTGACATTAGATAGTTACTCCGACGTGGCGGCTGATTATTGCGAGACGCAATTCACCTGAACGGGGTCCGCCGGTTATCGATAACCGACCGAGTCTCGGTCGGCAGCCGACGACCGGGAGTCCGCAACCGGCTGCGAAGGACAGTCGAGCGAGTGGTCTCGAGAGAAGAGAGGCAAGCGAGCGCTGGTCGGTAAAAATCGCGGAGAATGCAGACCTCTAGTGAATACACAATGATATACAATACATGAGCTGCATTAAAGCTGACAGAATTTGAATGAATTCTGAATGCGTAACATAATGAACTCAATTTAGTGTTTAATTCTGTTATATGTACATTCCATTTGAGGTTTGACTGAATTGAGAGACCTAGAAATTTTTTACCTCAACATCAGCTAATTGCACATTGTTCATTTTCAATGGAACATGCGATTACCGATATGAAATGCAAAAATGCAATGAGACAGTTTTTCTTTCGTTAACAATTAATTTGTTGTTAGTATTAAACCAATTTGAAACTTTTGAAATCGTACTATTTACTGCTTCTTTTTTGCAAAGAACATTCGTGTCATCGGCAAACAGAACAGTTCTTCTGTTTTTAGTAGACGAGGCTAATCTACAAAGGAAATTGGCAGAATGAACAATCTGCCACAAAGCACAGTGCACAACATTCTAAGTCGATGCAAACGAGAAGATAGAAGAGAAAGCGTACCGCAAAAGTGTGGATCAAGAGAAGAAGAGACTAGAATGCCTATTTGACGAAAGTGAGGAAGAATCGTCGATTAAGTGCGCCGGAAATTGCTACTGAGTTGTTAGAAGAATGTGGAAAATGGTAACAAACGAAAGAGAACGAAAGAGTGGCAAGCAAAAAGACATTTATAAGTGAGGTCAATAGAAAGAAAATGCTGGAATTGGCGAGCAATATGTGAACAAGTGATCAGAGTAGTGGTCGGATGTTATTTAGCTAATGAGACCAAGTTTACCTTGTGACAATCAGACGGCAGAACTAGAGCATGGCGCAAGGTCAATGAACACTTGAAAATTAGTGATGCTAAAACAGCACGTACTTTCTCGCCGGTATTTTCTCGCAAATTACGCGAAAAGTACTCAAATTTTTTAAAATTGTACATGACTTTATTTCAAAATCTTTTTTAAAGAAACAGATTTCATTAAGGAAAAAAGCTCTATCTTTAATATTTTAGTAATAAGAACTCTCCGAAAACATTTTGAATTTTTGAAATTTTCGAAAATCAGAGTTTTCAACGAACATGAGTCCTGCACCATGCTGTTAAACGTCCTTCACACTACCCAACAAAAATTAATCAAAAACAATGGAGCTATTTTTTGACAATTTGGAAAATGTCCCAGGAGCTTCATGTAATGTACCACTCAAAATTAAAATATCGGTTTCAAGGCCGCAACATCAGCTAGATCGATTGGGAATATCAATTTTCGAGAAAATCGGCTGAATGGTTAAACCGCTGTCGTTAAAGACGGACGGACAGACAGACGTTTTTCCGTCTTTCGATTTTTCGGCATCAAGGACCCATAAAACATGGATTCTGGCTACTAGCACGTATTTGAGGATGTTTTTCTAAATTTAGCCACTGGATTTATCCAGTTTTTCGTTATTAGGGCCCTGGAATAACAGCTTTTCTGTCGAAAATTCTCTGTACACCGTAGCGTGAAAGTAAACAGAAATCTGAAGCAGACTGTTAAGTAGGGAGGATGCAATATCATTGTGCGGGGATGCATATTTTCGTCTGGAGAATTGGGGCTTGTAGAAGAAACTATGACTAAGGAAAGTTATCTCCGGATTCTCACGCAATGCTTGCACCAAAGTCCGGATACTCTCTGAATGCAGGATACTTCTAAATTTTATGAGGACAATGATACAAAATATAAAGCCTACATTGTGTGCAGCTGGTTTCCCTACAACTGCCCCCAAAGTCTTGGAAATATTTCCGCAGTCTCCAACTTTAACCCAATTACGAATTTGTGTTGCATGCTGCAAGGTCGATTACAAAAACTTAAAATTTCCACAAGAGAGGAATTTAACAGGATACTGCGGAAAAATGGAGTCTATAGACAGTTCATGTATCAAACTAATAGGGCTGAGGATCACATACTTTCTCACATTATTTCTAACTGCTCCGCTATATTATACTATTGAATAAAAATTGGCCAAAGTGTTTTCAACCAGGAAAAATATTTTTCGCGTCGAAGTTCGAACTCAGTTCCTCCAGGTTAACAAGAGTCGCCACGCTACAGAAGCACAATGTGGTCCGAAATAGGGGCTGACGCTTAACAAGATAATTGTCTCAACCCGATATTCCGAACACAATTGCAATTGAAAAAATCTCTATCTTATATATATATATATATATATATATATATATATATAAGATAGAGATTTTTTCAATTCATCATTCTAACGTTTCTCCCATATGCTATATTATCAAACAATGGGTGATATGCAGAATGAATCCTCGCAAGCGAGCTTTCTATTACCTCACGGCACTGGGATCTTTTTTGGTGATAAGGAATATCTAAACACACACAGATAAATGGAATGAAACAAAACGCATGAATTTTAATGGTCTGGAATCAACATTGTACAAATTTCTGTGGACTCAGAAAAACAATGAAAAAAATATATGACCTTTCTCGGTTTTACTAGCATGCATCCGATTTACGAATGATGTAATTGATTTAAATATGCTGGTACTACACTTTTACTTTAGGTAAATACTCATACTTGTGTACAGTCATACTAATCCTTCTGAGTCTGTTCAAAACGCTGACCAATCTCAACGTCTCTCCTCCTCCTTCGGCACCGTTAGTTACCTGACAGCGCAAAAGATTTCGACACGCAGCTGCGGAGCAGCGGCGGCGGCAGTAGCGGCCTTGCGGGCGGTCTCGAAACGGAAAAAAATTGCTGGTTGAAAACACTTTCGCTGTTTTATGTAGAAGTATTATATTGTAGGACATGTAGAAACAATGCAATGTAATTTGGTAGCGTCAGTAGGTGAATTTGAATTTCAATGAGAAAGCAAAAAATATATCTATGCTGGAATTTTTTATAACATGTTCCAAATTATTTTTTCACATGAATTTGGCATGTACCCTTTTATGCCTCTGCCCAAGTTCACCCCATATGGCACTTGGTTGTCGTAGTGGTATGAGTGCCGGCACGTTGGCTCGGAGGAGCTGAGTTCGGGTCGCGAAACGGGAAAATAATTTGCTGGTAGAAAATATTTTTGCTGGTTTATGTAGTAGTGTAATAGCATTTAGGACCATTTAAAAACAGAGCGAGAAAGTATGTGCTTTGGTAGCATCACTAGTTTCAAAATAAAACTCCTACTTTCGAAACGTATTATCTGTTTATTACGTATGTAATGCTTAGAGAAAACCCCGTATCTCCTAAATACTTCGAGTTAAAACCTCATAACTCCCGTAAATAAAGAGTTATTGAAATAATTATTATTGTGATTAGCAATACATAATTTTATAGGTTTACAAATAGTATTCAAACTATTTTGAAATATTAAAAATAGTATTCAAACTATTTTAAGTCATATCATTGGTTTATTTATTTATAAAACACTTTTTTTTGGCCACCTGAAAAGTTTGCCATTTAGGAGTTACGAGTTATGCTAATTAGTATGACGATATGCGACATTTGCCCCTAATGGGTAGGCAACTCATCATGTACTAGTGTTGGGCGGGCCACGTTCGGATGCAGTCAAGGAGATTTCGCTTCCTGCCATTCATCTATGATGAATGATGAATTGCCTAGTAATCAGGGACGGTTAGAGGTCGTTATGCCTAACGATATTTGGTCTAATGACAAAAGGTCTAATGTCAGAAGGTCTATGAAAATACGTCTAATGAAAATTTGGTCTAATTTTTAAAAATGTCTAAAAATATTTGGTGTAATTGTCAAAAATGACTAATAAACTTCGTCTATCGGACACGAATGTCTAATCTATTATGCAGCAATAGACAAACAAAATATGGTTCACATATCATTACGTCAGTATGTTATAGTGTGGAATGAAATCATAATAGGAATGATACACTTTAATTCACGAAGTACGAAATATACATAAACTGATACAGGTGTTAAAATATTCAGTCTGTAGCTCAAAGATCGAAGGTATAAGTCGATATTACCACGATCTTTATAATTTCTTTAATTTGCTACCATTCGAAAATTTTGAAAATTTAATTGGCATTCTTAAAATATAGACTTTTGGTTCTCAAGCGTTTAAAAATGAAGAAATAGAAACTTTGCTATTACACCTATGTATATCTGTTCGACCTTCGGTGGTAATGTCTATTAGACCTTATTAATTTAACCTTCTAATTGTAGACCTCTTTTCGTATTAGATCATCTGTCGCGTAGATCTTATGTCGCATTCGACCTGGTTCGCTACAGACGTCCTGTTCATTAGGCCTAACGAGTATTAGACCTTTTGTCCGTGGACCTAACGACCTGAAACGTCAGGGACAAATGTCACATGTTTCTTCGTTTCATGAAATTTCCCTCATTGGCAATAAGTTACAACCTTCAACACTCTTATCCCTCCAACGTTTGTAACAATTATTCAGAGACACCTCTATAGTAAACAACTAGGGACCCGGCAGATTTCCCTGTAGTGTTCCTGTGTGAATATGAAAACTAGTGGCGCTACAACAGCACATAATTCTAACTTTATTTCTCAATTTGCAATTTTCGAAAATTCAGAGAGTTCAACGAAAATGAGACCCGCGTCATTCTTTTAAGCGTCCCATTTTCTATTAGTGAAAAAATCGTTAAAAAATTGGAAAGGTTTTTAAAAAATGTTATTTACAATTTCTCTTAATTTTCAGCACAAATTACCCGAAAACTACTCGTTTCTATAAACAAAGTTCATTTCCTATTTTAAAGAGCTGATTTTTTACAACAGACATGGTCTAAGGCAAAAATTTTTATCTTCAATTCTGTATTTTCGAAATGTTAACTTTTTAATTTTCGAAAATACCGAGAGTTCGCTGGGTTATCACGATACTTTTTGCTGATTCTTGATTCATAGGAGGGGAAAATTTAAAAAGACAAATTTGGAGTGTTTTTTTGGATTGCTAAAAAAATTAAAATTGCAAATATTTCGTGCATAATTACACGAAGCCTACTCATATTTTCGAAAAATTGTGCATGGCCTTATTACAAGATGTCTTTAAAAAACAAATTTCATTATAAAAAAAATCTCTATCTTCAATATTGCAGTTGTAAGAACACATCAAAAAATTCAACTTTTGCAATTTTCGAAAAATCAGGAAGTCTAACGAATATCAGAACTGCACAATTCTGAACCAACTTTCCCTTTTCATACCAGAGCAAAGTTAAATCGGAAAATGTGGGCCGTTTTGGGTGCGGGGCGAAACGACGACTAGGGCGGGGACGGCGGCACGAGACGGCACGGCGGCGCGGGACGAGACGACGGTAAGGGACGAGACGCACTATGACTCATATTTGTGCCGCACTGCTGTATATGATTTCTTTCTTTATTGTTAGACTGCATTGAAGATATTTGTGGAGGCTTAGCGAGAAAAAGTTAGTTTTTAATGTAAGAATAACATCGGCACCAATAAAACCGTTTTTAAAATGGGTCCAGGGGTGCCACAAACCCCATAAACACTTCATTTTTCAATCTTTTTTTTTCTACTATTTAGAAAATAACGAATAAATGTAATTTCATGGTATTTTAATCAACGTATTTTGGCTAAAGTGGTGCACACGTTATTCCACAACAATTTTATGAGAATCAAGCATTACTTATTTCACTCAAACAGTGAGTCAGGTTAGTCCGAAAATGGATATTTCACGTTAAAATGATAGAAATTGACACTTTTCAATTGGCCATGGCTCTGTAAATTTTTATCCAACATACTTTTAATTTAGAGAATATTGACACTTAACATCTCCATTTTAAGAGCTTTGCTTCGCAGAATTTAACTATTTCATTGCAATTGGCTAAAAGTGAACGTCCTGAAAGTTAGCAGGACCATTTCATCCAATCATAAAAATGTGTAGCTCATAATTTCCCGCTTTTTTGCCGTTTTTAAGATGTGAAAATAAAACATTTGCCACTGGTCACTTTTACCCCAAAAAATCGGCTCCGCACCAATGCAAGTATACACACTAAACTGTACTCAAAATTTGCCGCTTTTTATTTCTAAACAATTAGTGAAGAAATCACATTCATATCTTCATTCTTTCAAAAAATATTACGAAATAAAGAAAAATTAAAACTACGTTCCCCATGTGAGCGCCGGCGAAGAAGTAAAGTAACGTTCCCCGTAAAAAATCACCCATAACAACTCATACTCTTCGCCAACATTTGGAAAAAAACTAGTGACAAACATAATCTGTAATCAAACAATTTGCCGCAAACCGGATAGTTTAATTACCCGGGTTCGAATTCCAGAAATGTACCTCTTAGGAAGCCCTTTTCAAAGGAAAGACACCGTGCCTCCTAAACTATGAGCCTTAACAATTCATACGCTACGCCATAATTTGCTGTAAACTAATGCTCAATATAATCAGTGGTAAAAAAATTGCGCGGACAAGTTATTTCCATTACCCGGGTTCGAAAAGCCGAAAAAAACGTCTTCGATAAAAAGTGGCAGATTTTGAGTTTGGTGTGTAGATTTGCATTATTAGCTGATTTAGAAGTGTGGTCCTGCTAACTTCCAGGACTTTAAAATCGCGCTGCACGCCATCACTGATAGCAACCCTCATTTGAGCAGCACTGATTTCTTTATTCACTATTAGGCTGTATTGAACATAATTGTAGAGACACAAAACGGGTTTGGAAGTTACTATTTCTTGTATTGTGGCTATCTAAAACACCATACGGCATTTGGAAGCCCATGAGTTTTTTTTCTCTTTGTTTCAGTGCGTGCAACAGTGCCCATGTCGTCGGCCCCGCTGGCCTGTCCCGCACTCCGCCCGGGACCACGCCACTGAAGGAGACACACCCATTAATGCATTAACCTGGGTCAAAAGACACAACTTCTTAGTTGCGCAATTACATAATCCAGTTCAATCGCCAACTAATTGTACCTAGAAAACTCACAAATAAACCGTAAATACTTAGTATACGGTCGTAAACAAAAGCCCTATTCTAGGTAGAAAGTGCTACGCCTTCAACAAGTGACGCCTTCGAGAGATATTCCTTCTCGCTTATGTTTTCGCACCAAATAATCTCGTTCTGATAAATGTCACTAGAGTGTTTAGTAAAGCCTCAACAAAGAGTCCGCATCATATCCAGCGCAAAATTGAAATCCGCAAAGGTGTAGAAATCCAAATTATTATGTTTAGTACTTACCATAATATGTGTAGTTTGTACACATGTTGTGCATACATGTTGCACATACGCCACGATTGAAGTGAATAGAATAATTTAAATTCACGTACACTATTTAACACTATTTGAATTTAGACGATTTAATGTACACGATTTAATACTGTTAAGTTTGTAACATAACAGTTATACTTATTTAATATAAATTGAAGCAACAACTAAGTTGAACAATTGGTTTCAAATATCGTTAGTTTTACAAATCTGCAGCGCCGTGTACTGCTTACATTTTTGGTTGCCTGATGCTTCCACGTGGAAATGTCAATAAATCATTAACTGAGATTTGAAATGCAGAAGAAATTTAAAAAAAAGAAAGGGTGGCTTTTCAAAATATACTAGTGATTGTGACTCTTCAGCGGCGGGGGTCCGGGCGGCGCGACATCCAGTGTAGATCGGCGGTCGCGATGAAATGAGCAGTGTTGCTCGCACGGAAACGAAGAGGAACTAGTGGTGCTTCCAACGCACATACCTTCTCGCACTGCTTCTATACGGTCCTAAATGCTACTCCACTACTTCATAAACCAGCAAAAGTGTTTTCTACCAGAAAAAGTTTTCCGTTCCGAGACCCGAAATCCGATCCTCAAAGTCAACGAACCGGCACTTATACCACTACGCCCTACTAGCACCGTATAGGTCGAACAGAACCATAAAAAGAATCGAACTGAGCTATAAAATAATAAATGCATGATAAACAAACAATTGATACGATGGTAAAATACGATTTACAAATCCAAGAAGAGACGTGAAAAATTGTTGAATGTTAAAAACTCGAAAAAATACATACAGACACTTCGAGTTCATGTATAGTAATTATCAATATTTGTGATTCAAATGGCTTTACATGGTTTTCAATAAAGTTTTTAGTATTCTCAATTATTTCCTGTGACAATAGAGAATTTTGAGAAATAATATGCCCCGACCAGTAGTCGAACCGGCGCAGCTTCCCTCCGAAAAGCTGTGCCAATTCTCGCTGATTAACGACTGCGACCAAAACGGCTCTGCATAACGTTTACACTTGTATAATAGTAATAGCGTATGGTGGTTTCATTTATAGCATTCGGAAGCTGAAAAATCTAGAGAATGTGAAACAAAATGTCCTTTGGGCGCCCAAAGAAGGTATCTCGGAAGATTATCATTCATAAAAAATTGGTTCAAACTATAGAGATTAGAAAACTAAGTTCTGCGAGAAAGTCCGCGCCATTCTATTGCACCACTAGTTTCCTAAATGTAGAAACACGTTTCATCCACTTTTTCTTCACCAGACTCCAGCTATAAGAGTTTTTATGACGAAAATTAGCCGTTTTCCGGCGCACGATTAGATAACTTTCATATCTAACTTGTTTTTATGCGTAATTATTATATTTTGTTTACATTTAATGTTGATATATTCCTTTTGTACTGAAATCGGTTTATACGGAACGACGAACAATTGATATGATGATATATACGCTTTACAACTTCAAGAAGAGATGTGAAAAATTGTTAAAAAATTGAAAATTGGAAAATTACATACAGACACTTCCAGTTCATTTATCGTAATTATCAATATTTGTGATTCGAATGGCTTCACATGGTTTTTAATCATGTTTCTGGAATTCTCAATTATTTCCTGTAACAGAATTTTGACTAATAATATTCCCCGACCAGGACTCGAACCAGCAAAGTTTCCCTCGGAAGCGCTGGACCGATGCACCCAATTAACGGGCACGGCTACTTTCCCCCCTGCTTGGCTTTTACACTCATATTATAGTAATAGTGTATGGTGGCTTCATTTCTAGCATTAGGAAGCCGAAAACTCCAGAGAATGTAAAACAAAATGTCCTTTGGGCACCAAAAGAAGGTATCTCGGAAGATTATCATTCATAACGGAAAAACTGGTTCAAACTATAGAGATTAGAAAAGTAAGTTCTGCGAGAAAGTCTATGTCATTCTATAGCACCACTAGTTTATGTATTTATTTACCGTCCATTATTACACACGTGGGGAAAATTTAAAGAAAAAATTTGGAGCGGTTTTTGAGAAATTTCTTTTTGTAAATTTTGAAGCAAAGATTACGCAAAAACGACTCGTTTTTTCAGAAAATTCTACATAACCTTTTTTAAAGATCTAATTTTGTACAAGACACTTCGTTTGAAGTAAGAATCGCTCTCAAAATTTTGTAGTTTAAAAAATATTTTTTGCAATTTTCAAAAAACCAAGTATTTTCCAGAAGTAGGACTAAGGGCAAATTTTTTATAGTCCTTCATTACATAATGAAGAAAATTTAAAGAAAAAATTTGGAGCGGTTTTTGAGAACATTTTTTTTGTAAATTTGAATCGCAATTTTCGCAAAAACTACTCGTTTTTCCAAAAAATGGTACATGACCTTATTTAAAGTGCTAATTTTGTACAACCGACTTTGCTTAAGGTAAAAATCTCTATCTTCAATTTTGCAGGTTTTAAATGTTTTTTTTGCAATTTTCGAAAATTGGGGATATCAACGAAAATGGTACCTACATCATTCCCTTAAACGTCCTTTGCACTATTCACCAACAAATATAATCAAAAAATTTGGAGTCATTTTCTTTTAACTGTGAAAATCTCAAAACGGGCTTCATGTAAAGTACCCCAAATATTAAAATATCGGTTTCAAATTCCAGGGGCCTTGAAACGAGTAACAACGATCCGGGAATATCAATTTGAAGAAAATCGGCTGAACGGTTTAGGCGCTAGCGTTGACCACAGACGGACAGGCGGGCGTTTTGCCGTCAATCGATTTTGCAGTATCAAGAAGCAACAAAACATGGATTTTGAATACACCACGAGGTAGAGGATTTTTTTCCTAAATTTTGCAACAGGTTTTATCCACTTTTTTGTCACTAGACCCCTGCTATAAGAGTTTTTCTGGCGAAAATTCCCCGTTTTCCGCCGCACGATTACATAACTTTCACTTCTTACGAAGTATTCGTAAGGCGAGAAAGTAAAAAACAAAATTACGAATATCCGTTTCAAATTCGCAGGGCCTTGAGTTCGTTCAGATCGATTGCTGAATGTCAGTTTTGGAGAAAATTGTTTGAATGGTTTGTGCTTTAGCGTTGACCATAGACAGACGGACACAACGTGTTAAAGGATGTAATATACTACATATGAAACAAGATTTTATCAACTTTTTCGTTACAAGGGCCTGGCATTTCTCTTGAAAAATCTCCTATTAAGGCTCACGATTACAATACTTTCTCTTCTTACGAAAGCGAGAAAGTAAAAAAATAGCTTTTAATAATTTTCTGCACCAATGAAAGATATTTAATATATCAATTGTATACGTTAAAAATATTAACAGGAGGAGTTATTTTAATAGTGGTACAACTCCATTTTCTTGAGAAATTTAGTTAACACCATTTTCATGTTCTTACAAGTGTTATACATTTATTCTGAAAATGATATAACTCTTTCTGTACACGAAATAGCTCATCACAATAAAAGTGAACCACATATTGCAATATATTTATTTTCACAATTCTAGTAGTGGTACAACTCCAGTAGTACGACTACGTGGTTTTCTACAAGTTTAGTGATGAGTGGTTTTCGATATATTTGTAGCGTTTGCAGTGATATGATGATAAAGAGCTTGATCCAGATTTGGTATTACGAACAACAAATAATATATTACATTTTTATTACAGAAATTAAGCATAATGGTCTATGTGTTAAAAGACTTTCAGAAGTCTGTAACAAGAAGGAAGAAAAATGAACAAAATGGTGTCTGTAACTGGCTAAAAATTAGATGGATTAGATTGGTCAAACAAGTTTTACAAGTAAACCTTAAAACAAGTATGTACAAGAAAACCTTAAATCAAGACATTGGTTCCTACACAGTAAACTTCACGAGACACAAATCACCAATGGATAAGGAAGAACTAAGATTTTCAAAAACTGAAATATCCCCATTAATCACAACAAAGGAAGGTTAATGAGAAGAAAGAGAATATGCTTGATTTGTTTCCATTGATTTCAAGAGTTAATCAGGCTTATTTCACTAATCTACAGGTAGGAACCTGACTATTTCAAAGAGATGAAGGAAACTGAATATGCCTCAAAAGTAACATAAATTAATATTTAATCTGCTTTAATAAATCGCTATTGCCTTCATTTCCAACTTTTCTTACAACATCTACCGATTTGACCCACCAACCTCATTTTAATGGTGGTATATCTCCTTTACACCCCCAAGATTCCGCGAATCATACAGTATGCTTATTCATATCATCTTCAGTCGAACAAATAAATAAGAAGTTAAACAAAAGACGCATTCTTTTGTCTAACTCCATCCCCTATTTTTTTATAACAATTTAACTTTAGAGCTCAATATCTCGAAATGAGTGTCAATGGATGCCTGTAGGTGTTACCACTATCATCAGTAGGGCCCGGATGTTTTTGACTTAAAATGTTAGAAATGTGCGAGCATTTATCACCTAAAAAGTATGAAAATATGTCTTAAAATTTGTTTGGGTTTAATATAAGCGAGATCCCCGGTCAACGAGGGTCTTGAAAAGAGTGACTTGGCGGTTTTGATGGAGGCAGCTTCGCATTCATTCGATGCGTTAACCTTTTCGATAGCTTTTTAATTGGTACAGTAGTAGCTTGCGGCGTTAAGCCGTGTGCCCCAACGAGTAATAATGAGTTGAGGAGGCAATTGGATCGAAGAAACCATTTTCATTAATTTTTGCACTCGTAATGGAGCTTAGGTAAATATTTTCTTCATTGCAGAAATAAACCTATCTACATCAAGACAATTTTCACGAATTTCCTCCGAAACTCTATTTAGTGCTTGTGCAATGCATTTTACATATATAGTAGGTGCAAACATTTGCCATGTAAAGGGCTGCATCAGTGACTAGAACATTTTCTTTATTCACTCCTTCAGGCCACAACAAATTCCTTCCTAATGCTCGGTAACAGTAATTCTTGAGTGGTTAGCTGTATCCAATGTTTCACAGGAAATGAGAAATTTTTCTCCTGCTCGGTCTCCTTATAACAACAACGTTTGAATTAGATGTGAAAAATATCTTTGAGACGACTACAAATAAGTATGCAAATATGGAATCAAAATTATAAAAATATGACGAAAATACGAAAATCCATGGAAAAATACGACCATAATATCAAATAAAAACAAAAAATGACAAAACGGTTTAAAAAAGCCAAAAAGGACTTATATGACACATGAAAATTGCATGATTTAGTCATTGTAAATAAAATCATGTTTAACTTATGATTTCCACAGAAATAACACGAAGAAAACAATATGATATTTTATAAACATCTGAGCCCTAATCATCAGAATATTCTCTACTCTGTGAAAAACGAAAGGATCCCTCATTCTTGTTCTTGGTGATTTTTTTTAAATTTTAGTGATTCTGCCGAGGAAGGAAACGCACGCGATTTTTGTTTTGCTTGAAGCTAGAGATATTTGCTAAAGATACAGTATATTGTTAAGGTTTAAAATGCCGAAGCAGAAATGCAAGTTTAACTATGTCTTAGCCAGCAAACATCCTGCAATCAAAAGGAGAAGGAAGAATTCTGAAACTGAATGCAAAGTTTGTGGAGCTGGAATCTAAGTCTGTATTTCCAATAAAGGTCTGTTTGAAATAAAATTCCATTAATTTGTTGTTCGAATCAGTACTTCACATCTCTCAGAATGCATCCATAAAAATATAATGTAACATGTACATCCTCGTGTCTTATATTACATTGTTATTTAAAATATTATGGATTGTTCTCTTTTTTCAACAAATGTCCTCCTTTTTAAGCCTTTGTCCTCTTTTTCATCGATAAGGATCTGGTCACCCTAGCCAACAGCCCGGCTTTACTCCTAACACAACTGGCAACTAGAAGTGCTACAACATCACATACTTACTCGTATTGTTTCTAACTGCTACGCTATATTATATATACAACTATTTAAATCTGCAAATGTGTTTGCAACCAGCAGAATTTCTTCTCTCTACCGAGACCGGAACTCAAGTCCTCCGAGTTTACTCGCCGTGAGACTGTCCTCTACGCTATCGAAACTCAGTGAGTTCCGAACTCGGGCTTGTAGTTTTGAAATATTACTTCTTGCAACTCTTGAAATTTTCGAAATTACGGAGAGTTCGCCGAAATGTGACTAACACCATACATTTTACTGTCACTTGATATTTACGAAGAGAAAATTTAAATTAGCAAATTTGGAGCGTTTTTTAAGAATTTTTTTAAAGAAAATGCTTAAATTTCAAACACGAATCACCCGAAATCTACTCGTCTTTCTTCAAAAAGGACAGGATCTTTCTTAAAAAGCTGATTTTTTACAACAGACTTCCTCTAAGGCAAAAACCCTCTATCTTCAATTTGTAGTTTTGAAACGTTAACCTTCCGGAATCTTCCAAAAACGGAGTTTGCCGAAAGTGAGATTAGCACCATATTTTAACCGTTCCTTCATACATATTAGGAGAACATGTAAAGAAAAAAATGGAGCAGTTTGAGAAAACATTGTTTAAAAAATTGAAAATTACGTATATTACGCACAAAATTACACGAAAAACTTCTCAATTTTTTTAAAAATTGAACATGACCTTATTTCAAGATCTTCCTTTAAAGAAATTTCATTTAAGGAAAAAAATTCTACCTTCAAAATTGTAGTTGCATCAAGAAACCCAAGAACAATTGCATTTTTGCGAGACACGCATCTTGGTCTTCAGCGTCCTTTACGCTTGTTGTGAAAATTATTACCTTTTATTTAAGGCTTTAACACACAAAAATCTAGGCATAAAAACAAACGTGACTTCGACAACACTTAACATAATTAACATCCAGTTTTACAACACATGGCAAGCGACCGACTAACCATGCCACCAAAACACCAGCAAACCAAATTCACAGTAACCAGGGCGACCAACACAAAAGTTCAAAAATTCAAATATTACCACATTCACCCACTCCCTCAAAATCATTCACAGAGCTTGTCAAATATGTAGGATGATGTCGAGAGACAACAGATCGTTGAGCACCATCTACATCTTCTACAGACTGCGGTTGCTCATGATTTCGTGTTTCCAATTGCGGCTCTCCTTCTTGAGGTTCCGATAGCTGATGTTCTGGAACGCCAAAATCATAGTCCTTTCTCTTTAACTTGAACTTCTCCTCGAGAAGCAAGAAGCCATCTTGAAATTTCTCGGCCATTTGGTAGTCTTATATGGGCATATTCTGGATTTGCTGCTAATAATTCTGCTTCTTTCACAAGCGGATCGTATTTACTGCCACGAACAAGTTTTTTTCATTAGAACAGGTCCAGTTTTAGTTAGACATATTGATCTTCTTGGACGATTGAACATTCGCCCGTGAGATGTAAAATTGGTTGCTGTGCAGAGGAGAGAACGAATTGAATGTAAAGCAGTACCGAGCACTTCTTCCCAATGCTCGGTTTTAAGATTGTTTGTTCGAAGAGCCAACATGACAGTCTTCCATATAGTTCCGTTGAACCTTTCAACTCGTCCGTTTCCTCTCGGGTTGTAAGGCGTAGTTCAGCTTGTTGCAATATTCTGAAAAGTTAAGAACGATTTAAGTTCTTGAGACATAAATGAAGCTCCTCTGTCCGAATGTATGTATGCAGGTGTTCCAAAAACAGAGAACAAGTGTGTCAAATGCCGCATTACGGTAGTTGTAGATTAGCTGTAGTTGTAGATTATAGTAGTTGTTGCATATGGTATTGCATATGCAAAAGGAAATCTCGAAAATTCATCCAAAATAGTTAAAAGATACTGAGTTTTCGTTGGTAGAGGTCCACTGAAGTCCAGATTCAATCTTTCAAATGGCGAAGTAGCTTTTATTAAGTGTCCTTCAACTTTATGAAAACGCGGTTTTAACTCTGCACAGACCTGGCATGAATTAGTGATCCTTTTTATATCCTCAATAGAGAATGGCAAGTTTTTGGCGCAGGCCCAGTGGTTCAACCGAGTGATATCCGGATGACAAATTGCAATGTGTAGGGAACTGAGATCCACATTTGAAGTGACAGCAGCGCTTATTCTGGAAAAAAGTATCTGGACACACGTTCTCACTCCCTGAGCGATAAATTATGTCAAACTAAAAACAGGCAAGCTCGAGGCGCTATCCTACAATTTTATCATTTTTAATTTTACTGGAATGCTGATGATTAAACATAAAAGAGACAGAACGTTGATATGTAATGACTTCAAAATGATGACCGACTAAATAATGTCGCCAATAACGCAAGGATTACACATAGGCTTCTTTCTCTATGGATGAGTGTTGTTTCTCCGACTTGTTCAGTGTTCTACAGAAGAATGCAATAGGTCGGCATGCTTGGCTTAGAGTAGCAGCTATGGCGAACTCCGATGCGTCTGTTTCTACCCTGAATGGTACGTTCTCTTGTACTGCAGCTATCGTTGCTTTAGCCACATCATCCTTCAAAATCTTGAAAGCTGAGACCGCTTTCTCTGAGAGTGAGAAAGGATTCTTTATCAATAAAGATGCGCTCTTTTTGAAACTTTAGGTATTCACTTGCAGTATATGCGAGAACATACTCAAAGTTCGCCGCAAAGAAGCTGTATCTTGAGGAATAGGCGCAGATCAAGTAGAGGTTGAAGGCAATTAGGATTAGGTTTGATCGTCTTGTTGGAATTTACATACCCCAGTAAGTTTACAGACTTAACAGAAAACTTGCATTTTTCTTTGTTCAGTGCCAAATTACATTTGTTAGTTGCAGCTAGAAATCTTTCTAGATTGCGGTCGTGTTTCTCTTGGGTTCTTCCGCATATCGTAACATCTAGATATGGATACGTACCCTCCAGTCCTTCATCTTGAACAATTTGATCGATCACTCTTTCAAAACAGGCCACTCAATACTCCGAATGAAACACGTAGAAAATGGTAGAGTTTCCCGCAAGCTTAAAAAAAAGGTGTGTATTTTCTCTCCGACTCCGGAATAGGTAACTGATGATAAGCATTCTTGAGATCTATGGGTACTTCATCCGCCGAATCCTTAGCAATTATTTCTTCAATCTGTGGAAGAGGGTAAGCATCTAGCATTGTAAATTTGTTTATAGTCTGTGAGTAATTAATATCATTCTTGTTTTACAATTTTTTTCCTTTACAACAAAAGATTGAGTGTACCATGGTGGATTGCTAGGTTTTATTACTGCTTCATGCAATAGCATTTTAATCTCAGTCTATAAATTGCTTATTTTCGTTAGAATGTCTCCTAGAGCCACAGGTCATCTGGTGACTCAGAGCGAAGTCGCTTGCCTTTCACCAAGGAGGTTCGGGTTCGATTCCCGTCGATCTCAAGAGAAATTTGTTCCAAGAAAACCAGTTTGATTGCTTCACGAGGGCTAGTGAACCCTACCTCAATCCTAATTCCTTCCCAATTCTGACCGCTGGGTAGTGACGCACGGGCGCGCAAGAGAGAGGTGCGTGCGCGGAAATGCTACCTGGCGGTCCTCTAGACAACGACATACGGACTACTGACACTGTAGTAACGGACGATTACTACAACATTAGAAAGAATTGATGTAACGGAGGATTACTCCAAGCGTTCAACGCCCCACAAGGAGTTGGCAGACGCGTCGCGAGAAAGACGGGACGAATATTCTATTTCTACATCGGCTTATCATCGTCCTGTTATTTTAGTAGATGAAGAATTTGCCATCGCAATTCAGCCAGAATATGGTAGCAACTTCATGCCACATTTCCTTACAAAAGAATGGTTGATAAAACTTAGAGAGCTTCCTGTATTTATTAAAGCGTTCAACTTCATTTACTTTCATCTCCACTATTGATTTTTGAAGACCTTTTGGCAATGCAGAGGTGGCGGATCCAGTAGCCGCGGTTGTATTTGATAAAGGATGGTTGGACGATTTCGACCTACACACGTTGATAATGTCTAGACGTCGGATGTTTAGGTACTAAAAAATCGCCTTTTAGGCGCCTAAAAAGGCACTGAAATGTCAAGAATAAGGAGAAAAAAGGCACTGCCATGAATTACATTCACAATAAAATTAAAAATTATTTGTAAAGCTCCATATATATTTACAACTCTTTTACACTTTATTCTTAATAGTTTCCATTGCAATATATTACTAACAGTAACTTTTATAGGTACTAAATATAACTAAATCAGTTTATAACTAAATATACAGTAACTTTTCAAGGATCGCAATTTCAAATCTTCAACGATTGAGAGACTAAATCAGTTTGAATACAGAGAAGGATTTCTGAAAGTCTACTGATGTGTCTGGCATATATTCTAGAAGTCCAAAATTAGCAACACTGAAACCTTCTGGGAATTTACATTTATTTCCACTCAAAAGGTGCTCTCGGTGTATTGTCAATCGACCATTTTCTCCGAACATGGCTAGTATTTATGAAATAGGGAAATGGAGAAAAATATGTTGGTATACTTTCGGGAATTCTCTCGTATTTCAAAATATAAATACCCGAATTGAAGGTTTCGTAATGAATGGTCAGGTTGGACCATGGCCGATTTTCTGATATCTTAGCATTGTATATAAAAATAATATATAAAAGGAAACAAGTGCAATAATTCTAAAGAAAAGGCATGTATGTAAAAAAACCATTTATGCGAAAATAAGCAAAAATAAGCAGTATAAAACTTCGTAATATGTCATTATTTGTCATGATTCGTGCACATATATTATCAGCATTAAATAAATTCGCCAGAAAAAAATAGGCGTTTCCCTAAACATCCGATGTCTAATAATGTCCTTTCTTACCGCAAGACCTACATTCAGAAGCTCTCGTAGGGCATGACGTTCTGGGATAGCGGCTTCCTCCACAAAAATAACACTTTGCAGTTGTTGACAAAACCGCCACAGTAGTAATAACTGTCTTTAAATCTGGATTATCAGCGTCACTAATAGTAAAGGCAATAGTATTGGAATCAGAATAATATGCTGAATGTTGTTCAGCCATTTCTAAAGCTCGAGCTTGGGCGAAAGCTGCGTCCAGGGTAAGCGATGTGTTTTCAAGCAATCTTTGTCGAATCCGAGAACAAATCAAACCACTGATGAATGCTTCTCTAGTGTATTCATTCTTGTTTTGTTCGGCAGTGACGTTCTTAAAGTTGCAATCTCTGCTAATTTTTTCAAGACTTGGAGGTATTGATCTACTGATTCTCCGGCCTGCAGTTTTCTAGTCGCCAGGCAGTGTCTAGCATAAATTACATTTCTAGGTGTTACGTATAGATATTGTAGAGTTTTTGTAGTATATTTGAAGGTATTAGATTCACTAATATACTGATACACAGTAAGACCTACATAGTTTGTTAAAAGCTGTAACTTACTTTCATCTGACGCATCTTGAATGTGGATTAGAAAATTTGACAATGTTTGTTTCCAGTGTAGCCATTTCTTACCCGCAGAGATTTAAGTTGGTTCCACATCGAATCTTTTCAGCTTCAAGTACTTATCCGTACCGCTTACTTTCTTTTAATTTTTGTTTGTTAAATTGTTGTCAAAATGATTACCTTTTATTCAAGGTTTTAACAAACAAAAAATCTAGGCACAAAAAACAAGCTTGCCTTCGGCAACACTTTACATAATTAACATTCAGTCTTACAACATATGGCAAGCGACCGACTAACCATGCGACCAAAACACTAGCAAAACAAAATTTACAGTAACCAGGGCGGCCAACACAAAAATTCAAGAAGTTTCAAATTTCAAATATTACCACAACGCTATCCAAAAACAAAGTAATCAAAAAATTGCAGCATTTTTTGAGAAAACTTTGAAAATATTCTTAAAGTTTCTCTTGAAGTACCCTCAAAAGCAAAATATCAGTTGAAACTCCCAAACCCTCGAGTTCGTTCAGATCGATTGGAAAATATCGATTTTGGAGAAAATCGGCTAAACGGTTTAGGTGCTAGCGTTGGCTACAGACAGACGGAAGGAAGGATGGACTGACGTTTCACCGTTTTTACCGTCAATCGATTTTTTGGTATCAAGGACCCATAAAACATGGATTCTGGCTACATCTCGTGTTGAAGTGATTTTTTCTATATTTAGCAACTGGATTTATCCACATTTTCGTTAGCAGAGCCCGGCAATACGAGTTTCTATCCCGAAAATTCTTCGTTTTCCATTGCTTGATTACAATACTTTCTCTTCTTATGAAGTAAGTGCGAGAAAGAATAAAAGAGCTCAACAAAACGTGGACATAGTGCAGCTACATTTATGATCAAAACAGAATAAGGACCATCTCAACATTTGCTCAATTGATCAGGAAAACTGGACGGAAAACCTGATCGAGATGGAATCATTAACCTAAAAGCTTTAATATAAAACTTGTTATAAATATTTTAGGTTTTAATGCAGTACAAATAGTAACTAATTCAGTAAATGTACTTGTTAAATATATTTTTTAATTTTTCGTGAACAGTATTGTTTATAATTTTATAGAGATTTATGCAGCAGGAAAGGTTGAATTTGGTACTTAAACTTGTATATCGATTTTAATTGTTTTATGTCATCTGACATTGTGTTGCAAAATATTTTACATCTAACCCTGCGAGGTGCCGTGCTCAATTGGCAAATAATTGGAAATAGTAGTAATTAATGTTCTTTCGTGCCAGGGCAATTGCATGAATTCCATATTAAATTAGTTTTGAAAGCCAATTTGTATGGTCAATAACTTCAAAATCTTTCGAAATATCTATTTATATATCAATAGTTGCTTTATTTTGAACCATTGATGAACCAGCATTTTTAGGAAAAGAAAAAATGTCCGTTTCCATAGATTCGGATTTTCTAAACCCATGTTGATAATAGCTTGTTTTTTTCTGGAAAAAGTTTTCATTCGTATAGAGAAAAGTCTCTCTAATATTTTTGAGAAAACAGACACTGGTCGGTAATTTTCAATTTCATTTTTAGTGCCTTCTTAAAAAGAGGGTTAATTTTTGCTGTTACAGAAATATCTGGAAATATTCCTGCGTTCAAAGAAGCTTTGAAAATGGGGGTTAAATGGTGTATACACAGTATGTAGACGCTCATGTTAATAAACAATTGGGAATTCATCTAAACAGGCGAATATTTATAATTAGGTTCTCTGACTATTCTGAGATTGATTGATTAGTTATTCTGGGCGCGTTAACAGCTAACAGTTAACAGCATTAATACGTAAGTGTGGTGGTTTTTCTTTCTCGGGGGTGGTGATGATCTCCCCCCACTAGAATCTGAAAGTCGGCGCCGACTAGTGGGGTTTCCCAACCAGGTATCTCCCATGAGCGGGGAACCGCTCTAGCCGGAACAAGCTCTAAACTGCGATTTATTTACAGCTGTCCTCTGACAGTTCATCAGCTGTTACGATGTCATCCAGTCGGGAGCTTAGACATCACTACAGTGACGTCATTATGGTGACGTTCAACCTTCCGATTAGATGACACCATAACAGCTGCTTTACGCCAGACGTAGCTCTAAATAAATCCAAGTATAAACTATAGACCAGTCTTCCGGCAGTGTGGTAGTGTAGTGAATAAGTGTGTGTAAATGCGGGGTGAGGATAGAACAAAGAAGGAGAATAGAGAAGAAGAAAGAAAGATCGCTCGTGCGTCAGAGGCCCGTTTAGGAGGGTACTGCTCCGACACTCGCCTGATATTGATCGGGGAAACCATGGAAAACTACTGATCAGAGCAGCCAGCCGCTACAGTCCTCCTCCTGACAGCGACTGATTCGACCTAGCTCTGTAGCTAGTAACGAAAATCCTGCCCACTGTCGGGGCACGAACGTAGGTCGTCCCGATCAGAGGCACTTAGTGACATCAGTTGGTGCTGAGCCACTCTCCTGGTTACCATTCTCAGAATTCGCTGGAAGCAGTTTTGGAAAGTATCATAGTCGAACATGTTTGGGAAAGGTACTGATGAATTTTGTTTTTTTAGTCCCTTTGGAAGATCAACTGCAATTCCAAAAATGAAAGCTGGAAGAGACTTGTAGATTTTTTACCGGATCGCTTACCTCTCTGTCATTGCCCTATAATACAACATTCTTACAAAGGCTTCCTGGTGATTGTGCCCGTATTTTTTCTCGTTATGTCCACATTACTTCAGTTTTTTTATTAGCTTTCAAGATGTCCTCATCATTTTTCATTACATTTTCCTGTGGTATTAACTGTTGTTAAAATACTTTTTTTATTTCAGTGGTAGACATGGAAACTGGGTGATACGTTATTATATTCAGAAATAAATTAATGAGTATGTTTGTTTTTACACGATGTGATATTTCATTTCTTTCCTTTTGAACGGCGGTTTAATCATTCTATTTTGAAAGTTTCAGTATTGAGAGAGCATGTGCACAATCGCCAGTTTTTTTACAAACTAACCGGAATAAACGAGTAGACAAATAAATAGTATATTATTTCAATGTCTAATTTGGTGAAATTTCAAAAACATTTTGTACATAGACAAACAAATAATATAAATAAATAAAAAATGACATTCTTCGAGTATTGCAGATCGCAGAATAATGATTTCAGATGACCTAGTTTTATGTTTCTAACGACCCAAAATGTGCATATATATTAGGAAAGAAATGTTGAGATTATTTTGAACATCTGTTTCGTAACTGCGGCTAACAGGCTGCGCCCAAGGATTATCGATTTTCTCGCCCAACTGCGTCTTGATTGACAGGTCGACAGTGAAATCTCATTTCGGTCTATTTCTGGAGGAAGCAACGTGTGTGTTGAATGTTATTTATTGATGCCAAATTTCTAAATGGCATCCCCACAGAGACTTGTTTATATGGCAACAGTGAGAGGAATGTCAATTGGGAATAGTGTTCTATTTCCCTCGTAGGGTAACTAACGACCACTGAGTGTGTAATTTACACACTCAGTTGTGACACGTGGTTGTGATGATCTTAATATACACCAAACAGCTGTATGTTGAATATTGCTGCATCTATCATGCATGTTTTGTGAAGGAAATGCAAATGAGGGAGATTGAATGTATTAAAAATTATTTTAAAAATTTAAATAATTCATTTTTCCTATGGTTATTTTTATAATAAAAAGATTTGTTAATAAGAGAAAAATATTTTATGTATAATTAAAATATTCGTTTTCTTATTCTACGTAGGACTTTAATCCACCTTTCTACATAATTTTCCATTTTTATTCAGACGTTTGTCACACTGTTCAACAAGTTTGAATTCCGATGTAAAGGTCATCTGCCGCCTGCGAAGAAACCCAATCCACGACCGCAGTTTCACTTCTTGTTCACGGTTCTTGATCACCGGTTCTTCTTGTTCAGCAATAAAAAGAAAAAAAAGTGTACATTGTGAGAAAAAAAATAATAAATACTTTAAAGTTATATTATAAAGGGTAACTATGGAGTCAAGCAAGTGAAAAGTCTCAAACAATTTAGAAGCAAATATTATTGTATATTAGGTTCCTGTGATTATGTTTATGTTATAATATCTACGTATGTATTATTATGTTTTGGTTTGTAATATGTTCTTAGATTTTGTCTTATACAAATAACAATGTATGCCCACCTCACATTCCCTGTAAAGGAGGCCTTCGCCCTTAATGGGATCCTAAGGGCTAAAATAAAAAATAAATATAAAGAGCAACAGGATTTATCCACTTTTCGTTACCATGGCCCGGAAATTGCGAAATTGTTGGTTTTTTGACGCACGATTACATAACTTTCTAATCTTACGATGTAGCTTCGTGAGGGCGAGAAAGTAAAAAAGAATGACTAAGTTTTATGTTATGAATTCATTATAGTTACTAATTTCAATTGTACGCAGGACTCTACATCTAAATGGTCCATTTATAAACAATAATGAAAGGCAGAAAAATATAATTTATTTAACGCTTAAATGTGTGTCACACAATCAGAGGCGAGTTTTCACCGGTTATCCCTTGATACATTAATATCACATATTTTTCTTAAGTTAAATATAAATGTTTTAAATTAATGTTGTGTAACTTATATTGTTTATACGATATAAAATTCTAAAATGTGTATAAATAAGCATGCAGGAAAAGCAAGCACTGTAAATAATACAGACGTTTCAAATTGTATTAAGTCCAAATTTTAAAATTTTACAGGAAATGCGCAAATATAGTACTTTTAAATGAGGAGTGTATATAATGTAACGGTACGACCGAACGAGATATATCATTAATATTATCTGAATTTCATTCGATCGGTCGAGGAAGGGCTGAGGGGGGGGCGGTCCTGCCTCGGGCCGGCCGTGCCGGCCACTTTCTGAGAGGACGCGCGGTTGGGATATATACTCTCTGGTTGGGATTTTATGACCTACCTCCTTCCGTTGAAAGTGTATGTACCATATGGCTCAGAAGTTTGGATTCTTAATAAGAGCGAAGAACAAAAATTAAAATCAATGGAAATGAACTACTGAGACGCTGGTTGTGACTTTACACTATCATGGATAAAGTACCCAATGTTGACATAAAAAATCAAATGGGTATTAATATTGATATAATGGATGTAGTTGATGCTAAAAGATTGAGATGGTAATGTCATATCCAAAGGATGACGGAAAGCGGTGGCCTAAGAAAAATTGAAATGGTTACCTCAAAGAAACAGGAAACGTGGCAGACCGAGAAAAACATGGGAAAAGGAGATAGAAAAGGCAACGAAGGAACGAGATCTTCAAGAGGAAGATTGGGAAGATCGAAGGACGTGGCGATTAGGATGCGCGTCAGCTGTAAAGAACCTCGCTAATACTTACTACTACCCTCCTTCTGCCGGGGCGTGTATGAAAGGTCGCCGCGTTAGAAAACCGACCGGCACCGACGGCCACTGCAGCCCGGGGGAGTGTAATAGCCAGCCACTGTCCGTCCCGCGCGGCGCCCCCGTCAATGCTCCGGAACTGAGATGGACACCCACTCGATGGTTTTGCAACT
This sequence comes from Acheta domesticus, assembly GCA_031308135.1. Lineage (NCBI taxonomy): Eukaryota > Metazoa > Arthropoda > Insecta > Orthoptera > Gryllidae > Acheta > Acheta domesticus. The sequence goes on along the minus strand of JAHLJT010008446.1, from coordinate 127,820,089 downwards.
AAACGAACTTCGCCACACAGGCGTATGTATTCGCCCCTCTGAGTTACGTTAGGGGGTTCTGCTCAAACTTGAGGCATCCGTATCTTTATCAGTTCGTGCTTCAATGTATAATTCGTCTTTACAACTCTAAATGTAGCAGGTATTTCTATTTTTACGAAATAAATGGGTCACCTATTTTAGGAACGAAAGGGACCGCAGACAAAGTTATTTTTCATTAACGTAGGAATTACCCATTTTATTGCTGTTTTATGTCTTATTTATGTTTCAAGCTGAAGCAAAGAAAAAATAACTGGCGATATATCGTCTTACCTGTGTTTAATTGCAGTTGGACTGATGTAAGATAATGTCTGACCAAAAATCTAGTTCCTTCACCCTGAATTTGCTAGACGCATTAGGGATTGTTAATAATGTTAAATAATTTCTCAATAAATACTACTATTATATTGCATTCTTATCATTGTCATTGACTTTTTCAGTTGTGCTTCTAATTGCACTTTCTCTTAAACAGTTCAGAATATTTTCTTTTCATATTCTAATTTCATCACGTAACTCGTTTATTGTTTGTGTAAAATCAATTTGAAGACCATCTCCACAAACTGCGTTTTCATTAACTGACTCCTCTGGAACACTATCCATCACATCCATTGTTGATTGTGATAACAGTACATCCATTAATTTGTGTATATTCCTTGAAACTAATCGAATGGTTCGACTAGGATTTATTTTCAAACCAATAAGCAACTTCTCTGTAGGCACTGCGTCAGGTTTTAAGTTTCGACTTTTCTGTGGTGTATAATTTAATAATACCTGACGCAATGGTATTGTAAAGGTATCCTAAGCAAAGTGGATAAAACAAATGCGCGCTGAAATAATTACAATTAACGTCACTATAATAAAATTATTTACGGAAACAAAAGACACCTTAATTAGTTAACACCATTCTTTACATTGATCTTATCCTTTCCTTTATCCTTTCCTTCTATAAACACTTATCCTTTCTTTCTTCTACAAACACTTTCTTATCCTTTCTTTCCTTTCTTCTACAAACACTTATCCACGCTTCGCATAAATTGGCATCTTTCGGGAAAGAAAAATACTTAATCTCTGTTCCCTTCGTTTTCTTGTTCCAGTTTGTGCAACCAAAATAGCGCACGACGGCATTGTTTATTTTATTTGAATATCAATTCACGATATGTTTACCTTCTGCCACTAAAAGAACTACTAGAAAACTACTAACACAAAGCAAATCGCGATTACAAAAATTAGTTGTGTATTCAACGAACGCGTACCATACAATCTCACTAGGCGCCAAGCAGGCGAGCACCCATCGTGACGTCATGCGCAGAAGAGAACGAAATTTCGTTCGGGATCCGTCTCTCCTTTATTCTTACACCATGGGTCGCAACGACTTTTTCGCTGACCGCGGAACAAAACAACGCCTCGCGACCACAACGGCCAAAACGTGCAACGGAAATTTTCAGTTTGCGAGAAAGTGAGGCATTGGCCATAGCTACTCCCCGCCACTCCGCCGAAATTTAATTTCCGACAATCAGAGCGAACCTAAGGAGTAGTAGGAGGGGGTATCAGAGCTCTCGTCAGGACGGGAGAAACTTCGCTAGGAAGACTCATGAGAGAACTAGCATCACGGAGAGAGGTCATCTTCTCTCGTACACTTATGAGCGAACTAGCATAAGGGAGAGTCGTCAATTGCTCTCATTGACTTCGGAAAGAACTATCATCGGAGAGAGACGTAAAAATTCTCTTGCACTTCTTCGGAAAGACTTCCGATAGAACTTAATTGAAAGCGTGATGCAGGTTTCCGCACTAGTTTTTGTGTGAAACCAAGTTAATAAATCGCGATCAGAGCCATAGCCGATCTCGACCTTGCCACCCGGCATGTTCATAACGCAATGACCGGCCGTGTTCGCGACCGCACGCTGTCATATGTAACCAGCCATATGCGCCTGCGCCACTCACGTGAGCCATTCGCGAGCTGCCGAGTCGGAGACCAAAGCTAATCTGCCGCTGCTGCCACCGCCGCCTTTGTTGGGGCCTGGGGCGTAATCATCGCTGGGTTGAGCGACCTGCACGGCTGAGGACGGGCCGAACTGCTGGGACGCTGCCGACCTTGCCCGCAGTGAAAAGGCGAGGCGCCATTCAACCCATCTGCCCGAGGCCGCCACCAGCTGGAGTGCCTCCCCGCCAGGACGTCAACAAAACATAGTAATATTAACCTTGTTACCGCGATAATGCGGAAGGACTTCCAGTGATCGAGGAGCTAATCAAAGGGAGAGGTACAGACGATATCAGCGCCGGTATCAATAAAAGCGGCGTAGCTTAATTGCAATTGTACTCTCATATCATAATTATGCCAGTTAGAAAATATAGGATAAAAGGTCATTCAGGCGCAAGGAATTCTTGTAAATTCCCTGTACAATCATCCATTATCTCAATTTATTTGTTAGATTAAATTGTTCTTTGTTAAATTTTAATTATGTGTTGTGTTTTTTGTTATAAAAACCGTCCCCGATTCCAAATCACTAAGCAGATACGTCGAGTCGGAGCTAGCCGGGGAGGCAGGTTTATTAGAATAAAAATTAACAAGTATATATTTTGTCATTAAATATCTCTAATGTAGGGAATTAAACTACTTTAAAAATGTATTAATGTTATTAGGGCGGCTGTTGTGGACATAATATGATTTGCCACAACAATAAGGCAAATTGAATATCTCAGATTTTTTTATTGTACACTAGTGGATCCGGCAATGCTTCGCTATTGCAATATATTACACTTCACACGTTACTGGTCACGTGATTGTTAATGACGTTTTACGCGTTCTGCAAAAATTTTAATAGATGAAAGACTTTCTCGCGAGTATACGTTTGTTCTATGTCCTGATTTGAACATGATTGTCAAGTATCCTATTGTGAAAACGTTCTCAATCAAGTTTGGGTATTCATTCACTATGACCCTGTCTTGGAGAAATTTGATTTTATTTTCCGAGATAACGTTAAAGTAACAATTCCGCCGATATTTCAAAATCGCAGGGGCAGAATATGCAGCGAAGACGCACTTCATACTTCACGGTGCGGCGGGTTGCGAAGAGCTTCTATTCAGAGGCGCTTGAGTTATAAACTCAAAAACCATAATCAGCAACGCCCCCATTTTGCGTCTACGAGGGACAGGCATACGTACATTCACATTGTGCCATGCCTATATTCTTCGCGCATATGCAAGCAATAATTTGACGAAGTTTTATCGCAATTGAATGAACGGTTATACGGCAGAGCATAAAATACGAACAAACATTGATTTCATATATTGAGTTTGCTAGTGTAAATTGGATTTGCTAGTGTAGAATGTTTAATAAAATATATAATATAAACTACTTAAACGTTTTTATCTTAAATACAATAGAAATACTTCTTAGAAAATATAATATAAAATTGACTTCACTTCTCTAGTCCTACCCAAATTTCTTCGTCAATAAGTTCTCAGTATCACTCATTGACTCAGTTTCCATGATGGTATATGCGGAATATGCAGGGGTTTTCGCCTATGGTTCTCGTATGAAGTGCCCTGCCTGCCTTCTTTTCAAAACATGACTGAATAGTTCAGAAGGATCATCAATCAGATTAATTGCCTCCATTTTACGGGATAGGGTCATTTCCCAACTTTTGTTGTTTTTCTCAGCATATTTCTCTTAATTTACCTAATCCCTTCACATTTCTTATGTTTGCTCAAGTACTTGTAGTTCTTCCCTATTCTAGTAGTTTTACTTTCTCGTCCTTACGCAAGTAAGAAGAGAAATAATTGTAATTGTGCGACGGAAACGGCGAATTTGTTTTACACAAAAACTCTTATTACAGGGTCCTGAAAACGAAAAAGTGGATAAATCTTGTTCGAATATATAGTAAATTACTTTCTTTAACACGTTGGGTAGTCAGAATCCATATTTTGTGAGTCCTTGGTACCGAAAAGTCGATTGACGGCAAAACGTCTGCTCTCTGTCCGTCCGTCTGTGGTCAACGCTAGCTCCTAAACCAGGGCTCATCAGAAAGACGATTCGAGAGCAAAGAGACATCGGCAGTGGCCGGAGCGGATGGCGGGAGCAGCAGCGGGGGCGAGCGAGGCCTGCTTGGTGAGAAGTAGAAGCGAGAAGGCGAACAGCTCAGTTTCACACAAAACGACGTTGCAATTTGTCGTCGTGGAAGAAGGAGCAGCAAGTGGCTCTCGTAACAATAGTTCGATATTATTATTTCACAGTTTTACATTGTAATAACTAGTGCTGCTGCAACAGCACATACTTTCTGTTATTGGAAACAGCAACGTAAGATTGAAATATTGCACTTTCTGCGCTACTAACATCTTAGCTATTTGAAAACGTCCAATTCAACCAAGAAGCGAACAACTCACTGTTTCCATCGCAGTGTTGTCAAAACTATGTGATTTCTACAACTGCATAAAAATATAATACAAAAGTTTTGTAAACTTGTATTGGAAAAAAGAAGCCTGATAACATACAGCTACATCAAGTCACAACAATGACTCGTAATTCACAAAAATTCGCGACAGCGGTACGGAATTCCATTGTTGCATTCCCTGCACTGTCGATACTCCCTTAAAGAGCTATCAGTTTTTAATTCAAATATTTTAAAACAAATAATTTCTAAAAGATTAATGTGTAAATGTATAACAAAAGGTCAAATGTAAGAACCAACAAAGAAATAATACACAAAATTGCAAATTCTAATTTACGACGCATCCGGGTGTCTGAAGCGCAGTAAATTTGCAGCGGGCTATTTTGTTTGCCAAAAAGTTACTTAAAACCTACTCGTATTTTCAAAAAATTAAGCATGACCTTATTTGAAGATATATTTTTGATAAATACATTTCATTGAGAAAATCTGCAATCTACCGCCGTCCAAAGTATATTTTTTGACATTTTCTTAATTTTCGGTTTTCTAATTGTGGACCGGAAATATTAATTTTAGAATATTAAAGAACACAAAAACCTTGTCCTAAGTGACAATTGTCTTTTAAAAATTTGTAGCTGTTTTTAAGAAAATGGCGTTTAAGCGCTACTAAAAATGCAAAATTTGAAGCTCTATACAGGAAATTTTTGGGTTTACAAAAAAATTCATTTGAAGTTTTCATTTTCAACATTCAACTTCATTTCAAGTTATTTGAAGCACTTACACTCACAAATTCTGGCCAATTCTGGCCGCTGGGTAGTAACGCAGGGGCGCGCGGTGTGAGGGGCGTACGCGGAGATGCTACCTGGCGGCCCTCTTAACAATTGACAGATGAGACGTGACTCAAATATAGAGAGCGCTGACGTAAATATAGCGCTGATGTTAATGGAGGATTACTCCGATCGACTTGCGCTCAACGCCCCCAAGGGCTTAAGAGACGCGTTGCGTCATGACGCAACAAATGTAAAAAAAAACAAAAAACATTATCTTTACAAATTGCTGGTAATGTGCATATTAAAGATGTGAGAGATCTTTCAAAAAATTACATTTATGTAATTTTTTAAAAAACAAAAAAATTACTCAAAATAAACTTTATGTCATATTAAAGAGTATAATTAGCACTATCCGTTACAAAAGTTTGAAGAAACATTTGCAGCTATATATGAGAAAATCGCGTTTGAGCATTTCTGAAAATGCGGAATTTTGAGCTAGTTTTCACGAAAAACGGTTGCGTTTTCGAGACACTTTACTTGACATTATTTAAAGCCCATGTACTCGTAAATATAATAATGTGAAAATATGTAAATATTAAGGACGTGAGAGACAAGTCAAAAAACTTGCATTTTTCCAGTTTTTGAAAAAAACAAAAGAATAGAGCAATATGGCGTTTTTGTCATCTCATAAAATAGATTAGGCACTATACCTACCGGAAGTTTAAAGAAAAAATTTGGAGCCGTTTTTGAGAAAATCTTGTTTTTGTAATTTTTAAAAATTGCACATATTGCACGCAATATTGCGCGAAAACTACTAAAATTTTCAAAAAAAATGCACATGACAGAACTCACTTTGGACAACAAATTTTATTTCAAAGAAAAATCTCTATCTTCAATTTTGTAGTTCCAGAAAGACGCCGAAAAAATTTTTAACTTTTGCAATTTTCGAAAATTTAGAGTTATCCGTGAAAATCGGACCTATACCACCTTAATAAGTGTATTTTACTCTATTCTTACAAGAAATTTAAAGAAAAAATTTGGAGCCGTTTTTGAGAAAATTTTGAAAAAGTCCGGGGGGCTTCATGTAAAGTACCCCCAAATTTTACGGAATCTTTTTCAAAATCTCAAAGCTTCGACTAATGCGAAAATTCTCAAACCAGATCGACCGGGGAATATCCATTTTGGAAGAAATCGTACGTATGGTTTAGTTGCTAGCAGTGTTCACAGACGGACGGATAGACGGCTAGACGGACGTTTTCCTTTCAATTGGTTTTTCGGTATCAAGGCTCCACAAAAGAGGGGTTCTGGCTACACCACGTGTTAGGGGATTTTCCCCCTTATTTAGCAACTGTTTTTTATCCACTTTTTCGTTATCAGCGTTCGGCAACGAATTTTTTTCTGGCGAAAATTGGCCATTTTTTGCGCAGCATTACATAACTTTCCCTATACTAGGTATATCACTCCATATATACGTACTATACGGGAAAGTAAAAAAGCGTGATTATTGGGGAAAAGTGCGTCAAAATAAAAAAAACAATAATAAGTAATATTTTAATTTTAAATATCGAAACTTACGTTTATATAGATTTCAATCATAAACAACGTAATGAGTAGGTTATCAAAGGGTTTAACCGAATAAAGGGGTGAAAAGTATCCCCAACCCAAATCGATAATCGCGATACTTTTATGAAAGAATTAAAAAATTTCTTAAGGGCAGTCTGTTGCAGAGATACAATGAGAAATGGGTTTTTCCATGTTTTATTTTTTTTCTCTTCTCGTCTTGCGCCAACATATCGAAATTGTTCGAAGAACTATCATCTTCATCTCTTATCTTCAAAGCGTGAGGGAATACCATCACAAAAGTAAAGTGCAATTTATTCTCCAAGTAGGATATTTAACATACCGAACACGCGAAGCAAGCACACATTTCGTAAAAAAAATGAACAGCGCGTTGCGTTCTGCGATGGCATCAGCACCGCCACGGTGTAAGATATTTATTACACCGTGGCACCGCTAGCTCGACGACCCATGATACAATGCGACGACCTACTCACCCTACCCGACGATCCGACTCACCCGTTACTGTATCATGCGACGACCGACTCACCCGTTACTGTCCATGAGATTTCTTTCGCGTACTTTTTCTTGTGTTCTTCTTTCTTTCTTTCTTTCTCTCTCTCTTTTTTTTTTGAATTGGGCAATTCAAATAAAAAGATTTTACAAAAGCGTGATTTGGCCTGTACCGCGCGGGACATTCACTTTTAATCTTAAAAATCGGGGCGTCCCGCCAAAAGCGGGACGTCTGGCATCGCTGATATATATACACATCCTAATCGTATGTAGTCACGCTGTTCGATTTTCAGAAAACAATACGGCTAAAAGAGGAATTAAATTTGATCCATTGTTGGGTCGCGATAACCAGTGGCAACAGATGCAAATCGCCCAAAATTTCACTAGCTAACCCCTTCAGGGTCTCCCGAAAATCGCTTCACGGACCCGTGCCTACAGGACCGGATTTGGAAAACCTATTGCCGATAATAAAAATAAATCGAAAAAAGAAAAAACTTAAATTTAGTATTGACACAATTAAATTGCATTCTACTATTCATTATAGTACATTATTAATATGGAAGTGTGACTTCGTCCCGTCTTTTTTGACGGATTACGGATTACCTTTGGCATAAATGGTACAATATGTGCATGTGTATTCGGGAAGAGTCGAAAGGGCACACATAAACTCTTCATATTCATAGACGTCCAATACTCCCGTTACAAAATAAACGAACTATATGTTGGATTTCTATATTCTATGTCAAATATCTATGTTGGACTTCTATATTCTAAAAGATTCTATGTTCAATTTCAGGAAAAATGGCAGATCCAGAAGTTGGCGGCGATTCGGGAAACTTTGTTCGTCTACGTCTTTCTCTTGCGTTGCGGGTACCAGATATGTACATTAAATGCGTGTCAGTTTGCTTTCGGTTGGATAGTGGGCGGAGGGGTGGAAGAGTCAAATGTCTGTGCCACGATACAAGCCACGACGCGACCGTGCAACAACCAACGAACAGTGGCATAATGCGTTGTAGACCGGGAGTAACACTATTCAACGCATTATGCTTTGTTTTTTACTTTCTCGCCTTACGAATACTTGGTAAGAAGAAAAAGTTATGTTATCGTGCGCCAGAAAACGGTTAATTCTCGCCAGAAAAACTCTTATTACCGGGCTTTGGTAACGAAAAAGTGGATAAAACCTGTTGCTAAATTTAGAAAAACTCCTCTAACTCGTGGTGTAGCTATAATCCATGTTTTGATGGCTCTTGATGCCAAAAAATCGATTGACAGCACAACGTCCGTCTGTCTGTCCGTCTGTGGTCAACGCTAGCGCATAAACAGTTCAGCCGATTTTCTTCAAAATTGATATTCCGCAATCGTTTTGGCTGATGTCTAGATTCATGGAATTTGATATTTTAATTTTGAGGGGTACTTTACATGAAGCCCCTCGCTCATTTTTAAGTTTAAAATGGCTCCAAATGTTTTGATGAAATTTTGTTGTTGAAGAGCGCGAAAGACGCTTGAGAGACTGATGTAGGTATAATTTTCGTTGATATCCCCAATTTTTTGAAAATTGCAAAAAACAATTTCAAAACTGGAAAATTGAAGATAGAGATTTTTGCCTAAGACAAAATACAAAATTAGCACTTTAAATAAGGACATGTACAATATTTTGAAAAAAACGAGTAATTTTTGCTTATTTTGCGCCTGAAATTTACGAAATTTAAAAAAAACCGCTCCAATTTTGGTTCTATAAATTTTCTCCATATATCGCTGGTTCAGTGTTGCAAGGTTGTATGTAGAACAGTGCTGCTTTCGAGAAAAAGGCCTTTGAAGTTTCGAGCATCCTTATATCATTTCTGTATCAAATCATCGTATATTTTGGTTTTAATGATTAAACTCAGGTGAAAATAGAAATGAAATGCAGCATTGGTTTCCAAATAATATCATTTTTCAGCAAATTATTGAGTATTACATTTTTACATTGGACTTTTTAATACTTAAAATCTGGATTATTTGAAGCAACAAAGTTGTATGTAGGACATTACACTTTCAAAACAGGAGATATCTATGTGTTATAGGAAATAGGCGTAGAAAATATAATTGGATTATTTTAATTAAATGCATTGTAAAGGAAATTCAAACTAGTGGTCCTGCATCAGCATTCTTTCTCGTATTATTGGTGACGGTCAGGTAATATTCTAATGCACCTTTCCTACTAACCATTCACCTATCAGCCAAAAAATGCGAATGACATAACGCATTATAAAAAATATCGAGCTCCAATACTGAAAGTGAAGGGCATATTCGTAAAAATTATCGTTATTGATTCTTTTGAATTTATCAACAGTCATGAAATAAAAATGGATAAGTTCAAAATTCTAAGGGATCAGTTCAAATATCTAGAGGTAAAATTCAAAAATGTCATGGGGACTTCCGGTACAGAACACCCAAAAATTGAAGTATTCGTTTAAAGTTTTAGGGCAGCGACATTGACGAGAAAAATTGGAAAATATTAATTGTGGCGAAAATTCAGTGAATGGTTTAGACTCGTGTTGTTAACAGACTAACGACAGACGTTTTGAAAGAAAATATTATTTTTTGAAAGCAGGAACCCCAAAAACGTATTTTTCCAACAAAATCTTGAGAGTTCTATGTTTACATACAACTTTGTAACTCAAAGTGAAGACGAAATTGTACATAGAACTTTTAAAAAAAACAGCTGTATTGATCATATTATGAATTAGATTTTACTTAAAAGAACTCAGTAACATTAATAACTCCTTTTTGCAATTTTCCTCACATACAACCTTGTAACATTAGGCCAGCGATATGTAATAATGGATGACAAAAAATATGATGCTAGTCCCATTTTCGGATATTGCTCGTTGTGGTATGAGTGCTGGGTAGTTCATTCTGACGAACTGAGATCGGGTCTCGGAGCGGAAAAAAAGATTGCTGGTTGAAAACGCTTTTGCTGGTTTATGTAGCTTGTCCCGGCTGGGGCGATGCCCGCCGGTGGGAGATAGCTGGTTGGGGAAACCCCCATAGCCGATCTCGCCATCCAGCGGGGGAAGACTACCGCCACGGCCCGAGCAAAAAAACATACAATACACTTACAAGACTAATGACCTTAATAGTCTGGAATCATTAACAATCAATCTTTATGCATGGTGCGACGGGGGTTATTTGGCCGTTATTAAGGGGATTCAAAACTATGGATTGATTGCAACAAAGTTTATCTGTCACATGCGTTCAAGTCATAGGAGGTAGGGCAAACGGAAGTGTTGTAAGAGGCAATTCATATGCATAAGTGTTCTGTGCAAAAGCAGACATTGTTCATGAGAAAGAAAAACAAGAAAAAAAAGGTTCTTAAAGATTATTAAGTCTTTCCTTGGAGGCTTCTTGGAGCACGAAACCTGAAGAAATCGCATTTTGAAGTCATATTGATTTACTTCATTACATTTTATTTATTTACTTCGTAGTAATTTTAAAGTAAGATCCTAAGGAGCCTCCCCTACTTCCTACATTCCTGTGCTCTTCCCAATCTCTTCTCCCCTCCATACCATTCCTTCCCCTTCCTTCGCTTGAATCTCATGGGTGTACCATGTTTTCAACTTCAACCAAAATGGACATTTTTTTTTTTTTTCATTTCATTAAGAAGAAAGAAGTAACAAGAAAAAAGAACTGCCTACCTTGTAACTACCCTAGATTTATCTGCCCTGTAAGAATTTGGTAGGCCTAAATGAGAATTAAAAGTAGCTTCATTGCAGGAACACAAAATTGCAAATACAAAAGCAATAGAAACTTTATGGAACAATGTTTTAACAAACAAGGAGACCAATTCAGAATAAGCAAAAGAAATGGACATCCACACTTATCTCATTGTTCCTGGCACAATTGATTCACATGGAAATAAAATAAATACATCCATGACTTTCAATATTTATATACAAATTACAAGGTCCAGTGGCAGAACCAGTTTTCAGCCTAGAGTTTTTCTTTCTTGCCTCTCATTATTTGGCAAAATTGATTTAAATATTTATTTATGTTAGAATTATGTAATTACTTTAAAAAACAATAATGTATAATATCATAAATATACTACAAAATATATACAATATAATAACAAATGTTTATTAACAAAAATCTATGATCCCTCTCCAAATGATTAGCTGGATCCACCCCTGCTTCAGTCTTCATTATGTCAAATCATCACATAACAATTTCTTAAGGACAAAAATTTGTACAGATTCACCTTTTTATTTCTCAATAGACCACATAACAAAAACACATAATGCTTCTTCATTTTGAATTAACATATTACGCTAGTCTTATAATACCCATGATCCTAATACATACTCCATATAATACATAAATACGTACATAATAATACATAAATGTACAATAATACATAAATGTAATATAATAATACATAAATATAATAAAAAAATGTAACATAATAATAATAAATGTAAAAAATACATAAATGTTAATACTCCGTATAATACATTTCCTATAAATTGTAATGTATTGGCGTGACAGCCCATGAAAGGGGTCAGGCCTACCGACAATGTCCCTGCCTCGTGGCCATGGGTTAAGGAGGTATGTGTGGTTAGCACACAGACATCTCCATGCCGTATTCCGGTCTTCTCAATCTGAGAAGTGAATTTTCTCATTGTCTCACAGCAACATATACTGGGACATTGCAAGGAAAATGCACACTATAATCTTGCCTCGACCAGGAATCGAACCTGGAGTCGCGTAGTGGAAAGCGAGCATGCTGACCAAGAGCTAGCAATGAGGCTATAAACTGTTATACATCCATTTAAAGATAAATTTAAAATAAACAAAGCTTTAAAGGAATATGTTTTATCTCCTTTAATTGCAATTGTAGTCTGATCTTTTTGACAGTCACTACAATATAATAACAACAATTTCTAATAATATAAAAAATAATATAAGCCAATCCGAAGGTTGAGATTGCTAAGGCAGTAGTGAAGTAGTGGTCTCGGACTGAAGGATCATGGGTTCGCATCCTGCCTCAGGCATGGTTGTGTTGTGTGTGTCTCTGTATGTTTGTGTGTATCTATTTCATCATTCATCATCATCATCAGCATCATTTCATCCCATTCCCCAGGGCCAACAATACTGGGGTTTAAAAATGGAATCAGCATTAAAATGCTGATCCCCCCTATAGAAAAAGTAATATGCATCAACCTCGATAATCAAGTCTGAGCCCTGGTGTGATGCACATATCACATGGACTTATGATGGCCGATTAGCAAAACATGCATTGCCTTCTGTCACAAACACAATGTTACAACACATTGTAGTGTTTTTTTTTTCAATGTAGAACAAGAAAGTTCTGAAAAACAAATCTAGAAAAACTGATCTGCCACATGCTCCATACAATCAAAATATCAACTTTGCAATTTACACAAGAGTTTATATTAAGAAGAAAACGTGCAATATTGTCAAAAGTTTTGAGGTTAATTGTGGTTGAAAAATTAATGTTGCATTGAAAAAGAATGAAAATCCATGAAGAAAGAAGAGAACACTGCTATTATAGGGTCAAAATTTAGAATTTGTTATACTTCTAATAAAAGAAAACTTTCTAGATGAAAAGTGAAGCTTAAATAAAGCATATTATAGAAAGTGCTTCACATTTTACAAAAATGTATAACATCCAATATTTCATGGGTAAAAAAATGATTCAAACAGAATAATATGTGACAATTTTTTTGTATTCTGGTGGAATTAAAAATTAGAAAAATTAAAGAATTATCAACAATGGATTACAACAAGTACATTTGATGATAGCGAATCAGCAGGTATTTCAGTATTTGATTTGCATCCAGAGGGTGTATGTAGCAGCTTGCAATCTCTGTTGATCTGGTAGTGCAACTGGCTGTTCACCGAATACTGTACTTTCTGCCAGTTGGTTTTTGAAACCATGGGATTCAGAAGTTTATGCCTCACTCTTGTTTGGGACTTGAGTAGATAAAAAATTTTTATTGACCAAAAGGTCAAATGTATAGTACAATATTTTTGGAAATAATTCTGGTGTTATCTTTTTCCAATGTTGCGCTTATGACCCTTGGCCAATTGTGAAGTGTTTCCCTTGTTATTTCTTACAGTCGTGGATTCTGGGAGGGACTTTTTCCAGAACTTTCACTCAAATTAAGTTGAGTACAACTTAACAAAACAACTGAAAAATCATTTGAGGGTCATCATCTCTTCTTTAACATTGTTTCATAGTTTTTATTGTATTCATAAAAAATCAGATTGTGTAAAAGTTTTGGTGAATATTTTGGTAATATACACACCCAAGCATTTTTTTTAGTAGATATTATTATGGCTCTAAATTTACTTTGTTCTCTATTGATGAATCTTATTGATGCAGCTGGTTGTGGTTTAACATTCTTTGTTTTTATTTGATTTTGATTTTTGTGAGGCAATAGAAGCTGCCTCTCAAGCACACTTTTGTGCCACTAGAATTAGTTTATAATTGTGCCTCAGCCTTTTTTAGTACTTTATCCACCCACCTGCACTTCAACTGTAGCCAATCATTCACTGTTAATTACTTTATTTATTTTTGCTTTGTAGCTTTCAGACTTTATCATAATATGAGAAGTCATGTTTTGAAGTGTATTAGATTTGCATTCTAAAATTGTACCTTGAGCATGAACAGCTGAGGTCATATTTACAAAAGACAAATGCTCCATTCTCCTTACAATTCTTTTGAAATTGTCCTACAACATTAGAAGCCAGACAGCGTATTTCGATTAGCAAGATTTAATGTCATCAAGTATCTCAAAATAATTTTGAGAAAACAGTTTATTTTTAAACTAGTGGCTTGTTGCGCCATAAATGATTCTGAACAGAACCACACAAAATTAGGGTTGCCATATATCCTGAAAAAGTAGGATATGTCCTGAATATCAACATGTGCCTCACTGTCCCACCAGATTTTTCTTTGTTTCCACTAAAAGTCCTGAATTTATATGCTCTGTTATAATTCCACCCAGTTCTACAAAAAACTGTGTTTTGTGATTTTTTGTGAACTTCATCATAGAACTATGCGCTACATAAGAGAACACAAGAAGTTAATACCTTTGTTAAGAAAATATTGTTATTTTTGTCTTTTTACAGTACAATTTGAGACATGAAAAATAGATAAAGAGAGGTACTGGGTTTTGAATCGAAGTGTTTGTATTTTTCACTCACATGTGTTAGTGTACAAGAATCTGGAATGCAAATGGGAAAAGGGCTCAGTCGTTAACAGTCTTTTAATATAGACTAAAGTCATGCTTTATTTAATATTTTATTTAAATACCTTGAAATACTTTAAAAATTTTCTCATGAAAAAATGAGGAAATGACCTGGATAACTTTCCAAAGTCAGGGAAATTTGTCCTTATATTCTTGAAAGTGTACAATATAATTTATCTTGATCTATTATTTAGTTGTCTACTTGATGTACTATTTCCTTGTTATTGAAATATATTTCGGATGTCATGAATTCCATTGCTATCCTTATGGCAACCTTACACAAAATGGTTTTCCAAAAATTAGAACATACACTGCTCAAGAACAACGAATAAAATCCTCTCTTACAACACTGCAAGAAATTAAATATTTTAACAAAAACAGTCTTCATGAATATTGCACCAATGGAGAATACATGCATGAAAAGACTACAACAGTTTTTAACATACCACGAATATAAAAAAAGTTGCTGTAACATAATACAACTCATTAAAAAGAAATATTTAGGTGACCTCTTCCTTGATGTCACATATGTCAGCTGAGATATAACTAGTGACACACTGAGTATTAGAATTCAGTCAGTATGGGCAGTATGGGAATAAACAGAATAACATAATCACACATTTGCATATTTAGTCAGAATTGAAAGTGTTTAATTGTTTTTGGATTTTCTCACGTTCTGGTATCTAATGAAACCATAAACACCTCCCATATGGCCAGAGGCTGCATAGTTTTCTTTCAATATTTGCATACATTGGAAATAAGTAATATAAATGATGAAGAATTTGTTCCTCTTCTAATTTATAACTAAAATGATTCTGAAATTTAACATCAAAGAAAAAATTCATATTTAATACTACAAATAGAATGCATACAGCCATCCAGAAGCCTGGGGCAGTATATTCAGAGGGGCCCCTTATTTGAAACAAAGATTCCCCCTTCCAAAATCCATAAACAGAATTCGATTATCCATGCAATGTAAATAACTTATAGCAATTAGTATGAATTAGAAGTAAATTCATTTTTTATTTGTTTTGAATTAAAATATTTTGAGGCTCCAATTAAGTTAAGGTCTGAGAAATGTTGAATAAGAAAGCAACAGAATGAGTTTGCAAGAGAAAGCAAGCACATTCAAATGCTCATTTCGCATCTCTGAAAAGCCGCAATAAAGTACTGAAACATTTGCAATTTTCAAAACAATGATATAGGCTAATTTAATTTATCACACAACAATCCCTACATCATTTTATTCTGACATAAAACATTTAATTCACATTCTTTAACTTCTATGAATATGGGAAAACATATATTACAGTTATAGAGTTCCTTCTTTGTTTATAGTCTGCCTTATATTTTCTGCTCTAAGATAACTTGTAGGATTATTAACTAGAAAAGTTTTGTTAATAATGTCCATTTAAACAAGAGAATGTCACGTTAAAATTAAAATACTGTAGTAATTGTGAAAATAATGATTAAATATCATAGTGTACTAATACTAGCACTGTGTTTTTGTTTTGTTTTTTTAAGAATTTAATGACCTTTACGTAAGAATTGAATCTACAAACACAATATTTTCATTATATAAGGTAGGTAAGGTTATATGGTATTCAACAGTAACTTTAAAATGAACGTTCGTGTACTATAACCGAATTTAACAAATTAATAATTGATATTTTATACCCGTTGTCCAATTACTGATCATAAAACTTTCAATAGAAGTTTATTGAAAACCGTTTTCTTAGATTGCTCACTGCAACTAAACTAATAATTTATCAAAATAAGCTTAGTTTCAATTTTTTTTTATCATGTAAGAAAACTTGAAGGTACAAACTTCCCTCCAGATTTGAAGGTAATGAAACAATTTTTTATATTTATATATATACATATATATATATATATATATATATATATATATATATATATATATATATATATATATATATAGATATAGATATAGATATAGATATAGATATAGATATAGATATAGATATAGATATAGATATAGATATAGATATAGATATAGATATAGATATAGATATATTTACAAGAGTTGCACTTTACTGTGAGTTTCGATTTTCCTTCATTTCATAATATAAAACACAAATCAAACTAAATATTTTCGCTGATCATTGCCCTTAACAATCACTCCTTTTTTTAACGTGAACTTAAATATTTAAATTAAAGGAACTTTTCTTTTTGCCTAGAAGGAACATAATATTTACAATATTAATAATTATGATTGACAATAATGAAATATGATTGAATCCAATTCCTTTATATGAATTTATGACAACTTGCTTTTTCGGTTTAATGATCAATATCAAAATTAATTCCTTCTTCTTCATTGAACGTGTACTTGGATGATGGGCATTCGGTGTTCATGATAGATGGCTACCAGCAGCAAATTTTTATGCAAGCACAGCAAGCATTTTTATGCAAGCACAAAACATACTAGCTTTGTTAAAATTGTATATAATATAAATATTTTAGACAAAACAATAGATTCCAACCATTTATTTGAAAAGATAAGCTTCTGTCAAGTATAAATTGTAATATAATGAGTTCATAATAGAAAGATAACTAACAGTAATAGATTTTATGCGAGCACAGTTTAGTACAGTTTTGTAAAACTTGTAAATCTTGTAAATATTTACATTACATGATATTGATTCAAACCATTGTTTTGTAAAGATGACTGAAGATGGCTGTTAAGGTATAGCCATCTTGTCACAGTTATAAAAACAATAAAAATTGAATGTCAAAAATTTGAATGGAATTGTTAGTCTCTAAGTATATTCGTATAGACATTCATAAAAAGAAGAGATAACAAAGTTTATATTAATAATTAAAAAGTTGCTTATTACTTCTTTATAAAACGCGTTATCCTGTATGTCAGTTAATTCCGCTATTGTCAGAGACTGACACAAAATGTAAATAGGAAGAAGACACGCGTTAATTTGATAATTATGGATGGTATTTGGAAACATTCATGTTCGCGAGCCAAAAGTTACGGATCTTTACTGAACGACTGTGTTGTATGTAGTGAACGATAGTTCACGGAAAAGAATCAAACCATTTGCATCGAATCCTTCGATCCTTTGCCAGCCAATGACAAAGTAGAATGCAGGTGTCTACAATCGGAAATTCAAATGCTACAACCTACTTGTGTGCACTGCTGCCACATTTCTGTAGCAATACCCTATCGGTAGTATCCTATGAACTGATCCTCAATCACTCGTTAAAATCGTGTTAACAATTACTTCCCCTACAATTTTCAAGATATGTATATAACTTCATAAAGTTGAATGGCACACTCTATTCTCGAACCACCTCGAGATAAGTTCATCGGACTGTTGATCAAGGTCAGGCGTCATTCCACATATTGTAGCCATGGCGGAAGGAGGTTGCGGCGAGTCGCAGAAACCGGTAAATGTCTTCGATTTTCTTTCGAAGATTGTTCGCCTTTTGCATGATGAAGAGGCTCTTCAACCCCGCAGAAATGATCCGGTGGTACAATTCCAGCATCCCAGAGAACTGCAGGTAAGGTGTTTACGAAGTTAAAATTTAAATCAAAAGATACTATATTTATTTTAAATGTAAACGAATAATTTAAAATATATTAATCCATCCAATATCGCATATTTTATTAAAGAATCAAATACTCTAATATGCTTACATGTCAAATATTAAAAAGAAAAACAGTTTCATAAATATTTAGAAAGAAACAATTTAACAACAAAGTTTTTCGGCACGAATTTGACAGATCCTGTGTTCTCCGTTTCTGTTATACTATTTAACTTATCATATCTATACAATGAATGTCGTAGTAAGAAAATTCTTATTTATAAAAACTACATGATTTTTTTTACTATTAGTATATTTTATCTATATTGAAATATTCCCAAAATTATGGCAACATCTAAAATGTTGGATTCTTGTGCGATAATATATAGTGTTGTAAATATGTTGGTCCTCTTTCAGTGCAATTAATTAGGAGAGACATATTTATTATTTTCAAATATTTAACGTTAAGCATCTGTGGCCCGCGGTAGCGCTAATGGCAAAGAAGACCAACACGTTAATGGCTCGAGATATGCCGCCATCGTTAGCATAGGTCGGAATGCGCCTTGAACACATTTAAAGCTTCTGTTCCTTCAAAATAGAATTCGACAACGTTCACTCTAAAGCAAAATGTCTTGAGATACGTTTATGAGAATGAACAGCTTTCTGCTGAGTAAAATTCAAGAATGAGGCGTAGGGCGATGGACTTTCTCCAAACTCACTAAATTAAGAAACATGTTAAACCTTATTATTCTGGTGAAAATTGAGGCAAAGTTTAATTTTAATTGAATTATGAGCATATGTATGCTGGTATAAATTACTTGGAATTGATTGATGCAAAGAAGATACTAAGAATACGGACAAATAGAATTGATATTGGGCATCAGGTACGTCAGTTGGGCATCGATAGATGCTTTTTACTACTAATTCTGCGTGCAGTGATTATAAAAAATGGATGTTCTTCCTTTAAACTTAGGAATTAAACTCCGTTTCATTTTTATTGCTGAAACTCTCGGATTTGAGACTGGATTGCATTAAATCGCATTGAATTTGAAAGGTCTCTCATCTATCTAGAATACCATAGCTTTCTTCCACATCTTCATCTTTCTCATCGATTTTCTCTATTTTCCTACTAAAAGTTTTGATATGTCAGAGGTCGATAGAGCTCTGTAACCCCCCCCCCCAATCCATGCATGTGATCATGGTTTCATCCCTTGTACTCTCTCTTTTCTTAAAGACTTCTGCTTTATCGTCGTTCAAGTCCTAAACTACTTTTCTTTCCGCTTTCTTCTTTCTTTTGAGATGTCATAATTGTAGGATGCTATTCAAAGTATTGCATTATATTGTTGTTAAGCTTAATTCCAAGACACTGGCCAATTTCATTTTATTTAGCAATTATATCTACTGTAAAGGGGAAACAGGCCTCGGCGCCGTTAGGAGCCGGGGTTCCTAGTCGGTCACCCAACCAGGAACCCGCGATGTCACGAATTCGCTTAACCTTACGTAGTTAAAGAATTCGGCTAGCCACACCGGTTTGCGGCCGTGGTATTTCAGTAGAACCATCTCAGTATTCGCCTGGATGTCCGAGGGAAGCCACGAAGATCCCGGTCAGGATGGTCAGCTCGGGGATTGAACTGGGCCTCCCGAGTGCGAAGTCAGTGCGCTACGCTCTGAGCCACTTCGCTCGGTGGTGACATTAATCCTTGTATAGTAATCAAGTAACCTCCGTACGAACGTCTATCCGCCACTCACGGTTAGACCCATTCCTATCCATCAATCGAGACAAATGTGTCATTCGACGCGTCTCGAACTCCTAGTATTGAACGGACCTTTTTCGGATTATATGAGAACATTCTAAGAGAACTTAGTAAACTGTTTGTTTTTGTTTTTTTTGGAGGGGGTAGCACCTAAACACGTTTGGGGGAGTTTTAAGGCTCCTACAGAGGGGTTCCGTAGCTCTTTTGATTCCGCACAGCGAGGCAAACGGAGTTTAGGACATTTTCCCTCAGATTCATCTAGAATATTCTGAAAAAATCTAGATAAAACATGTTTTTTGGAGTTTCAAAGCATTTGCAGTAAACGAAACGCTGCGATTTACTAAACTGGCATAACCCGAAAGAACAGGGGACAAGAGGAGTTGCGAATATATATTTTTTTATTTTTTATTATTTAATTTTAATCCTTTATTGATAATTCTTCACATTTTGCGTCCAAGAATAACCGCCATACGAACGTATGTTTAAGTTGTTTTTAAGAATTTCCATAGTAGACATTTTCAACTTATGAAAAATACTTTTAAAACAGTATAAGCTTTGGAGACGCCACACTAAGCTAGTAAGAAGTAACGAATTTGGCGGTAAGTCTTCTTTCATGCTTTTGTCTATAATATTTTGGACCCTAAAACTTAGTAAAACACGTTTTATCCACTTCCTCGCTATCAGGGCCCGGCAATAAAAGGTTTTCTGTCGAAATTTCGCTAGTTTCCGGTGCACGTTTACGATGCTTTCTATTCTCACGAAGTGCGTGTGAGAAAGTAAAAATAAAATGCATAAGATATTTACATGTCGTGTACTTATGAGCTACGCGTTTCTTCTAAGAACTAATGGTGCTACAACAGCACGTACTTTCTCACTTTATTTGTGGCGCTTATTTAATATTATAGTACTACTTGAACCCGAAAAGTGTTTCCAACTAGAATTTTCCTCCTAACGCTGAGGTTCGAACTTGGCGCGCCATTCACATTACCTCAACAGCACCGCACTCAAAGGTAAAACTACCTTACCTATGGTTTAAAAATAACATTGAACATTATTTCAAGATTTAACTTCAAAATTTAAGACTTTATTACAAAATTTAATTTTGAAGAACAGATTCAGGTCATTCAGTTTTAACGGGTCCAGAAATAAAATAAATTGGTCGCTTCACCATCTCATAAAAATGCATACCGTGTGTAAATCCCTTTATGTTTTAGTTGTTCAAAATCATTTGTAAAGAAATTATTGTGCCTGGTTTTCAAATGGCGGTCTTTTTGTTTTTAGCCGAAAGCCATTTTTCGCGTTTGTAGGCTTTTACGATTTCAGCGCTCAGGCTTCATTGCTCAGTGCTAGGTTGTTGTGGTTTTTAATCTAAAATGCATTGGATTCAGACAACTCTGGCCTACAAATCAATGTGATATTTATCTACTTAATATGTTTTTATTTTGTTAATATTTGCGACCAAATTTATCGATCGCGAATGAACAAATTTCGATTTTCAGAGATTATTTTTTAAAAGTCACAGCTTTAATTTTTTCTGTGCATAGCAATGTAGTTACTTCACGTAAAATATCAATGATAAGCGTACCACTTAAATATTACACCCTCTGAAAAATGGGAATTTTGGATTTTTTCTATTTTTTATTTATGTCAAAAACAGTTAAAAATGTTTGTGACGAGCTATGGGGAGAAGTAAAATTTGTGCACGTTTTCATAATTCTGTGATCTCTATCCTAAACCATATTCTAGTTGAATTTTTAATACAGAAAAAAAGAGCGTTTTTTCAAGTTTTGTTGACAAAATATTCGCTCCTATATAATAAAATATATTTTCAAAGGTAAATTAGCTATAAAATTGTGCCCTTCTAAATGTTCAACTGCAATATCGGAGGACAAGTTTAAAAGTCTGAAATTTGCGCACATAAAAGATCGCTATAATTCCAAACTGCAGCGTAAAAAAAGAGTATTCAAGTCATATACATATATATATATATATATATATATATATATATGTGTGTGTGTGTGTGTGTGTGTGTGTGTGTGTGTGTGTGTGTATGTGACTGAGGTGGCTCAGGGCATCAACTGATGTCACTGCGGTTGTCCTGTAACCGGGAGATTCTAGGGTAGCTTTCCATTGTTCCGAACAATACGAATGCAAACTGGCCACGGATGGCGCGCGATATTTCCTTCCTCTTCCTTGTCCTTGCATCACCCCTACTTACACACACACACACACTTGTATGCATTACACTACCACACAAGTTGGGAGCTTGTTTGGGCTGGAGCGGTGCCTCGCGGGTGGGAGGCACCTTGTTGCGGAATCCTCGTCTGTCGACATGAAGGTCGGCACTGGATCTCGCCGTCCAGCTAAGGAAGAACACCGACACTTCTCGAGATATAAAACAAGCACTACACTCACGAAACTAATGACCACAGCAGTTGACGCGTCCGGAAATCGAAATAATAAATTAACTGTTACTAGTAAATATATAAATCACACTACAAGGAGAATGAAACTATAGCTTTCATGATTAAATTGATTTTATGTTAATCCATTTACACGGTTGCCAGAAAGCTTGAGAAGCCTCTTTCCCAAATGCCCGACAACAAATTCAAAAATTGTCAAATTATAAGGGGGAAAATCAGAGATTGAACATATTTGAGAAAATAAAGTGTTTTACTACGTAAGGTACGTAATTACGTAATGTTTTATTACATACGGGCCCCTTTCAAAATTTTCTGGCGAGAGGCACGGCCCTCGTTGGCTCCCTCTTGAAGAGAATGAGTAATTCAGGTAAGTAACATTTCTTCTTATAGAAATTTTCAAATGTATTTTCGTGAATTCTTGCAACATAAATAAATTGTTTTCACGTGAATATTCTTCGATTATCGGCAAAGTAGTTGGAAGTATAACAGCCCCAAAACAAGTTAATCAAAGTTCGTAAAATTATGGGAAACAGAAGGGGACGCGTCGTCCCAATATTTGTTTTACTTCAAATTGTAAAAAAACGACTCCAACAGCTTTGAACTAATAATTAGGTAAATTCAAATGTATCGTGCAATTTGAGAAAAATGTTGAACAATTTTTACTAATGTAGTGGTCTAAAACAAATGCCCCTGTCCCCTCGTTACCCCTTCCCTCTGTGGGTTCGCGAGCTTCCTACGAGAGCTGGCGCTGGAAGAATGCGGTTTGGCCACGTCTAATGTACAATCAGCATTGAAAAGTCCACATTCAAAGTTGCTAAGAGTGAGTGCTGGGAGGAGAGTGATGTGATAGGTAAGAGTGATTGAGATATGTTTTACCAGAAGTTCCAGGAAGGGAGGCAACGGACAATCGACTTGATCCAAATGTGTCGGTGTCAAACGACTAACACCTGCAATCTGTAGTCGTTGAGGTAGTTGTCATTTGGTTCCCTTACTACATTACTTTGAAAGAAACTGCTTAACTGTGCATTCGCGAAAAGTACCGGAGTAGAAAGTTATTGTTTTGGTTTCTATGAAAAACGAAGTTCGAGAATTAATCAATATTGAAGCATTGGTGGGACTAACGCTC
This sequence comes from Acheta domesticus, assembly GCA_031308135.1. Taxonomy (NCBI): domain Eukaryota; kingdom Metazoa; phylum Arthropoda; class Insecta; order Orthoptera; family Gryllidae; genus Acheta; species Acheta domesticus. Next base: position 127,796,708 of record JAHLJT010008446.1, on the reverse strand, counting down.
AAGAGCCCAGCTATTCGCTGAGGAGTCAACTCAAAGCGAAAGTCGCTTGCCTTTCTCCAAGGAGGCCCGGGTTCGATTCCCGGACAGTTTCATGTGAAATTTGTTCCGACAAAACGAGCTTGGCTGCTTCATAGGAGCTAGTTCAATATCTGTGAAGTGTCCTAAACAGTACCACTGTCCTAATTCCCAATTCAAAGAAACAAGACTTTAGACCTTCATTTTTCAATTTTTTTAAAGAGAGGACTTCCTTGTAACCTCTATAGAAGCGCCCCCTTCCTTCCAACATTTTAGTGCTTATTGGAAGAATTGAGTGTTAAAACAATCATTAGCCTATCTCAACCGAGAGTAAAGAGAAAACACTGACAAGCAAGTCACTGCGACTTTCTGAACGTATTATACTTCAGATTCTTTACGTGTTCACGTATTCTAAATTATTGTTTTGATTGTTTTTGTCTCGCTCTAGAGATGGCTTCATTTTACAAACAAATGAGTTAATTTAGATTTGTCATCCCTGATGGCATTTTTCATCGAATATGCAACCTCCTATTGTGGACATTTGCAATACTATTAAAAAGGAAAGCATTATACATTTTTGTTTTCAAAGCTCAGTCAAATATTTTTCGGAATTTATTTCCAATGCAAGTTAAGGTTTGGCTCTTCCCATATTTCTTTGTGATTCTCCCGCTACGATCACATGCCCCTTTACCATGAGTTGTTAAAAGTTCCATTTAACTCTAATACCAATGTCGGCGTTGTGATTACAAACTGGAAAAGCTTTTGTTGATTTAAGGCGAGTAGATTATAAGTACTGGCTCCGTCAAATGACACCGTGAGACAAATCTCCATGAAAGTTGGCACTTCTATATGTTTTTTCACCGAGAAGGTTTATGTGATGTTAAATCTGTTGTAATTCCACTACATGGCGCTGCAGAACAAAACAAAATATTTGCGTCAAATGCAACCCGCAACACATTTGGTAGGATTTTGAATCCACATCGCTAAATAACTCCTAAATGATGCGTTTCTATGGTCTTAAAAACTAAAATTCTGAGGCCGAAGGATTCAAAGAAACGTTTGTCACATCGTAATCTACAGAATGAAACGTTCTTGAACATTCTATTACATTTTTGCTGGTCCGGCTCGTCTCGAAATTACCTCACCTGCTCAGAGATGTGCAGAATCTGCAATTAAATGTGAATGAGAACAGGGAGCGGCAGAGACAGACAGACAGACAGGGACAGGGTGATGGAGGGAGGGAGAGACAGTGAGAGGGTAATGGAAGGGGAAAGAGGGAGATGAAGGGCAGAACATCGTCTGCCGGGTTTTCCTAGTCCGTTCTAAAAAGACGAAAACCGAATGTACGAAAATAGAAGCAATATTTACCATAAAAACAATGTTAATATATTTAATCTGTTCCAGACACTTTCGCTTTCTTTAAAGAAGAGACTTACTTTAACTCCTGGTAGGCAGTCGCGCTCCAGTAACAACTACAAAATCAATGAATCACTCGCGAAATGAGTGGCCAAGTAACTCGGGCAGACGGACGAGATCGATACTAATCATATTAAACTATTCGAAAACCAGTTTCAACTTTACGTACGAAAACTGAGGAAAATTCAACGAAATTTATCGAAACACGAATCCTGCGAAACCTAGAGCATATGAAAACTTATATTTGTAATGCCCAGTAAGGTTACAAAATTATATTTTTTTCAATTTTTACTTTCTCGCCTAATACGTACTCGCGTACGTACGTATTAAGAAGAAAGTATTGTAATGCTGCATTGGAAAGTTACGATATTAAGTTAAAGTGAAGAAAAATTCGGATTGTGGCGTTCTCGTTTTGTAGAAAAAGTACGTTATAAATATAAATAAAAGTACGTATAAGGTACGTATAAATCTTGTTTCCTATATGTAGTAAATTACTTTCTGTAACACCTTGTGTAGTCAGAATACACGTGGTGGGTCCTTGATACTGAAACTAATGGTGATACAATAGCATATGCTTTCTCACATTATTTTAGGCTTTTGTAGTTTTCGAAAATTCAGAGATCTCAAAGAAAATTAGACATACGCCATTTTTCAAGAAAAAATAATGAAAAAATTGGAACCGTTTTCGAGAAAAAACTGCTTGAAGTAAAGGAAATTTATAGTTTTTCTCAAAAATTGCTCCATTTTTTAAATTTTTTTTGAATACAGTAAAGTACGCTTATAAAAATGGTGCAGATGCTATTTGGGTGAACTCTATATTTTAGAATATTGCAAAAGAAATTGTAATTTCAAAGTTATAAAATTGAGTGGCTCATTGGAAAACAGGCACATGCCACACATCTGCAAATTTTGAGCATTTCTCATGGTTAAGTAGCTCGTGTCATCTTGTATCGATTCCAGTAACAATTTGAATACTAGCGTATGCCTATTCTTCGACAAGGAGCATTAAAAAATCTTGAGATTCTGAATGTTACAAATGGTTTTCGGAAAAAAGACACATGTGTCACCCTCACTGTCTTGCAACTCTAGTGGCGAGAGTTCACTTTTCTCACAGGTCGGCTGAAAGCACTGAAACCATTCCATATAAACCTGAATTCGCCTACGTATTTTTCAAAATGGCTGACATAGGTGTTGAGGTTCAGTAGTCTTAAAAGGAAATATACACTTGGTAGTAAATGGCGAACACTTTCTTCATAAAATATTCGTAAGATCTAAATGAAAAACCTTCCATATTAAATTCGCAAAGATGTGGCCATTCCCATAATCTTAATGAATGTGTGTGCCAGTAGACGTCCCAATAAACGAGAAATAAAAGCAGCAAAATTTGCAGCACCCACTGTAGTTTGTATTATCCGCTCACGTTATCTTGACTGACCCCTCATTTCGCTAGATGCGAAAGGGATGGGTGTTAATTATTTAGACGACAGGATTATAATATTAAATTTGTAGCAGTTTTTATTTTGATGCAAAATAGTTTTTCTTATAAAGGAACGATCATTTCTGATACTTAGATTTTGTCAATGCTCATCTCTTACATTTAGTCTACATTCAATTAATTTTAGTAAAGGTGTGGAGGTGGGTTGTGGATGTTCTGGGGCTCAAGAAACATGTGCGTATAATACCACTATTATGTCTGTTTCTATAAAAATCTAAGTTGTGGACCTGTGGAGGAAATTGATGTAGAAGACATTAGTGTAGACGTGAATGAAAAAAATGTAATATAAGGGTTTATTATTTGAGTGGTGTTAAATATTAATGCATTTAATCATGCAATCTGTATTAGAACTTTCATTTTAACAGTTCCTGTTAACTTAAATTACATATTATTTTATGTATTTTATGTAAGTATTTCAGTATTTCATTATCTGACGCCTATGCTACTATTTTATTTGTAAAAATTTCGTTTCTATTTTATTAAAAACATTGAATAAAATGAGTATTTCACCTAATAATTTAATAACATATCCAATACTTCATCAAATTCACGATTCAATTTTTAAAAATAGTATAAGGTGTCAATATTCCACAAAAAATGGGGTTTCATAAATTCCTCTCTCCTGTAAAAATGTTGTATGTTCCTGTATTCGACCGCGTAACTCAATTTTTTCCCTTAATGAAACATGTTCTAAAAAATTAATCTTTAAATAAGCTCTTGTACAATTTTTCCAAGCTAGTTTTGACAAATTTTTGCTTAAAGTGAAGGCAATAAAAATATTTTCTCAAAAATGGGCTCCAATTCTTTTCTTGAATGGAACAAAGAACGCTTATAAAAATGGTCCAGGTTTCATTTTCGTTGAACTCTCTGAATTTTCGAGAATGGCAAAACGTTACAAATAATGCGGGAAAATGTGTGCTGTTGGAGCCCCACTATTTATAAATGTGTTTGATCCACAGAGATCTATTTTCCGTAGTTAAAGTCGGAATACTTTCTTCAACAAAATTAAAATGCTTTTCTCACATATTTAAACTTTCCACAATTTGTTTTTGAAGTACTACTTAGGTGACTAATTCGTTTTCCGAATTGGATTTTTTCGTAAAAGCACTAGACTTTTGATTAGTTTTGCAATATTCTTTCACGATACTGAGATTCACTCTGTGCTTCATGAGATAATATACTTGGTCCATGGAGAAAATAGCAAGGTAGGCTGCTCATCACTAGTCCTTGCCACGTATGATATTCCAATATCTCTTGTAAGATCGCAAATATGTTTCCTCGCGATACATAAACAGACTTTCAGGCTTGGTAACACTGTTACATTCGTTAATTTTAATTGCCTGCACTCATTTCAGAGTTGACTACATTTTATGTCCGTTAAAATGAAAAAATTGACGCAAGTATCGTTTTTTACATCTTTCATTCATAGATGACCAGTAACGTACGAAACTCTCAGTACTCGGTAATAATAATGCTTGCAAGATCACAACTGAGCTGTGTGAGGGTTACTGGTGCTCTCACGGTCTGGTTCCAAAAGGAATAAAACTTGTCAATATTCGGAAATTGAAAGATGAATGCTAATATTTTCTCGTGTCAGGCCGTGTCAATTTCTAGAAATATAAACATCGACACTTTGCGTTGACCACTCTTTTGTCTCTCTTTGTGAGATTTTTGTATTCCATTCCTCATTAGCAGAAAATGTTTTCCTTGTTACTTCGATTGATTCTTTTGGAGGAAATGTGAACTCAGTTCCTTGAATGATTGTTACATACGAGGGTTTCGCCAGGAAGTTTCTGGAAATGGAAATTCGACCGATATGTCGCTAAGGTTGCTGCCCTACCTCTGCCTTGCGGATGGAGACCGCTGAGCTGCCCGGCGCCCCGCCACGAACTTCTATGCCTGCGTTTCGTATGTCGCCGGATTTCATAGTCTTTTGTGCAGTTAATTATTCATCAAATACCAACATGTGTAGTATTGCTGAATTTGTCTCCTCAAGACTCATCTATTTGCGTAAAAAGTGTAGTATTCAAAAACGAAGTTAGTCCAATATCTTTAAAACTAAAAATAAAATCAAAAAGCTAATAAGTACAAATGATGAACCCCTGCGCCCTGCATCGCTTCGTGAAAATACTATTTCAGTGTCTTGAACCGTTGAGAAAATATTGGAGGTGGACATTTTTATTGACAAACTTTGTAAAATAATTAATGTAAAAATCTAAACACGATTCCGATATGAAGTGAGAATTAAACTCGTTTCCAACTCATCCTGCTCAGATATACACAGAAATTTCTCACGTTTATTTCAGTTTAAATGTTCAATAACTCGATGCATTGAAATTTGTAAAATAAGAATTGTTCTCAGGTTAAAAATATTTTTTCTTAATAATACTTCGTTGATAAAATGAAATTCCAAATTTTAAAAAAATTCAGAATTTTCTTCTAAGGCCTTTGAATTTATGAAATATTTTTCTTAACTAGAAAACGTTTGTTTGAAATATTTAAACTTTAATGAATTTTATAAATTATTAGTGATATGAGTAAAAAAGATAACGATAATTACCAAATCATATTTTATTAACTAAGGGGTGGTATATAATAAAAATAATATTTTGAAATATCAATTGGGTCTCTGAGACCAGATTGTGAATAAAATGTTAACTTTGATCATGCCAGATCCCGTGGCAATGCCGGGAGAGGAAAGAGGCGCTCAGAGAAGAGTGTTTAAACACCCACGGAAAGCAAAACACTAGCGATGCCCTACATACAGCACAAAAATGTGTTATCAAATTGTTATTGTAAAAGTTTTCTCATGAATGTGTAGCCCTGCGTCTTTGACACTTGAACTACCGGTGTTGACACCATTACGTGACCACTTCGTGTCTCTCACACAATTCGAAACATTGGACTCTTGAAGATCAAAAGATGGAACATATCACACGGGAATATTCGGATGCCTCGGAGTGTATCCCTTTGCACTACAACCAGACGCTGGCAAATCTTAAATTCCTAGTTGGAATCCAGTGCAATTTTATGCTCCGATTGTATAAATTATATTAAATAATAATATTACATCAATATTATCATGGAATCAGGGCATTTCACAGGCACTCCAGAACGACATCTAAATGGACATCTGGTAATCATAAATGAAAAATCTTGCTTAAGTTTCGTTCAGGATGTCTACGTCTATTGAAGAAATAAAATTCACAATGTATTGCAAAAGAAGAAAATTTGAGTCAGATGAAGACGCTGTACGTTAATGAGTTCACAATTTCAACCTCCTAGCTATTACCTTTACTTCATGAATTAAGTTTAAAATCAATGATTTTGGCAACACGCCCCAAAATAGGTATGTCTAGCATTTTTTATAGAAAAAACCTTCTAGAAATAATTCCCAACATATCCCATTAGAAATAGCTGGTTTTGAAACTTCTTCTTAGCCGTTTGGGTGACCCTTAGATGGGTCTTATGGGGCCTATCTTCTTCTTCCAGTCTTCTCTATTGTTCCAAGTCCCAGGAGGTATCTGCCATCCAGACACTGTCTTTTCTACGTTCTCTATCCAACCAGATCGTGGCCGGCTTCTTTTCCTTCTTTCTTACGGTTGCCAATCCAAAAGCTTCTTTGAAAGTCTATTCTTCTGCATCCTCTGCACGTGTCCAAACCATAATAGTTGTTTCCTTTCAATTTCGTGCAGTATATCCTGCTTCAAACCCATAATCTTTTTCATTCTTTCATTTCGTATTCTTTCTCTTCTTGAGATGCCAGCGGATCTTCTAAGAAAGTCCATTTCCATGACCCTCAACTTTGTTCCCATTTGTTCTGAGATTTGCCATATCTTAGCACCATACAGTACAACACTTTAGATTATTTCTCTATATATCATTGGTTTTGTTCATTTACTTATATTCTTGTCCCATAGGATAGAATTCAGCGAACCAATGAGTTTTCTGCCGTGTTTAATCCATTCCAAAACTTCGGTTTCGTAAAGTCCCTGCTTCCCAATTTTTACCCCTAAATATTTTATTTCTTCAGTTTTCTTAATTTTGTTTCTTGTGTCCATAGTTATGTATTCATTATTACTATTTAATGCCCAGTACGTTGTTTTGAAGCTCCTAAAATGGTTAATTTGATTATCCATCGAAGGCATACAATGCTCAAATTTGGGAAAACGTTGACGAAAAAATTATGCAATTAAAAATTGTCGAGTTTCCTCGATATTCAAGAAGGAAATTTAAAATTTAACATCTAATATCTCAACATAGTGTGTTCGAATGCAAACTTCAACATCTTATCTCTTAACTTGCAGTCAAAAATTAGATGTAAATATGATTAATTTTGAAAACAAAAATGTATTTTCAACTCAAGTTTAGAGAAAAATACTCGTATAAAAATATTTCAACAAACCGCAATAAAGAGCTTCTTTTGAAGCCATTAGAATAGTGTATGTATTTGTCAACGCTGGCTTACATGGGCGTAACTTGTGGTCAGAGTGTGTTTAAAAGCAACATTTTATTTATTGATAATATTTTGTAATTAGAGCAACAGAACCATGTTTTAAATATTTCATTTAAATAATACCAGCTTCACACTAACATAAAATCTTCCCTTGCACTATAAACCTCTGTCCTCGCAAATGTCGCATTTTATTTGACGCATTTTTTACACATTTGTTTTAGACCGATAGGAACGTGATGTGTGTTACATAACGGAATTCTGAAAAAAAAATTATCTCCGTGTTTCATACAACACTTTTCACTTCTTGCTCGATTTTCATTGTACTTGCTTTCGATATTACTGGCTTTACTCCACATACAAATGACACACTAGTTGAAAGTAATAACTTGTCCCGACCTTAGTTTCGAAGCAAGCTTTGTAGAATACTCCCCAGTCATTTGATAACCATTATCTACTTTGTATCCTAATGCGTGGCTCCAATTTTTTTCTTTACGTTTTTCTCAAATAGAACAAGTATGCATATAAAATTTGTGTAGGTTCCATTTTCGGTGAACACTGTATTTTCAAAAATTGCAAAAACCTCGCTTGGAAAACTACAAAATGTATGTTAAAGATTGTTTTCAAATACGTTCTGAACGTATACTAGCAGCGAACAAACCTGATATTGTTATCCAGAATTTGGAGAAAAAACGTGTCTACTTGCAGAGGTTACTGTATCTTGTGATCAGACCGTCACAAGGGGGTAGATAACCATATTTAATACAAGAATTTGCATATCGAGTTCAACCGGATGTAGCGTTAAATCCCACGTCGTACCAGTAATTGTCGATGCTCTGAAATTTGTCCCGCATAATTTATGTAAGAATCTGTCCTATATCCCAGGTCATTCAAGAAACTTGGGAACTGCAAGATATGACGTTATTGGGAAAAGTCCATATTTTGCGCAAGGTATGGTGAAGGCACCCACAACCACTAGATCTGCTCCTTAGGAAGTTGATTGCAACCTGGAGTATATTTTATATTTGAGCCGCTCAGAAGCTGCATCTATTACTCATAACTCTTGAAAAAACAAAAATTAAGACTAATGTCCAATTTGCGCAGAAATTAAAAGAACGATGCAGCCTCCGGACGTTTGAGAAGTTCAATGGTTTTGTTAGATATCCAGAAACTCCGGAAATATTCAAAAGCAATGAACCAGTTTCGATTTTGACTGAAAAAAGCCAATATTTGTGTCATTCCCCTACAACGCGTTCGATCGAATTCGCATTCTCAGTGTGTCACAGTTTGACAGCTAACGTCGTGCGACAGCAAGGCCAAGGAAGGGGCTGCCTCCATTAAATCTATTATCCGCTATTCACGTGTTGCAAAATGGAATAGCATTTTTTTAAATATTCTTGGTATGTTGTACTATTTATATACTATACTACGTTGTTGTAATATTTGAGAAGACTTTTTGCTAAATATTTAATTAGTGCTGTGTTCCAGGGAGAATTTAGCTTGTTCTTGAGCAATGTGCGTGCTACTTTCTGGAAAACCATTTTGTGTGGTTTTGTTAAGCGGCATGTTTGCTGCCAAGACCACTTGAAGACAATAGTTTCTTTGAAAGAAAATTCAGGTTTTTTTGATTTCAAAAAACGTGTATTGCATTGCAATGCTAAAGCACGATCAATTATGATCATTAAGCCCAATAGCATAAATTAAATACATTGGTATACAATATAAATTAAATAAAATAAAAATATTGGTAATGTTAATTAGGATCATTAGGTACAATAATATAAATGAACAAAATATTCTTGAAGAAACTAACCTTTCGGGATGTAATTGTTTTGATGTTGGTCAACTTACCCACTGAAATCTTTTCGAAGTTGTTCCAACAATCCTGCAGAGAAATCGCAATACTGAGAAAATAAATATAAAACGTTGGTCTCACTTATTTCTGACATTTTAGTTAGAGATAATTTAAACCTAAAACGGGCACGTTGGTGAATTATTTTTTGTATCAACATTTGCTCTGTCTCCGCTGTTATTTGAGTCACCACTGAGTTCAGTTATTTAACTTTATTTTCCGAAAGACCGCATTATGTGAACAGAATTCATCATGCGCCTGGACATGCAAGTAAAATCTAGAACCAATTATTGTTCTTATATATAAGATCTATTATTGGTCTATTTTAACTATTTTAAAAACATTTTTGTCTATGGACCGGGATAACAACGTAGAGGGGGAGTACATTAGCTGCAAAAAGCGAGCTAATCGAAAGCTAAGTGACCGCGATGAATTGTAATGTAGTATGTTCTAACTTTGTGTGTAAACAACAAATATTCACATAATATAATAAAGTGTAAAGTATGAAAGTAAAGATGTAATCTGTTCAAAAGAAGATTGTTTGTGATTTCTGAGAAATATTTCATACGATGCCTCACTTCAAGATTGGTTTTTGTCCGTAACATTTTGTGTTATATAATCCATTTTGTAAATTCTTCATATGTAATGACTTTTGTGTCTATTAGATTTAACAACAAAATTGTAGATTATATAATATTTCGAAACCTATTTTAGCGTTATTTGTTGTATTTATAAACCGAAATTTCAAAATTATTCACCACGATAGTGGATTTCACCACATGGCCTCTAACGTAAGTGAAATAGGTGTAAGGAAAAGTGGAGTTAGTCAAACTGGCCCTTGAAAATAAATAAATTATTAAATATGTTAAAAATATGCTGCGTTAAACAGGGTTAATAATAAATTATGGAGAAAACAATTTCGCCACTTGAAAGTACAAGCTTCTGTGAACATGGCGATTATATAAGCAAAAGTGTAAAGACCGTAGTGAACTGGCTTCTGAATGACAAACTAGTGAATTTAAAGTATAATACAATAATAATATTGTGAGCAAATAAATACGTATAGGTAAGTATATAATTAAACAAGTAATTTTTGTTAAAAAATTAGCGACCAAATTAATGTTGGAACCCTGTCCGATTTGTCACGGAATGACTATAATAAATTAAGTTTTCAGCTTGACATCCGCAACCTGGTACTAAAATTACTTGAAAATATGATTTTCATAATAACAAGTTTTGTCTGCCGTCGTAAACTCCATATATTTCTTATAGGGAGTATGAGGTAACCATTCGGGGCTTGGGTTTTGTCTGCAGTAAAGTGAAAAGATAAAACAGCGATTCAATAGTTAATGAGTAAGAGGAATCCAGATGTATTGTCGAAAACTAATTTCAGATGTGAAATATCTGATGTAGATTTTGATTCTTATCGATTACGCAGATGACTTAGATTCTTGTCGCACTAAATGTGTGGGAAACCAGACGTATCAAGTGAATATGAGAAAGATTATGGGAGAATGGATGATAGTATTGCCTACGGAATGTTCCGAAAGTTCAATAGAATCCAAAAACATTTTCCTGCTAACGAGGTCTTTTTAAGGTATATTTTCCTACATGGATGATAATATTCTTCAACATGAACCAAGGCGATAGTTCTATTTTATTAATAAAATTATAAAATCGATAAAACAAACTCATGACTCAAATCAACAGTATACATGAATAGCATTCTGTCAGTCAGCAAATATTTTACTCTCCTTGACTACATATTAAAGGAAGAGACGCCAAAAATCTTAGTCGCCTAGATTCATTACCAAAAACATTTCTACTCAAAACAAACCGTCGAATTTCATTGCTATTTAAACCGCAAAATACTTCAGAAAAATAAATAATTAAAAATAGAAATTGCTGTATACAAAATTAATGGCTCTAAAATTGCAAAATTACCGTCTCGAAGTATAGTGTCAGGACGCCACAACTGAACGCATTCTTCCAGTCCTCACAGCAGTTCAAATTATGAGTATCAAGCTTGAATACTCGCTCGAAAGTTTCAGAAGATTTCGCGGCAGATGTATAATCGCGGCAGAGCGGACAATAGTATCTCTAATAAGCAATGGTCTGTTAATGGAGCTGTGATGGGAGGTCTGTTAATGGAGCTGTGAGGGAGATATCCACGCTTCAAAACAAAATCTTCCGGCAGCGATACGACGATATGTATCATTGTTGGAATAGATAACTGGAGTGAGCAACAAACGAAAGGGCCAGTAAATGAAGAACATAATGAACGTACTATTGAGCTGTAACAATCTCCGTAAAACAAACCAGTATTGATCGGGTGTGAAACGAAATCACCTTCAAAAGTACAAACACCTGGACGACATCTTTGAGTTTATCCGTAGAGCCTTTAAGTACGATTAGTTTGTCGCTACCATCAAAATATCTAGTGGTTAGTGGTGATACAATAGTACACATTTTCGTATTGGTAACGGCTACATAATATAATAGAACTTCTATTCTAATATTTCTTCAGCCAACACAAACTCCTGGCCCAACGAACCGCACAAAATTACAAATGTTTAGTTAGCTTTAATGTTTTGAACCCATTTAAATGGAAATTGCTTCCTCCCATTGTAATTGGTGCATTGGAGCGCAATGGATAACAAGCCCACACGCTAACCGGACACTAAATCAAGAACGTAAAACTACATGTGTCTCACGACAATAGTTACGAACTTTTAGAGGATGAAAATGGTCGAAGATCATTTAGTTTTGACAATAAACATGTGACTGGCAATTTCATAACAAATTATCACATTTGACATTTGCCCCTGATTGTTAGACAACCAAACTTGCACTGAAGTTTGCCAGGTACACGAAATCTGTGGCTACGCCACAACAGCCATCGAGAAAACAATTTCGACGACAAAGACTAACAAAACTTGCTTTTGACCTCACAAATACTAGAAAGTAATATACCATGTACAAGAGAAAGAAATAACTGTTTGCATTAATGTACAGAGACGTGGTTATGTCCGTGCTCTACCGATTCGAAAGTGTTATTTTGCGGAATGCATACGGAAAATTGTCTTCGCCGTTCAAATACAGCAAAGACGATACAGCAAAAATGGTATGAACATGTAAAATAACTTGATACAGCAAAGTAAGCAACACCCTGGGACAGGCATGAATAAACATGGCTGCCATTTTCCATATTCAGAATAATCCCAACAGTATACACTTGTACGATTCCATGAATCCATTCTAAAAATAATGCATGCAACTCGCACGGAAGTGTCTTCTCAACAGCTCCTCTCCTCGCCTCCACCGGCAATATTTCATTTTTAAGCGAAATGCCAAATCCGTCACTTTCTGTACTTGGGGGTACTCTCCTATTAATATTTTACCCACTAACGATTTTCATGGCGAGACAAACGTTGTGCCGAAAAACAATTTTTTCTACGATCGTATAAAAATGTCGGTTTCTACGTGCTGCTACGCGTGCGTGAAGTTCGTATTTTCTTAAAACATCTGAAAAACATGTCGTCGCCGTGCGGAAAAGACTTTTCACGGTGATGTTACAGAGCTAAGTCTTTCATGCTCGGTAGGTAGCTTTCAAGAGAAGTAAGAAAATAATATGTACACATTAATTGCAAAACAACTTGAATTTCACTATTGTTAAACTCTTCCCAAGAACTATTAACTTATAATTAAGTATTAACACATAGATTGTACGTAACTATTAACACAATATATTACGAAACTTGTAGCAACTCTCTTAAATGTGCACCTGCTTCACAACTGATGGTAAGTTTTATCGTAAATACCTTAGGAATTTAAGGTAATAAATTAGATACTGCAGCGTTCGCAGATTCGAATATTTTTTGGGGATTGTCAGCATTACTTATAACCATATTAAATCCAGTAAATATAACCATGAAGTACCAGATACAATAGGTACTCAGATGAAACTACAATGCCTCACGAAACCGGAACCTTATGACGCGAAACCAGGGCCTCCTGTTATACGAACGTTAACGAAGATGGGGATTTCTTTCGAATATACCCTGAAGAGAAGAGACGAAACAAATTATGTTTCGTAATAGAAGCATATTTATACGATCGTAGGAAAATGTTTATTTTTCGTGTGTGAAGTTATGATTTTTGCTCGATTTCAATTGAGAATTGTTTGTTTGTTGTTGTTGTTTTTTTGCCTTGACGTATCGATCTTGGCAAAAACAATCTCGATTGTGCAAAAATCAATAACTTCACGCATTTAATACCAAAATGACTATTTCGGTATGAACAGACCCATTAAACGTGAATTATTACTGCACTACGTATGCGAGAGAGCAATTTACTACATATTATTTGAGCAAGAAAAATCCACATTTTTGATATAAGGGACTTACAAAACGTATTTTGTTTGTCGAAAAACGTACATTTTCGCTGCACCATTTCCATCTCTCTTTACGCATAGTAGTATTAAGGAAAGTAAAAAAAAAATACATAAGCAAGATTTTCTCAAAAGGAGCTCTCAATTTTTTTAATGTGCACCAAACAGCAAAACTCTTAATATGGCAAAGGTTGCATTTTCATCACCCGAGAGGTCACCTTTCTACTGCAAATGGCAGTTACCTGATGTTTATATTAGCTTTTTATTGTGATACAAGATATAGCATTCTCCGTAACTGTCGCCATCCATACAGCACTGAAGATGGCTGCAACGTCGCCGACAGGGCGCTCTGACAAGAGAGTCCGATTTTGTTGTACGCACACGCGTACGCCTCATGAGTTGCTGGAGGAGTAGGGCGGGGGTATTTTTTAGGAATACTATAAAACCAAATCTGTAGTTTGTTTGATGATGCTATTACATTTTTTGTTATTAAAGCGCGAATAATTCTAGGTTTGAAATGTTGCCACCCCCGCTTGTTAGTATCGTGCTCTATTCAACTATTAATAGTAAAAGATTTAATTAGGGATTCTAGAGCTAAAGAAAACGTGTGCAATTTATACTTTTCATGCATCGCATACTGTTTTTGATAATAAATAAATAAAAAGCAATTAATAGACAATATATTGTGTCTTTTTACTTCATTACAAGATGTCCATAATTTCCATGCCCCATCCCAAGATAAAATATTTCAAATGCACTTTCGTCTCTGTTTACATACATTTATTCCAAGTATTAGATATGATTAGCACTTATACAACTTCGAGTACAGTAGAGTCGCAGTAATGCGAGATTTCGTGCAATTCCAAATGGCCTGATGTGCGCCAAGTCACCAAATAAGCAAACGGCTATTATCACGACTGGTTGGCAGCACTGCCTCACGGATACGGTGGTCGGTGCCAGTGGCAGTCTGCTATATTCTTGTAGCCGGTTTGCGCTCTACGTTTGTACGGTATGTAGGTATATATGTATGTATGTATATATGTATGCATCTGTAACTTTAATAGTATCTGCATATTAAATTGACTTCGTTTCACATTGTAGTTAAAAATTCCGTTATGTACTGTATGTGCCTTTTTTTCGTGTAATCAGAGTTTTTTGTAGTCCGAGGTACCAGTAGTCCCAATTACCTCCGATTATCGCGACGTAATCCTTACCACTTTGGTAAACTAATATTTATAACAAAGAACATAAATGCTCACCCTGGTGAGTTCGACTGAAGTGTGTGACATTTAAGTCTACAATGAAACATTGTCTACAGTTTCAATTCTCAAAATAATCAGTAAACGAAAAACTAAATATTCGGACAGATTAGATGAAGTTGCAATGTCTTTGTTAGAGACTTGTCCGCCTGCCAATAACTCACATGTTTAACTCTTTCTTATACATTGGAATACTTAAGATGTGTTCAAAACAGTTTTGATAGAAATATATTTTTCTACGTACAAAACGATACCCGTCTCATTAAATTCGAAGCATTTTCATATTGTCAACATTGATTTGGAAAATCAAAATCTACGGAAACAGCCATATTTTCTTCTCTTAAAGATGTCGTTTCATCAATGGATCAAAATGATGCGCTTGTTAAAATATTTTTTGTTCTACAGAGCATTTGACGTCATAAATCATAGCATTTTACCTCAAAAATAACCATCGTGTAGAATTCGTGGTGTTGCTCTAGATCAGTTATGTACGTACCTTCAACAACGATCGGAGGGAATATAAATACAGTTCTGAAATGAAGGGGTATCATTTACTTATCTACTTTTCATTGCCATTTGGACATGAGGTACCGGAGGGTTCCATTTCAAGACTATTCTCTTCCTACTATACGTAAGCGATATACCCTTGACGATTTGAAACGGAAGAACAATTCTCTGTGCTGCTGAGACGAATATTCTTTGCAATAAAGAAACCGTAAATAGTGCGATACAATGTGTTTCAAATTGGTTTTGTAATAACAAATTAATAGTGAACGAAAAGAAAACTGTTTCAATATAGTTTTTAATTTCTAGTAAACTATTGTATATTTCATTGAAAATAAAGTGTGTCCAATTGACTGATGTTACAACATCTTTAAGTCTCTCGATTCACTCAAACCTCAAATGGATCGTCTATTTAAATGAATTGAACACACAATTAAATTCATAAGGATACGCGTTCAGAATTATTTCAAATTGTCTTCATACTGCTCGTTGTGTATATTCTACGCATGCACATTCCCGCCTAACATACATCATAATATTCTGGGGAAACACGTCCTATAGCACACACATTTTTAATTTCTCACAGATTGAACTTCTCTCTTTAATACGTCACATAGTTTTGAACTCTTATTTGACGTTTAATAAACAATTAAAAATAACTTTTACTTTAGGTAGTTGCGCGATCGATTCACCTCATCCAATGAACTGAACTGAGTCATTCCAGCAAAGGTACAATTCGAGCGAACGTACAATTTGTGTGTCTGGCCAGTCACGAGAATCTAAATGCGAGATGCATTTAATGTGAATTTAATCCTTTTTATAGGGGTTCAACTAAAATCATTATTTATAATCGCAATGTACTCTTCCTTTAAAAATGTAATGGGATTAACGGACATTTAGCTGCTAAAACTACCACAATTCAAAACTGTGCATCACTTCAACTATATTATACTCTAAAATAGACACAATCTATGCAACCAGCACCATAACTCAAATGTAACATTTCAGAAACCAAGTGCTCTGTTTCAGTGGCGTAATTAATTCTCGGTAGCTGCCGTACCTTAATGGAATGGGGACCTTAACTGCGAAGGCGCCCATTCCATTAAGGTACCATCCATCCCCCCATTCCTTTGGCAAAGGTGAAATCAGACGTTTTAAATTTAATTTATATACTTACGCATATTATACAATTAATTTGACTATTAATAAACAATCTCGTAAAGTTATTCGACAATCCATTCATATGCTTCAGTTTCAACGAAATAAACCAACACTTTTGACAAACTTGCTTGAAGTTGAACAGAGTAGTAAGTCAGTGCTTGTATGGGGGTGGAAGCGTAAGTCATGACGTCACGGAATATTTACCTGCAACTGTTATTGTTTGTCATAATGTATTGTGTATGACAAAGAAATAATTTTCCATATTCTCATCCCTGGATGTTCTGAAAAGAATTCGGTAAATGTTCGTTCTAAACGACAACGTAATGAACTGCGCAGAGTGGAAGTGTTATGTAAAACGCTAAAATCTCAAGTTGATTATTAATTCATTCTGAACAGTTTTCCATCGCGTAGTTAACAAATTAGTTTTCTGAAAATTGGCCCTGGTCGAACGATAGGTGCCGGACAGTCGCGGGGCTGAGTGCCTAGTGCGTAAACAGAAGATGCAGCGGTCGCACTGTGAATCTTTCACTCATCCACCACCGCACCATATTCTTTATTTTTCGAAATAACTATCTCACATTCAATTATAGAATTAACTAGGAAAACCCTGCAGACGTTTCTCTGCCCTTCATCTCCCTCTTTCCCCTCCCATCTCCGTTTCTCACTGTCTCTCCCTCCCTCCCTTACCCTGTCCCTGTCTGTCTTTGTGTGTCTCTGTCTCTCCCGCTCTCTCTCCCTTTCATTCACAATTACTTGCAGATTCTGCACGTCTCTGAGCAGGTGAGGTAATATCGGGAAGCGCCGGACCAGCAAAAATGTAATAGAATGTTCAAGAACAGTTCATTCTGTAGATTACGATGTGAGAGACGTTTCTTTGAGGCCTTCGGCCTCAGAATTTTAGTTTCTAAGGCCCTAAAACGCCTCGTTTAGGAGTTGTTTAACGATATAGATTCAAAATGCAGGTTGTGTTGCAGGTTGCATTTGACGTGAATATGTAGCGCCATGTAGTGGAGTTAGAACAGAATTAACAACATATAAACCTTCTGGGTGAAAAAAAACGTAAAAGTGCCAACTTTCAAAGAGGTCGGTCCAACGGTGTCGGAGTTTTGCTCTTATATGCATACCAATATCATGTTATATATATATATATATATATATATATATATATATATATATATATATGTGTGTGTGTGTGTGTGTGTGTGTGTGTGTGTGTGTGTGTGTGTGTGTGTGTGTGTGTGTGTAAAAGAGAAGATGACGATTAACCTCATTAATATACTCGTTTGTTGGTTTTGTTGCCAAATTTTCTACCATGCAATACCTTCAAAACCCTTTATTTATTGGAGGTCGGCGGGGTCATTTCGACTCCTAACTTCGAACTTCATTACCCCGAACTTAATTCTTGGAAAACTCATAATGAAAGAATAATTTTTGCAAGATTCAGTAATTATTCAAAAAACAATAAATTGCCAAATGAGAAGAAATGAGAGAATTTCGTGAAATTCAATAAATTGAAAAAAGACTCGTTTTAAATTAGAAGTAGTTTGATATAGCACTTTCCTTTCCTTTTCTTTCCTCTCCTCTCTTCTCATCTCTCCTCCCCTCTCCTCCCCTCCCGTTCCATTCCATTCCAATCCACTCCATTCCAATCCATTGCCTTTCCCTTCTTTTCCTTTGCATTTCATTCCATTCTATTCCAATTCATTCCCTTTCCTTTCCTTCCCTGTCATGTCATGTCTGTCCTGCCCTGTCCTTTCAGATGAATGTAATGTTATTACATAATAAGTTCTCCAATTCTGATATTTTAACATTAAATATGGAAATTATCGTATAATTCTGTTCTAAATTAAGTTCCTTCTGCTACCGTCACAAGAATATACACGCATTAGGGTCTCTAAAACACTGATGATCTAGTGCTTAACATTTCTACTCATGAGAATGAAAGATCATAAAACGTGAAAAGAATGACTTGCAAAACATCACTGCGAGATGTTATCTCAAGGTAGTTATGAATAGGAGCTTCTTCTCTATGATTAAGTGACGAAATTATACCAAAGCCCGGAGTCCCCACTTTTATCTTATCATTACTACACGGAGCGGTGCATGTGCTCCCGGACTGGAGTGTTGATAAGCAGTTGATGGCCATGAGGGTGGACGACTGACCGCTTAAATTACCCCCTTTAAGACTTCTGACCTTTTACTATGTTACTAGTTTCTTTCCTTTGGAGACCTTCGACGCGATTCAGTTGAGATACTTAATGGAAAATGCAAGTCACTATGCAGCTTCTCAGGGAACTGTGGACTGATGTTGAAACAGGAGGCAGATCCTGCGTGATCCTGCATGACCTACAAGCAATCAGAAATGTAATACAAGAAGTATGGCATGACAAACTTTTTTAGAGAGTTGAATGCTGTTCAAAAATATTACTATCGTTATCACGTTCTGTATTTCTTTTTATTACGAATAATAAACATAATTACGTATATCGAGTCAGTCAATAGGGGAGCATGCTGCGGTAGGTTCTAAAGATCGAGATCGAGAAAAAAGGGAAGTGAATCGAATAGAAATCTAACCAACCGTTCAAAGTTATAGGTGCTGAATTCAGTCTTTCTTGAGTAAAATGTTCTTAAGTATTCTGTTTCTTCCGATCAGTGTTTTAGTAGTTTTTTACGGACTTGCTAATTATATTAGTAGGATTATTTTACAGACTTGTTAATTATACGAGGGTTGGGGCATAAGTCATGGCAACTATTATTTTTGTGGTAATACGAGTAAAGGTGGAAAATGTGAAATATACACATTAAAGGACTAGGTATGAACTAAGTGCATGGGCATTTAACGACACGCCAAATTTGTGTTTCTCATATTTATTAAAATAT
This sequence comes from Acheta domesticus, assembly GCA_031308135.1. NCBI lineage: Eukaryota > Metazoa > Arthropoda > Insecta > Orthoptera > Gryllidae > Acheta > Acheta domesticus. The sequence continues at coordinate 127,777,283 of JAHLJT010008446.1, read as the reverse complement.
TTGAAATTACAGCACCGTTTTCATGTTCCAAAGCATTTGAGCAGATACGAGATCACATTACAAAAGCATTGTATACTCATTATAAAGACTCGATTAGGCAGACCGAACGTAGCACATCGCCCCGCAAACTCACAGGTTGTCACGTGTGTTGCTGATTGCTACGCGTCCTTGCAGAATCTCTCCTGCCCATCTGGCGACTGTCCGGTATTCCCATGGCCTTCACCCATTAGCATTATTCCCACGACCTTCCACCAATTCCCTGTAACATTCTCGGGCTTTTTTACCATGGAGAACTGCTATCTTGAAGTACGAGCGCTGCTCGAAACATGTTACATTCATCTCGCTCGGCGGTAGTCGGACAACTGATTTCACGTCGCTCTCTGGGCTAATAGAGACATTCACACAGCAATTTGTGGATTTGAACACCCTACCGTAGCACTTCTTTCACGTGACAAATAAAATTATGTTATCCGATAACATTTCTTTTAGGAAAAAATAGTTTCCATGACTTCTGCCCCAACCCTCGTATTTAAATGTAAGCACTCATTTTGGAGATATGTACACAAGTTTTGAAGTCTTGAATACTGTTCTTACTTAACGTGTTTCTTGAGACTATGTTTCAACACAACCATATTTAACCTCTTTAACGGAATTTGTTTTGTTGTTGATTATAATCAAATCTGAGCACCTAAATCGAAAATTTAGGCAAGGCACGGCAAACTACCGAAACTTGGGTGGCTGACAGGTTGCATCCCTTACGGAGTACAGGCGATCATACATCGTTATAACGATCCTATCAATGTTTATATCAAAGCAAATGAATAGCCGACCAATACATACATCAAAAGTCGTAGAATTACATGCCTTTTCTCAAAATTGATTAAATTCACTCGATCTCTTTCACTTTTTCGTATATTGAGCAAAAGGAAAGTTGTGTAAATGCTGCAGCAAAAAGCGCCGTCTCTTCGACAGAAAAAATCATTTTGTAGGGCCCTGAAATGAAAAAGTGGATTATGACTTATGTGTAGTAATTACTTTCTCTGAGTTTTGTAATCAAAAACACGTTTTGTGTTTTTGTGAGTCCTTGATACCTAAAAAGTTATTTTCGGCAAAACCTCGCGCCCGCTCCTAAGCAGTACATCGATTTTCACCAAATTTGGTATCCTCTCATTGATCTGACTGATAATACGACCTCTTGAATTTGAAACTAATAATTTACTTTCGAGGGGTACTTAACATGAAGCCCCAACAATATTTTCGAAATTTTCTCTAAAACGGCTCAAAATGTATACTTTAATTTTTTGTTACTCACATATAGCAAAGTATGCATACAAAAAATGGGCAGGGACTATTTTTTGAATCCTTTTTTTCTGAAATGTAAAAGCAATCAATTTATCAGTTATTAAATACAGCTTCAGAGATATCATGGCTAAGTAGGTTAAGACTCCGCCTGCAGAACTTAAGTATCTAGGGTCACGTTCCCGCCTTGCTAAAAATGTTTGCGGATTAGATACACTTTTTCAGGTTTAATCAAAATGATTACATTACTTAAGTTACAAATAACATGAGAAAATATATATGCTGATGTAGAATAACACATACTTTCTCGTGTTATTTGTAACTTACCACTAGTTTCCTTCTAGTATACATACATTTATCGAATGTAATGTAATGCTGCAGGAAGAAGTGACTATATTTTGACAGAAAAAAAATTGTGGGTCGCTGAAACCAGAAAAGTGGATTTATCGTGCACCTACACGTAGAATATTGCTTTCTCGTATACGTAGTTCACTCAGAAACCACATTTTGTGGGCTTTTAAGTTTTAAAAAAATGTTTTTTTCTAAAAATGTCCGTCCGTGAACATTACCGCCTAAAGCGTGCTTAGGATTTTCACTATAATAGATACTCCCCGATCGACCTACGTGATTGATTAGTATTTCCGAGCCCGTCAGCCGCCATAGTCATTAGTCCCGTAAGCGTAGTGTATGTTTTATCGCGGGTGACGGTGATGTTCCCCCGCTGTGTGACAAGATCTGGCACCGACACACATGTCGGCATCCGGGGCTCTCCCCAACAAAGAATCTCCCACCAGCGGGCACTCCCAGCCGGGACAAGCTCTAAGCTCCTAACTAATCTCCCGACACGTGTGATAGTTTAGTGCACGTAAGTGTAAGTCTGTGTTTCAGTAAGGGATGAGAATAAGGCAAGGAAGAGGACGGAAAGATCGCGCGCGGTCCGTGGCCTTTTGTTAGGGTACTGCTCTGTCTTTCGCCCGTTGTTGATCGGAGAAACCACCGAAAACTACCGATCCGAGCAGCCGGCCGGTAGAATTCTTAATTCTACTGCAATGACATCAGTTGATGCCCTTCGCCGCCTATGTCGGTCGACCTGAGTGATGTCGCGGCCTCTCGATTGTGAAAAGGATCTTCCAATGTAGAGGGTACTTTACTGGCAGTAGAAGAAACGTCAAAATTATCTCATCAGTAGCTCAAAATGTTTTCGTAAAGTGTTTGCTCCAGAAGACCAATGTACGTTTATAAAAAATGTAGAGATCCGGTGTTTTATGCTCATTAGGTACGCTGTTTTTAGATATTCCATACATTTTCAGAAAAAGCCAATTCAATATCCCAGACTGCAAACTCATCGTGCAACACCAGAAAAACTAAAATTCCGTGCATAATGGAGATTTGTTTACACTCCACTCGTACCGTGGTTCAAATGTCTCACCACTTGCCTACACTCTTTGATTCAACGGCTTTTTCCAACGCTTGAAATGCTTCTTATGTTATAATGCATTATGCAATGGCGCAATTGCTAGAGCTCGTCTGAACGAGGTTCTTTACGATCGTTAGTAGCATGATCACAAGAGTCTAAGGATGTCTCCTTACGCCTGGCGCTAAAACTCCCAATTGTAAATACAGGTCCTTTCAAATCCCATATAAACTGGTGGAGACAGTTATGGCAGTTATGGATTATAAAATGACGCGCTCTTCCTTCGCAGATTCTTACAGAAACTAAAAGACAGACTGCTTCCAAACGTAATTGAGCTGAATCGTGGGCCAAACGTGGGCTGCTGGGAAACAAGGAGGCGCTCCCGGTGGAAAAGGCCGCGTTCATGCTCGCTCTTTGTACAGCCACGACTTTTCAACAAATATCATTATAAATACTCGACCCCGCATTTTTGTATTTCCGTCAAATGCCAAATGTTTAGTGTGCCATGTCGAGCCATAAAGAGAGATTCATGTAAGAACAAGCAATTTTGACAGCTAATGCTGGCAACATAACCGAAGGTTTTGTGGTCATTGTGTCCTTGATCCCATTGAACTCTCTTTCCTCGATTCGTTCGTTTGCAGTTGGCTAACTTGTAAATGGTTTCGACGCTTCCTTTTGTGATGTCCTCGTCCGACGAAAATATAGTGCGCCATGAGAAATAATTGAAATTAGGAAGTGTAGTGCTATGTGCTCTTCTGTAAAAATTTATTTTTTTATACACATTATATAGAATTTACTTTTTGCGTGATAAGTATTATGTTTATTTTAAAACCGAGTCTTGAATGTAAGGTGCGTACTGGTGCACGTGTTTCTGAACAGCTGCCGCGGCGGAGGGATACTTCTCTGAATTACATGTGATGTTCACTTGTTTAGCGAACTGTCACTTTTGCTTGTTCTTACGTGAATTCTTCTATACCTATAGTTGTGCCCTTTTTTTAATGGAGGGTTCGAAGGTCCTGTAGGTAGTCTCCCGGGAGTTCCGCGAGCGCCATGTGGCGGTACGCAGAGACCGGGCGTGTAAAGTAGCCTTATAGTATAACGCAGCCATTCGATTCTTACAATGACAGTGTCAACTGTCGAAGATCGGTATTGTCACCATTGTCCTATTTAATAGTCTCCAAACCAATTTTACTATTTTTTATGTTAAAATTAAGCAAGTAACGAATGATGTAATCCAAATTCTCCAAACATGCAAAAATTCTATACGGTTACCATTCGTTGTCTTTCCTACAGCTTGTATTTTAACACATGCTTACGGTACTTCGTACTTCATCTTGCCTTTATATTGTTCAGAGTAGGTTGCATGTGAGAAGGCATTTTGAGTTTAGAGATAATCTTGCATCTGGGGTTCCCAAGTGACTTCCGACTGATTCGGAAGATCTGTATTTTCCAACTCATTGCTGTCGAGCACTCACTCCATCGTAGTGGTTCTCAGTTCAGCTAGCGTGAATTTGCGTATTTAATAACTGCGGCAACTTGTACCATTGTGTAATCGAGTTGTTTCTAATGTTTTACTTGAGATCCACAAATTTCCTTTCATTTAATATTCCTGTTCTTCAAATTAAAATTAAAGTATCGTTTTGCACTGCGAGAGCTATCTCTTGATGTTTTCATTGAATTTCTGTTTGTCAAATGTTTGAAAATTACGACGTTTGTCCTAAGTATTTCCACCTTCCATACATGTATGTATGGAAGTATGTATACATGTATGTATCCTAAGTATTTCCACCTTCCATATAACAGTAAAAACTAGTGGTGCTACAGAATGGCACAGAATTTCCCGTATTAGTTTTCTATTTTCTTGGGTCTTCGCTAGCTATTCGGAATTGCCACATACTCTTTCTTGCCAGCTACCATCTATCATCGCCAAAAGTACATTTTTTTGTCGTTTTCTTAATTTTTTGATTTCCTATTGGTAGAACAGAAACATTAATTTCAGAATATTAAAGAACACAAAAACGTAGCCGTAAATGGCAATTTTCTTTTAAAAATTATGTGCCGTTTAAGAGAAAATGGCGTTTTAGCCCTACTAAAAATGCGAAATTTGAAGCTCATTTTCACACAAAATTTTTGAGTTTTCAAAATACTTTATTTGAAGTTATTTGAAGCACTTACACTCACAAATATAATAATCTTTACAAATTGCGGATAATGTGCATATTAAAGATGTGAGAGATCTTTCAAAAAATTTACATTTATATAATTTTTGAAAAAACAAAAAATAACTCAAAATAAACTTTACGCTATACTAAAGTGTGTAATTAGCACTATCCGTTACAAAAGTTTCAAGAAAAAAATTGCAGCCATATACGAGAAAATGGCGTTTGAGCATTTCTGACAATGCCGAAATTTGAGCTACTTTTCACAGAAAACGGTAGTGTTTTCGAGAAACTTTACTTGACATTATTTAAAGCATATATACTCGTAAATATAATAATGTGAAAAATTCATAGATAGTGAAAATATTAACGACGTGAGAGACAAGTAAAAAAATTTACATTTTGGTAATTTTTGAAAAAACCAACCAATAGACCAAAATGGCTTTTACGTCATTGATAGAGTACATTTACCACTATCCCTACCAAAAGTTTAAAGAAAAAATTTGGAGCCGTTTTTGAGAAAATCTTGTTTTTGTAATTTTTTAATGTTGCACATATTGCACGCAATATTGCACGAAAACTACCAAAATTGTGAAAAACATTTACATGACCTTTATTAAAGAACTCAATATGCAGAACAAATTTTATTTGAAGAAAATATCTCTATCTTCAATTTTGGAGTTGGAGAAAGACGCCGAAAAAATTCAAACTTTCACAATTTTCGAAAATTCAGACCTGTACGTGAAAATCGAACCTATGCCATGTTAAAAAGTGTATTTTACTCTATTCATACAAGAAATTTAAAGAAAAAATTTGGAGCCGTTTTTGAGAAAATTTTGAAAATCCCTGGGGGGCTTCATATAAAGTACCCCCAAATTTTGAAGAATCTTTTTCAAAATCTCAAAGCTTCGACTAGAATCAGATCGACCAGGGAATATCCATTTTGGAAGAAATCGTACGTATGGTTTAGGCGCTAGCAGTGTTCACAGACGGACGGACGGACGTTTTCCTTTCAATTGGGTTTTCGGTATCAAGGACCTAGAAAACAGGGTTTCTGGCTACACCACGTGTTAGGGGACGTTTTTTCTTAATTTAGCAACTGGTTTTATCCACTTACTCGTTTTCACGGCCCGGCAATTAATTTTTTTCCGCCGAAAACTGGCCATTTTTTCGCGCAGCATTACATAACTTTCCCTATACTACGTATATCACTCCGTGTATACGTACGTATATGGGAAAGTAAAAGAGTGATGAAAACTAGTGGTGCTACAGAATGGCGCAGACTTTCGCGTTTTCGTTTTTTATTTCCTTTGGTCTCCACTAGCTATTCGGACTTGCCACATACTCTTGCTAATACACTTACTCATACTAATGTGATTTAGTGTTTTTATTTCAACATTTTTTTAAACTAATGTCTGTGGCCAAAATCATCAAATGCAAAAACATTTAAAATAGTTAAATGTACTCTTTAACGTTGTACAGCCGAGAAATAGCAATGTGTTTATTACGTAAAAAAATCCTTAAGTTTTGGAAATTCTTTTTTAATTTTCAACTTTCAAAATATTTACCCAAAAAGCGAACCTCATTTTATAAAAAACGGATAATCAACGTTCTACAGAATTGTTTTATATTCTTTGCAATTTTGAAAGTCTATAAAATGGAATGTTTTACTGATGAAATGCTAACATATGCGTAGATAAGCAACCTTTCGTTCAGTGAATACCTCTTACGTTTTATACCTCGCAACACGAACAAAAATAATGATTATCAAATAGGTTTCGAATAATTTCTGAAAGTCAAATCTGTAAACACAAGCTCTACTAACAAAACATATTATCTTATCACTGCCATCATCTCGTATTTTACCAACAACGTACTTTCCAAATATCCCTTGCGGCATTGTTGCGCAAATTTCAATAAAACTTTGCCGATTACTTGAAAGAAATACATTAATACATTGAGAATACAAATTGTAGCACAGAATAATAAAAATCGCTAATAATTAAACTAGCGGAAGAATAAAATAAAAAAACTATAAAAACTGCAAAGGAAAACAATCATTCAACTGGCGTGGATGAACATAAACTAGTGTTATAATGAATAAACGCTTTTTTTTATTGCCGAATGAATGTCTAGCATTTTTAATATTTTAGATTTATCATTTAAGAATGAAGAGAATCCACATTCAACAGCTAAAAGGACGTTTATTTTTGTTTCAATGAGCTAGAGGAATTCAACCATGTCAATGCTACAATACCAACATCATTGGGCATTTTTGTCGAATCATTTGAATTCACTGGAAGTTAGCATTTTGTATTATTTCGTATATTACAAATATTGCAAAGTAAATTTAACAACAAATGTTTACAAAGCATTATAGTTTACTAGTTTTGTTCAATATATTAATCTCGTCAAATTCTATTTGCTTTATAATAGTTCTAAATATAAAGAATAATATACATTATGTTTAAGCTAAGATAGCGTGTTCTTTTACATTTATTTATAAAATTTTATGTATTTAAAATAATGCACTTTCGTTATCTATTCGCCATATTTCAGGATCCTAAAATAGATTACCAAACAATTTGTTCGCAATCTTTGAAAATTCTCTTAGGTTTAAAATTCTCGTAGGTTAAAATTCTCTTAGGGCGCGGGCAACTAATTTTGACGTCCAATTAGGAGTGTCTAGGAGATGACATAAACACCATATTGCTCTATTCTTTTGTTTTTTTCAAAAATTACAAAAATGTAATTTTTTTACTTGTATCTCATGTCGTTAATATTTACATTAGCGGCGATTTTTGCACATTATTATATTTGTGAATACATGTGCTTTAAATAATGCCATACGAAGTTTCTGGAGAAGCCAACTGAAAACTAGCTCAAAATTCCGCCTTTTCAAAAACGCTCAAACGCCATTTTCTCATAAATGGCTCCAAATTTTCTCTTCAAACTTTTCGAACGGATAGTGCTAATTGCACTCTAATACGACGTAAAGTTCAATTTTTTTTTAATTGCACGAATGTATTTTTTTAAATATCTCTCACTCCTTTAATATGCTCATTACCAGCAATTTGTAAACACTATTGTATTTGTGAGTGTAAGTGCTTCAAATGACTTCAAAGAAAGTTTTTCGAAACTCAAAAACTTTTTTTGAAAAGAGCTTGAAATTTTGCATTTTTAGTACCATTTAAATGCCATTTTCTTAAAAAAGACTCCAAATTTTTCAAAGATTATTGCCATTTAGAACGAGGTTTTTGTGTTCTTTAATATTCTAAAATTAATATTTCCGTTCTACCATTAGGAAACCGAAAAATTAAAAAAATGTCAAAAAAATGTACTTGGGTGGCAATAAATGGCAGCTGGCAAGAGTACATGGCAATTCCGAATAGCCAGCTCTGACCCAAGGAAATAGAAAACTGATACAGAAAAGTCAGTGCCATTTGTAGCACCACTTGCTTTTTCTAAATTTAGCAACTGGATTTATCACTTTTGCGTAACCAGGGCCCGGTAATGAGAGTTCCTCTGCCGAAAATCGGCCGTTTTTTCGCGCAGATTACATAACTTTCCCTATACTACGTACATTACTTCGTATATACGTACGCGTACGAGAAAGTAATAATTGAAGTGGCGTGAAATATTCGAAATCAATTAGAATAAGAATCGGTCATATCAGTCGTGAATTCCAATTGCTTAGTCTTAATTATTCATCGGACCAATAGCATCATATTTGATATGTTCAATTATTGTCCTTATTGGTAACGAATTTTCCAACTGATCGGTTGTTTTTCACTGGCATCTCCGTTTCAGAGTAAAGGTTGTTTTGTTTTTCAAAAAACATGGCCGTGATCAATTAACGTCCACAATAATCCAAACCTTTCCTTAATCTTTCAAGGACATTTAAGCAATTTGTTAGTCATACTTTGCACTAACAAAGGAAAGTGAAGAAATGGTACTTTGGCACGCCGCGCCGCCGTGCCGTACATTTATTTTGACGTAACTTGTCGCTAGGCATGCAGCTAAGACCTAATGAAGATTTTGGGGTGAAGTAAAAAGATGTGGCAACAATACGACCTCTGTACTATTGGATGTGAATGACAAAATAGTATTATTTAAACTTAACTATTCGTCGAAAAATTCTACAACTTTACAGCGCATTGGTTATTCAGGAAGTGAAGCTTTTACTGACATAAGGGCGAGTTCCAATGAGGGTCAATCTAATTTACGGATATCAAATTCAATTTAAGCATATTAAATAAAACCGAAATGTTCCCTAATTATAAATATATTTCATTGCTATTTCAATAGTTTTGTTTCAACAGATTTTGCGGAAACACGCCAGGTTCAAGGCGAAACGATTAAGAGATCACTGACATGTCTCGTAAATATTTTCAGTTGATGTGATGAAATATTCAATTGCATCGAGAATCCCTTGGCGCTTGTCTTTTCTTATCTCAACTGTGTCTTGTTCGTAGTACGAAGCCTTACCCGAATTTTCTAACTTAACTTCTAACATGATAACAACAATTTTCAATTTTTTCTTTGACCGTGAGTTGCCAAAATATAGAACTGCACTAAAAATAATAATGAAATGCACATTAATATACATGTTAATTAACTCTCCAGTTTACAGTCGTTATCACGAGATAAACATATCTCAGGAGTTACACAAAAAGCATAGTTGACCTCAGTATCACAGAAAATGCAAGTAATAGAATATGATAGGATACGCATCCCTAGTCACTTCACTTCCGCATACACTCTTTGAAAAATGCTGAACTCTTTTTGAAACAGTTGGACTACGTCAACATATATTAAACTGTTTCACACTCTTCACGTTTCCCGAAACAAGACAAAATCAATGTTCTAATTTTCACGTTTTTTATCCCATAATGATCACATTATTGTAATAATGTTATATTCATTTTAACTTATCATGTTCTGTCAGATATCAACAATGTTTTCTGTAACTGTCGAGATTTAACTTGCGGAAGAGAGGAAGACATCGTTCATCAGAGAAACCATATTCTAAGAACAAATTTTGTTACACGCTGTTCCAGACTATTGTGCATCATTCACTTTCATTTGCCGATATTTAATTAAACAGTTTACCTTTCTAATGAGTAGATGTGAACGATCCAAACTTGTCGTAGAAACCTTATTTGAAGCTAATTTATAGAGTTCAAATATGTAAATCCTGGTTTTCAAAACTTGCCTTCATTCGCATTTCATTTTTAATAAAAGTTTTTTCTCTTTGTTTATTTGCGTTTTTGCTCGCCATGTATTCACATTTGCATCTTGTCAACAATAGAAGTAGGCAGAAATACTGTTTTATCGTTTAATATCATTTTTGTCATTTAATGGATATCAGTTGAATATTTGCTTCCGAATTCTCTTCGATGAGTGCTCTCCATTATAAATATTGTTTCTGTGCTCAACACAAACGCATCATGGATAACAAATAATATTTTGTTTTCTGTCATAAGAAATCGTGTGGTAAGGCCCTAACATTTACTTACATTAAACGTTAGACGTCCATACACTCGACACTCAATCTTTGAATTTTTTTTTTTTTTACTTACGCTGGCGATCGGGAAAATAAAAAATGGAGAAGGAGTATAGGATAGTTTCGCCCAAGCCGTTTATCTCGTCGCGAGCGGCGGGCGGAGAACACGTGCGACACGTCGATTGACGTCCGCCAAGTGAATGCTGGAGTGAGGCGGAGCGGGGGAGGGGGCGGGGCGGCGGGGGGGGGGGGGCGGGGACCTGCGAGCCGCAAAGCCGTGGAAAGAGCCGCGCCTCTCGGAGAAGCGAGTCAATGACCGCGCCACGCCGTTGCAGCATCGGCAGGCTCCCGACGCCCCAGCCTATTTCGTGCTTTGATGCGCCCACAATGAGGAAGAAAAGCATAAGGTTTAGAAATTATTTCTTTTCAATTAATGGCATTTACGATTCTTCTATTTTGAAAACAATCCGCTTTGTAAAAATATATACTCTAAAAAATGACACTAAGGAATGTACGAGTATTGTGTACATTAAATCAAGAATTAGATATGCATTTGTTGATTATTTGACATTGTCATCAACTAAGCAACGTGTGCTTAACACACATTTTCCTCAATAATTACCCAATATAGTTGCGGCACAGTAATATATAATTTCGTGTGGCAACCTAATTAAAACTTGGGAAACTTCAATTACGTGTCAGCTATACGGAATTTTCCTTCCTGATGAAGCAGCTTATTGCTGTAAGTCTGCACTGCAAGCAAGCAAATGAATGTGATTTAGATCGAGACTCTTCAAAAAACATTTGAAGAAAGATATGAGCTAAACAGTGTCTCACAGTATTGTGTCTACATTTCCTACTCTTAAAGAAAAATACTATACCAACATTGTTCTTGCGTATTTACGAATATGTATTTATTTATTTATTTATTTAATCGCCGCCGATGTTCGGTCGTATTATTTTACCATCCTCAAGGCTTCTAACCATGAGATGCATCCGAGCTCTCTTCAATGAGCTTGGAATACTATCATTGAGTATCAAGACTGATTAACGTATCAAGACTGATTTACGTAACGGCGGGGACATATTTTCAGGCAATACAGATATTTGTAATTACAACACAGTCTGAGGAATCCTTTTCGTCAGGTGTCGGTATCAACAGCTCACTACAAGAAACCCAGATAAACGCGTAGATTACCTTAACACTCATTCCCAGGTGACATTAATGATTTAAAATCGATACACGAGTTATATGTCAAGTACAATATTTGTTGCTGCATAATTGTTTCTACTCAATTAGAGACTTCACTGACCATCAAACATGAACATATTTATTTTAATAACATAATGCATTAATTACCATACGTACTGTTTAATTCAAAAAGACTGAATATGTCTGTAACAAATATTGTACTTAATCTTTAGGTCAATGACACCATCTCCAATAGTTTTTTTCTCTAGTTTCCGTTAATTCTTTGAAAAAATGGTGAGATATCTTATTGCTTTAATTCTGGACATAAATGTAGCTTCACTATGTGCAAATTGTATTAAGCTAGTTGTAGTAGGAGTAGGATCGGGGTGTTCTTTTGTTGGTAATACTAGAAAATCAAATCTATAGTTTTGTTACCATACTTATTATAAAATCATGCTTGTCGATGCTAGTAAGTTTTCTATTACTGGGAAGCAAAATGTCCTTTTCAAATGTTGCTAACGAAGCTTTGTTGGTATTTTCATTTATCATTCAGCTATCTCCGAGTATAATAAAAGGGTTGGGTAGGTATTCCGGAGCTCAATAAAACATGCGAAGATCATACTTCTCCCCATACGTCACATTTTTTATTGTTTTTAATGATAAATAAACGAAATGAATTCAAATCAAAGGCTTCATGGTGCAAACAACACAAGATAAGCATGTATTCTGTGGTATTCATGTTGGTATACTGTAGGAATACATGTAGTTGGTATATTTAATAAAATTTATAAACAATATAATTTTCAAAAATATTTGGAAGTGAAGGGTGTTTTGGAAAGAGAAAAGTTCTTACATCCATCAAATTTTGTTAAAGGATCTCTGGAAATATTAGAACGGCGAATTCTTTTCCCGCCTTGCTTCGTTTAGAACGGAATTTTGGAAGTTGAGGCATTCCTTCTTTCTCCTCTAAATCACATGTCTAATTGTAATTGCAGCCTTTATTGGTTGGTTTTTCGTTTCCTAGATAACTGGTATGTTAGAAATCGTATATATTCGCTAACGTCTCTGAACTTCTTAATGCACCATTAACATCATAAGTGTCTTTACAATTGATATTATTTTATACAATGAGATTGCTTACTATATTATTACCAATATAGTAAGATACAGAGTAAGTAATTTTTTTTAATGTAGATTAAAAGAAGAGACGAATCGACTGCGATACGTGAAGCTGAATGCGATACAAAAGGCTATGCCCTCTCTAACCCTCACGCGCGTGGAAAGGAAGCTAATCGTTCAAAAGCGTGTTGTTACATACAGCGCAAAAAAAAGTGTGATGATTTAAGAGTTTTAAAATAAAAGGAATCATAGAAAAAAATTGTTAACGAAAGGAACGTGAAGAGTAAGAAAACTAACAGAAAGCAGACGATCGATGCGGCAGTAAATCTGAATGGTTGTGGTTGGTGACGTGTTCATTATAAAAGTGTCCCAAGTCGGTGATAAAAACCAAGTTGAATTTGGGCCCACGTCGTAATTTTCACATCTTTATTTATTCTTAATGTAAATTAGTTTTTTTTCTATCTCATTTCTCAACTATCATTTCGTTTAGTCCCAGAAATGTACACAGAATTAAAGCAGCTGATAAATAAAACAATAAAACCATCTGCCCTAATGACAGTAGATCTCTTCCTTCGGCTATATCCAATGAATGGAAAAATATGTTTGAGAAGCAAAAATTAAAACTGGGATAGCCTACTTTATTGGAAAATTCCACCAGTAATTTACAGGATACAGAAAATAATACAATTCAAATAAAGTTGATCGAACTACATAATCACAGAAGAACAAAAACTCCGAAAGAGGAAAAATCGAGAATAATCAAGTTTGCTCGTAATTAATCATTTCCAATTAACCCAATTTCTTTAATTCTATTCAATTTCCGTTCGCCCTAATATTCTTCAACAATAAGTCAAGGTTCAAGACAATACGAAGTGTGAGATGTGTAAACTTCGTTAAATAATTGTAAATATTGCTTTCTTATGGTAAGTATAATATTTGTGCGGCGATAAAACAGCTCTTAGGAACTTGTAGCGGTGTGTGGTTCAAATAATCCGCATAATAATTGTTTCCTAATAAACAACAATGTGAAAATATTGGTGTTTTCATCATTTCGAAGTTGATTCTAAACACACAGCTGAACGTTCATTAATTCATTTAATACAACTTCATTAATTTCAGATGGTGCCCAACAGGATGTTAATGTCTTCTTTAATATATTTCAGAATATTCAACGTCGTACATTTTTTTGCAAGGCTCCTCCTTCATTACTCCAAATATCAGAAGCAATTCTCCGTACATCACCTTACCATTTATTTCACCATATGTGGGAATATCATATCCCCGCGTATATCTCCTTTGCATAAGCCCAAAGACTGCTAGTTTTTCTTTGTTTTTGTTTTTTAACATTTGTCGCGTTTCTCACGACGCGTCTCCTAGCCCCTTGCGGGGCGTTGAGCGCATGGAGTAATCCTCCCTTATATTAATTATTTCTAATTTTTGGAGTAATCCTCCGTTACTAGCGTCAGTAGTTTGTGTGTCGTAGTAGTTTTTTTGTTTGTTTTGTTTTTCTCGTGTACGCAGTAAAAATAAAATAGTGCTACAACAGTTCATACTTTCTTGCTTTATTTGTAACTGCTACGCAGTAATATACTACAAGAACCTGCAAAAGTGTTTTCAACCAGCAAAAAATTTTCCCCGCCGTGACTCCAACTCAGGTCGACTGAGTTAACTCGCTACTTGTTTTTACCTCTACTCCAAGCAAGCGGTTTGGACGCATCAGCTCGGGCCGCCGCATGAAAGTCTAATTGTCTCAATCTAATATTTCCAACACGTAATTTTTGAAAATTCAGGGAGATAAACAAAAATGAGACAACCACATTTCTTTTGAGTGTCGCTGGTTTTATCCGTGGGAAAAAATTAAAGAAAAAAATTGGAACGGTTTTTGACAAAACGTTCTTTTCATAATTTGCATAAAATTCAACCAAAATTTACTCGCTACTCTTTTTTTTTCAAAAAATTTACATGACCTTTTTAGAAGCGTTTTTAGAAAAGATTTTAAAGCAAAAGTGTCTATCTTAAATTTTGTAGTTTTGACATGTTAACTTTTTGAAATGATCGAAAATACGGAGGGTTTGCTGAAAATGGGACTAGCACCATATTTATAGTCCGTTGATACATACGAGGAAACTTAAAGGAAAAATTGGTGTGATTTTGGAGAACAAATTATTTAAAATATTTAAAAATTGCCTTCATTTCGCGCAAAATTCGCGAAAACTACTAATATACAGTAATCAAAAAATTTGTTGCTATTTTTGGTGCTTCTCATGGCTGTTATTTGCAATTATGTAACAATAGCCATGTTAATATTTTGAAGTATAGAGGAAATATGTCATGTGGATAAAATATAGGATTTTAAAATACATATTCAAATAAATTTTGAAGGAATTTCTTTAAGCAAATATGAATCTATTTCTAGGAATTATTGCCCCTTGCTTTGAATAAAGATCCACTTCCAGATGAAGAAATAGTAGAAGCATGTCGACAAGTGATTAAATATTCTGTGAAAACAAATCATCCATATTTCTTTAATCAGTTATATGGTGGAGTGGATATGTATGGACTTGCAGGAACCTGGATTTCTGAAACGCTTAATACCAACCAGTAAGTATTTCTTTCACTATATCTTACATCACTGTATATCATATAAGCCATCTATGGTATTCAGAAAAAATGTCAACCATAAAAAGTCAATTTTGTGTAGTACAATAGTAACAAAAAATTCACTTGTGCCACTTGTCCAGAAAGAGGATTTAATGTTAACAGCCCAGAATCATTAAAAATATATTTTCATCGACCAGACATAAATTAGGTACAGGCCTATTAAGAAAACAATGAGACAATAGTGTTCATGTCTGACAGTTTGAAATTATATTTTGTTTATTTAATATTAAATTCATATATATATATATATATATATATATATATATATATATATATATAATAAAATAAAAACTTCAGTATTGATTATTGGTAAGGTAACTTGTAACATGTGTCAAATCATTATTGGACTAATACAATGAAAATGAGCTGATATTTTTTACAAAACCTTTAAAGAGTTTATTCCATTAATTCTGGATTCATGTTGTAATTTACTTTCAGATATACTTTTGAAGTTGGTCCAGCATTCACACTAGTTGAACATGAGGTACTGACTCACACCCTGAACATGTTTGGGTTAACCAATGGAGATGGAATTTTTTGTCCAGGTATAGTTTTCGTTCTTGTGTTTTGTTCAGTAAATATGAGCATCTGAAAGTATATTTTTGATTCAAGATATTAATTTTTAGTAGACATATAAAATGTTACAAAACCAAATCAAATATTAAATTAAAAATGATCTAGCGCTGCTTAAAAGAAATGGTTTCAGAATATTATTTATCAAAACAATGTTTTATCAGTTGGAATCCTTATTTTTGAAAAAAGTATTTTAGAATATATTTATAAGACAACATAAAACAGTGGCACCACAATGAATTTGGTTCATCATTAATACACATAAATTTCATTTATTGTCTTGAAGGGCCCCGGTGAAAGTTGTGGCCCCAAATCTGCTTGGTTGCTGTTTACAAATAGGTCATTTGGGCCATTTTCAAAAAAATGTGTCCATTTACTGTCTCTCGATTGAAAACTCGTGACGCTTTAAAAGTATAATACTTTTCGAAAAAGGTATGTATAACGTAATCTGTAGGCTTGACTTGTACAAAGAACTGTTTTTTTTTTTTTGTATAAACGCGAGATTTGCACATGCAAATCTGAGCGTTTAATTCAAATGGTTACGGACAGTGTCTGACCGAAAAAATGCTTGTCCGTCAAGTTACCGTTAAGTCGCCAATACTGTTTGAGGGTAAAGTACTGAGGAAGAGAGAGCTGAGTTTTGTCCCTGCGATCGGAGTAATTAAACCTCATAATCGCGAACAAAACTTACAAAATCATGAAGCGTAAACAAGGTTCTCACGATCGTTATTAATTTCAGACTACATATGATTTTAAATTAAAACAATATTGGATTGCTCTTCAGTGGTCTCTATTCATAGGAGCCCTTGCTTGTTTCTGTCTCAAAAGTAGCTAGGCGGGGACATATTTAAAGCGTCTTGACGCGATATTAATCTGTCCCGATAGTTACATTATTGTCCATTTCCTTATAGTTTGCTTGCTTTTGGCTACACTATCGTGTCAATTCTGATAACTCCAGTGTTTTTCTTAAATTAGCCATCTGCTTAAGTTACACATCTGTATCAGTGGCGAGGTGTCCAAGCATCTAAATAATCCCTTATGATAACATAAATTTAAAAAAATGAGAAAGAAATCTCCATTAATTCGTTTCTTTTTCGAGGCCTGCCTTTCCTTCCCTGCCCTGGATATCCGCTCCTACTGTTATATCAGTAATAGAGAGCACAGAGCCATAGAGAAGCAAAATCCCTTATGTTATTATTTATTTGTGAATATTCAATCATTTGATTTTTCTTGAATATGATAACCAGATTCGTTCAGATAATGACTGCAGTTACAAAATAATGTGATCCAAAGATCCACACAAAAAATTAACTACACATGTCTATCACTAGATAAAAAATAAAATGCTGAAAAACATGACCATGGTCAAGCATTTTTCATCTAGTGGTAGAATATAAATTCACACTGGCAAATACGTAGTATGAATATTCTTTACTATAGGAATTTTCCTCAACTTCCAAAAATATTAACAAACCATCAACATCTTTCCTTAGAAATTACTTAAAAACTATGATTTAAAAAAGTGTTTTTTTTGCATTTATCAGACAATAATATTCAATTGCGAATAACAATAAAATAAGATTGCATTAAAATTTTTAACCCAAATTACAATTTGGCATTTAAGTGTATTTAGGTGTTATGAAAGCAGTATTTTCTTCTCTTGAGAAATAAATGAGTCGTTCAATTGTAAAACCTGTTAAATAACAATTATTAAAATATCGAGTTATTGTGCTTCGAAAGGTCACGGCGCCCTCTGCAAAGATATGTATTTATCAACTAATAAACCCCACTGTAATCGCTTCAAAACTGGTTTAAAAATGTCTCGTTCACTAGCAAAAGCTGTCAAAATTGCCATGGCTACACTTTCAAACCTGTTTAAAAAAAATTTCAATTGCAAAAGCAGCTAAATCACAGTCGCAACAAGGGCCTGCGGAGCAATCCACAAGCAAAACTTGCTAATATCTATTTCAGAACTTTAACATTGAGAGGGTTCAAAGAAGAGTTTTAATTTTTTTTATTTCTATATTGTTGATTTCGTCAGCGCTGATTTTCACAGAATTATATTGTTGACTCCGCTTTCATCTGCTTTGGGGATTAGAATCAACAATTGGATCGTGAAGTTGAAGAGTGTGCTAAGTCAGCGTTCTTCCTTTTACATATAATTTTAATTATTTACAATGAGTGTCGGGGAAAACAGTGCAAATAACATTGAAGTAGTAGCCATCGACGCTGAGTTAATATATTTTGATCCTGCCGAGACAAACGATACACCAGGAAGTCAAAACTTGAAAAGAGGTTACAAGGAGACCGATGTTCCGCGTAAGAAAAAATTACTCCCATGAACCTGGAAAAAAATATTGCGAAGGAAAGAAGGTACGTCATGTTAAAATAATAAGATATGTAATGAAGTGTAGTCGTTTGTGCTATATGAATAAGCATTTGTGGCCAACATAACTATGCAAATGTCGGTTTTCTGTTCTTCATGCATTCTTCCAAATGATTCCCGACAATGCCGACATGGCGTTACTCACATGATGTTAACAGTTTACGTGTTTTTAAAACATAATTTCAAAAATACGTTCAAATTTGTACTAAAAAACTCGTTTCTATTTGATTTTGTCCAATTGTCAAATTTTACTAGAGATTAACCTTCGAGAAAATACAATATTTGTCTCGTAATTTGTTATTGTGAGCATATTAATTTAGGTTTCTTTAGCAGGTAATTTAGCAGATGGCCGAACGTCAACTAGCAAAACCCGTCTTCATTGCTTTATACTTGCAGAACCCTTTAAGTGTAAACTACAATTTTAAATATAAAATAAACTTCTAGTGAGATTATACAGATTTTAAAAGTCAACTCGGGGATTTTTTTGCCCTTCTTGGACAAAAAATATTGATTGGGCAAAGTGGAATTCAGCCGTCAAATGTTTTCGCCAATTTCCGCGGTTCCGTCTAAGATGCATTTAACAGGGTTTGCAAATAGACGACTCAAATATGCTATCTTCTCTCCAATTACAAATTAATCATGAACAACTGATTCCTTGACCAGAACGACATGTATAAGGTTCCTTAAGAAATTGCTTGAAGTTAAACTATTTCCTTACTTGTGATGGAATATTTACTGTAGATATGTGAAGTAAATATTTACTCTGAATGTCTTTTTTAACATTTCCTGCAGGTGGAAGCATTTCTAATATGTATGGAATAGTATTAGCTAGATACAAGAAAGTACCAGATATAAAAACAAAGGGATTATCATCTGCTCCCCCTCTTGTGGCTTTTACATCAGATGACGTAAGTGATATTTTTCTCTCATTTAACAATATTAATTTAGCTATAAATGAGTATAATAACATGTACGAAGGATGTCCGGAGAGTAAGTTTACAAGATGCATAGCTCTCGCAGGAAAACGAATATTTCACACTTGGTACTACTGCTGCGTAGGAGAAAGCTAGCTGAAGCGATCCATGTTGGAAGTAAACATGGTGGAACCATGAGGTCACCATGAAGCGAACGAGTGGCAAGGGAAGTCAGTAGCGTCCCGACTCTTGTTGTGACGACGATTTCAGGTGAACGCACTCAATCCATCTCCCGCTATAATAAATGCAAAATGCGTTTTGCATACTGTAATAAACTACCTGAATGCTAGAGGCATGAACGCCGCAGCGATTCATCGCGAAATCGTTTTAGTTTATGGTGAGGATGTTGTCACAGCAACATGTGACAATTGGGTATGGAATGTCAATATTTGATATACATAAATTTTATTTTTAACAAACCCGAAAGATGCTAATGAATGAAGTCTGTCTCCATGAATAAATCTAAAATAGGCATTTAAATAGGCACAAAATATTCTATCATACGTTTTTAAATATGCTCAAGCTGTTAATTAGCCGATCCCCTGACCGAGATCGCTAAAACAGTAGTGTCGTAGCAAACTCGGATCCAAGGATCGCGGGTTACAGCCCCGCCTAGGGCATGGTTGTATTTGTGTTCGTCCTTTCCCCCTCCTTATCACCACCATATCATGTCATCTTCAGTTTCATAACGGTAAACACAATAATGGTCACTAATGACTTAGATGTTGATGCGAACTTAAATACAAAAAACAAAAGAAGCTGTTTATTATTCTTAACTAAAATACAATAAGAGAACAAGACAATAAGCGGATATTGCACAACAGGAGTGTCGTTAATCAAAATAACACTATGGCTTTGAATTATTATGTCAATACACAATTGAATATTGATCCAAATTCTCCAAAGTAAGCTGTCTTGTGTATCCTGTCTGGTGTCCGAAACGATGTTTTTGTGGGTGAAACTCTTTCATTCTTATAAAACTAGTGGTGCTACAACAGCACTTACTTTCCCGTATTAGAGGAAACAGCTAAGTAATACTGTAATATTGCACTTTATGCGCTACTAACATCTTCGCTTGGAACTCACTATTTCGATTGCAGTGTTGTCAGAACTATGTGAATTCTACAACTTCACAAAAATAGAATGCAAAAGTTTTGTAACCCTGTATTGGAAAAAGAAGCCTGATACCCTGGAAATATAGAAATGCCTTCCATTGGGCCATGATTAGGGAAGAGTATTTTAAAAACATGCAACAAATTCTCTACTCACTACAAATGGTACAGCATTTGGTGCAAAACTAAATATTTGCCTGCAAATATCAACATAAATTAGACAATTATAACTCCTTTTCATACAGCTCCATTAGGTCACAACAATGGCACTAATTCACAGATATTCGCGAGCGCAAAGTGAATTCCATTGTTGCAGACCCTGCATTGTCGCTATTCTGAGAGCTATTAATTCTTTTTACTTATTTCAAATATTTCAAAATAAACAATTTCTAAAATATTAATGTGTAAGTCTATAACAAAGTTCGAATGTAAGAAACGAAGAAAGAAATAATATACAAAATTGCACATTCTAATTTACGACGGATCCAGCTGTCCGAAGCGCAGTAAATTTACAGCGGCCTATTACGTTTGTCACAATATTAAAGAAAAACTACTCGTATTTTGAAAAAATTAAGCATGACCGTATTTATTTTATTTATTTATTTGTCAAAAAACAGAAACAGAATGGCACAGACTTTCCCGTATTAGTTTTCTATTTTCCTGGGTCTTCGCCAGCTATTCGGAATTGCCACATACTCTTTCTTGCCAGCTACCATCTATCATCGCCAAAAGTACATTTTTTTGTCATTTTCTTAATTTTTCGGTTTCCTATTGGTAGAACAGAAACATTAATTTTAGAATATTAAAGAACACAAAAACCTAGCCGTAAATGGCAATTTTCTTTTAAAAATTATGTGCCGTTTAAGAGAAAATGGCGTTTTAGCACTACTAAAAATGCGAAATTAGAAGCTCATTTTCACACAAACTTTTTGAGTTTTCATAATACTTTATTTGAAGTTATTTGAAGCACTTACACTCACAAATATAATCATCTTTACAAATTGCGGATAATGTGCATATTAAAGATGTGAGAGATCTTTCAAAAAATTCACACTTATATAATTTTTGAAAAAAAACAAAAAAATTCAAAATAAACTTCACGCTATACTAATGAGTGTAATTAGCACTATCCGTTACAAAAGTTTCAAGAAAAAAATTGCAGCCATATACGAGAAAATGACGTTTGAGCATTTCTGAAAATGCCGAAATTTGAGCTACTTTTCACAGAAAACGGTAGTGTTTTCGAGAAACTTTACTTGACATTATTTAAAGCATATATACTCGTAAATATAATAATGTAAAAAAATCGCCGATAATGTAAATATTAACGACGTGAGAGACAAGTAAACAAATTTACATTTTGGTAATTTTTGAAAAAACCAACCGATAGACCAAAATGGCTTTTATGTCATTGATAGAGTACATTTACCACTATCCCTACCAAAAGTTTCAAGAAAAAATTTGGAGCCGTTTTTGAGAAAATCTTGTTTTTTGTAATTTTTTAAAATTGCACATATGGCACGCAATATTGCACGAAAACTACAAAAATTTTGAAAAACATTTACATGACCTTTATTAAAGAACTCAATATGCAGAACAAATTTTATCTGAAGAAAAAATCTCTATCTTCAATTTTGTAGTTGGAGAAAGACGCCGAAAAAAATTCAAACTTTCACAATTTTCGAAAATTCAGAGCTGTACATGAAAATCGGACCTATGCCACGTTAAAAAGTGTATTTTCCTCTATTCATACAAGAAATTTAAAGAAAAAATTTGGAACTGTTTTTGAGAAAATGTTGAAAATCCCCGGGGGGCTTCATATAAAGTACCCCCAAATTTTAAAGAATCTTTTTCAAAATCACAAAGTTTTGACTAGAATCAGATCGACTGGGGAATATCAATTTTGAAGAAAATCGACCGAACGGTTTAGGCGCTAGCGTTGACCACAGAAGGACAGACGGACGGAATGCCGTCAATCGATTTTTAAGTATAAAGAAGCAACAAATCATGGATTTTGACCACACCACGAGATAGAGGATTTTTTTTCTTAATTTAGCAACTGGTTTTATCCACTTATTCGTTTTCACGGCCCGGCAATTAATTTTTTTCCGCTGAAAATTGGCCATTTTTTCGCGCAGCATTACATAACTTTCCCTATACTACGTATATCACTCCGTGTATACGTACGTATACGGGAAAGTAAAAATAAATAAGATGGATTAAAAATGCCCACGCTTATATTCGCTTTACAGAAATTTCAACTCGCTGAACGACACATCTAAACTTGCGAATCGCAAACACACAACACTACTACCTCCCCCTTTACTAATTTTACGCGAATTTCGAAATACGAAATAGTGACATTGGTGGTAAAAATCCTTGATGCTGGTATCGGATCGTTGCACACATGATGCCATTTTCTTGCTTCTTGCATCTTGCGTACACTTTGCTGGATAAAATTGGGAACAAATTATGATATATACGTAATCTGCGTTTGCGGAAGCAAATCTTATTAAGAAACAATTATTATTACTAATAAGGTTTTATATTATTTATTTTTTAGTAAATGATCGCCAACGTCTTATATTTATACAAGAATATTATTTAATATACACAAAATAGAGGTATTTATACTAAGTAGGCATGTATTAGTTAACTAAGCATTATATGCATTGTCGAATTCGCATGTAATACATAATACCTCAAAATGAATCAGTAACCCAAAATATTGCACTTGCAGTTAAATGAATAAAATAGGTACGGAGGCAAAAATCCTCAGCTTATTCGTGACCAGAGCCCGGAAGTTTGGCAAAAGCCTTTTAGTTACTGTTACTATTTTATAACTTTTAAAAATAGGAATCACTTAAGTGAATCTTCTGGTGCCTGTTTTTGCCATTTGTCTAATTTTTTGCCTCTTTCTGCCGTTTATACCATTATTTTACTTTTTATTCTCCTGATACCGATCCCAATCATTTTGGATATAAGCCTGCAAGCCTGGACAACATGAAGGGGAGGTTGTGTTTTGTCTTTCTGTGGAAGCAGAGGTTGGTTTTAAAATCTAAATGAAAAAGGAAGATGACATCTATCAAGACTTTTGACTTTTTTCATTGATGCCGATAGTTTTGTTTGTTTACGAGGAATCCCATTCTATTTTTGAGTACGGCCTCCGATCCCGTACGAAAAATATCATTCCATTTTCTCTACTGTCATTTCAAGACTTCAAAAGCAAGACCACAATAGCATTTCAAAGAGACAGCCTCGCGAGTAAAACAAATTTGCTGACATCATCCTGGGTGGCTATGTGGAATTAAGATTACAACGAAAGATTGTTTCCGTACGCGTTAAGTGCTAGTGTAAATTTTAGAGATAGAGTAAATATGTGATTCATTTTAATTATTAACTTTTTAACAATAGTTCCTTTTAAATGTGATATTTCATTGTTTACATGCCTTTTTGCACCCCTACTTTAGCTAGAATAATTGAATTTATTGAATACCTATTTTAGTAAAAATAAGTGCCTCAAGTGTGAAAGCGGCTTGAGGATTTGGCGCCACACACCTACAATGAGGAATGAGAAAATTCTCCCAAGATTCACAAAATGATTTGAAATAAATGGTGATTACGTTAAAAAACTCCGCTATTTTTTCGTTAAATGTCATTTAAACATATGCATTTTTGTAAGTGTAAAAATCATGTAAAATTACAATCTGGATATCCTTCGTACGCAGCTGAATAATTGTTAAGAATGACTACACTTTTTTCAGTACAATTTACTTTCAGAAAACTATGCAAGATAATATGGTATACCATGAAAAAAAGAATATTTGAAACTACTTAATATAATCATATCTAATATCCTAATATACTTATAATATATATATATATATATATATATATATATATATTATCCTAATATACTTATATAATATATATATAATCCTAATATACTTATTATAAACTACTTAATATAATACTATCATAAATTGCTTCCATTCCAGTTTAAAATATTTTTGTAATATTATATGGACACAAAACTTGCTTTCTTTTATAACAGTTTTACATCTTCAAAATGAAATGTATGAAATTCAGTCTGCTTCTTTAAATTACATTCTGTAATTCATTAAGTATTATAAAAGCTTATAGAAAATAACATTTTGCCAACTGAGATGCGTACATTTATTTTAATACACATATCTAACAATTAATATATTGGCATTAGGATTGCTGATAAGTAGGGCCCGGATGTTTAT
This sequence comes from Acheta domesticus, assembly GCA_031308135.1. Lineage (NCBI taxonomy): Eukaryota > Metazoa > Arthropoda > Insecta > Orthoptera > Gryllidae > Acheta > Acheta domesticus. Next base: position 127,752,638 of record JAHLJT010008446.1, on the reverse strand, counting down.
GACATCATATTTTTTTCTTTGTGTTATTTGCATGGAAAAATAAGATAAGCGTGATTTTATCTATAATGACTAACATTTTGCAATTTTCACGTGCCATATAAAGTTAAATTTTGGCTTTTTTACCCTTCAGTCATTTCCTGTTAACTTTTCAAATTATGGTAATATTTTTCGATGACTTTTCGTATTTTGTGTCATATTTTTATCTTTTTGATTCCATTTTCGCATACTTGCAGTTATCTCAGAGAGATTTTTCAAATCTCCTAATTGTTATCTAATTCCATGTATTTTTTTGTTGAATATAATTATTGTCTTGTAAATATATATGTATGTGAATTAGGAGGGTAAACTATATAGACCAACGATTGCCAACTGGACAAGGAATGACGTCGGAGCGTTTCCCCCTCCGAGATGAGGCACTCGGAGAAGTAGTGCAAGCGAAGGGGAAGAGGGAGAGAGGGGCAGACGGCCGTCGCCGATACAAGAAACCTTGACAGCAGGTCTTTGCCGGTATTTCAAGCAACATAAGTGGGAAAACATCTACACCCGTTAATTTTCATTCTGTTAGGGAAGAAAGGTTTCTTTTTGTAGATACTGGTACAATCGGATATTGCTTTGAGTTATGTATGTTCTATTATATAATTCTTCATATTGTTATTGAAATATAAACATACTAAATAATAATTACCAGTTAGAAAACGTAATTGTCGATTTTCCAAGCGAACGTTTCCCCCCACTTCCGTAACATTATTGGAACACTGTGCACCCGCCGCCGCGTCGGGCACTACATTTGCTCCCCGCTTTCTATGACGTCACAGAGCATTGAGTTGGCAATCACTGACATAGACGGAGAAAAAGAAAGCTTCGGAGCCACCAGATGCGAAGGAAGTGTAAGTTTAGTTTTGTCACGTTTTATACCAAGGTCAACCGCTTCTATAAAATTTATTTAATAACTGTAGCAAGTAGAATTGTCTTCACGGGGCCTCAAAGGAGAATGGATGAATTGTGAATGTACTAGATTTTAAAAATATTTTTCAATATAATGGTTATTTAAACAGCGGAAAGATTTTGAAGGTTTCGAAAATGCAACCAAAAATATTTTAAGTCATATTTATGGTCATATATTCATTTTTAGGTCATAAATGCCTGCATACTTATAACATTTTTAGATCATAAACATCGGGGCCCTACTGATAAGTATTTGTAACTCTTGTCAGTGAATCAGTTGACTTCTAGCAACATTTCATTATTCAAGGTTCCGCAACATCCAAACTCAATGGATTTTCATCCAAGAACAGAAATATAAAAGAAAACCTAACTACATAAATAAAATAAAGAAATGAAATATACATTTTCTTCATTAGTATAAAAATGAGGGATTGTACACACCTTTGCGCGTGAGCAAAGTTATTTGAATAAAGTGACGTCACCTAGTAGAAAGACTTTTTGCATGGTTAAGTTAACCTATCGCGTGTAAAGACATAAAGACAGCTTTGCGACAGCACAATAGTGGCGGACGAAGATGGTTCCTTCTTTAGATAACCATGAGCAAAGATAAAACAAATAATGATTCGTAATATAAGCATTTTATACGATCAATGAAAAAAACTTTATTTCGGAAGATTTTCTTGCACGATATCGCTGTTTTTTCTGTTTTGACTTATGGGTCTCAGCAAAAAACACACTATCTATAGTGCAAAACAGGATCATATTACCACTTCACATAAAAAGTTTAAAGCAGCAGTAAATAAAAGTCTTTTAACTTTCGGTCAATCGTTTTAAGTGATCCAGCACTGGTCGCTTGACTATCTCATAAAAATACATACTTTGTACACGAATTCCTTTTTGTTTTGGATGTTCAAATATATGTTTTAACATTTTTTATTGCACCTGGTTCCCGTGGTGGAAATTGTTTTAAGCCACGCGCCTTTTTTTCACTTTGAAGACGTTTACGGTTTTCTAAGTTGCTTAGCACAGAGTTGGTCTAGGATTTTAAAATGATATGCTCTGTATTCGTTATTCTCCGGTACACAAATCTAATATTTATCTACCTAATATATTTTATTCAAATAATATTTGCACTCAAAACTATCGAATACAAATAATCAAATTTAGATTTTCAGAATGTACTTTCTCAATGGAGGAATGGATTCATTAGTCAATTTTTGTGCTTTTATAGATAATAGTGTAGTTACTTTTTAAAAAAATAGAAATGGCTCTTAAAAATCACACCCTCTTAAAATTTAGTATTCGGGACTTTTTCCCCAAATTTTCAGCTACAATATTTTTGTTAGAGTAGCAGATAAAAACTTTGAAAATTGCAATCGTAAAAGGCCAATTTAGTACGAACTCAATAATAGGTTAAAAAATCGTTGTAAATTTGCACAAAAAATATTTCGTTTCCTCTTTGGTGGTTAGTAGAGACAACAAGTAATCATCATATTTGCAAGTCAGTTTAAGTTAGAAAACCCTCAATGTCAACTATATTTAATTTTGAATTCAGTATTCCCCCAACATTCGCGAGCGTTAGGTTCCCAAAAACCATCGCAAATGTTAAATCCGCAAATGTTGAGTCTATCTTTTAATGAAGAAAGGTGGGTTAGGTTCTTGGATATCGAAAAACTGTTTAAAAAAGAAAGAAAAAATATCTGACAATCAATTACAGTAGAACTGAGTAAGCGCTACTACAAACAAAATTCATAACTAACATCTAAAATTGAAGAAATAAAAGTTTGAAACATTTTTTTTTGTTTCATCACTCTCCTCGTTGTTCTAATACCAAAGATGGAAGAGTTGCTACTTCTCTTCTCCCTTATATTTCGAAGTTTCATATCCATGTTCGGATCATGTTCGAATGTCAGTTCCACCAGAGCTTGTTGATTTTAGAACGTCATGAACAGTTTTCATATTGAAGTTGCTCCAGGATGCATTTCCATTTCCATTGCTTCATCATTACTGTCGACGAGGCTTTCTTCACTGATGAGATCTCCTCTACAATGAGCTCATTTTAATGAGCGTTGCACAGACACTGAATTGATTTTCTGTTCATTTGGCCCTTACCTCCAATTTGACGCAAGTGAATTGGATTATTTTACAGTTATATTATTCTATAAATGTGAATTGACATTTCATCTTTGAAATGTTTGCAGAAAGTGATATTTTGAGCTCCGACATCTGCAGAGTTCGTTTCTAAGATGCTGATAAAGAAAATGAAATGTGTTGGCTTCAAAAAATGTAGGATGACCAAAGGACACACTTACGAATGTTGAAGTCGCGAATGTGAAAACTGGTAGCATTTCTCTAATCGCAAATGTTCGGAACTCGCGAATAGCGAATTTGCGGATGTCGAGGGATTACTGCATACATAACTACTCATACAGAACAACTTATCTCTAAATTAAATTAGTCATCTTGTCATCAGAACCAAACAAGCCTAATATAAAAATGTTTAAAATTATAAATTAATACATAAAACTGACGCGTTTTTCATTTTCTGCCAGTAGCACTAATCATAGGAAGAAAGTTGAATTGGATATTCCACAAAAACTTAAAATGATCACTCCAAATTAATATTTTTTCAAATAAATTTTAAAATAAACCATATTAACAAAATGAAATTTTTATTGGTCTAGACTGACCAAGTTAAATTTTACTGACAATAAACAGTCTGTAGAATACAACTTGAAAAGCAAATGTACAAAACGAATTGTTGCAGGGTCATTATTCAATGCTGAAAGCAGCTCATTGGCTGGGACTTGGCACTGACAACATGATAAAGGTAAAGTCTGATAATGAAGGACGCATGATTCCAAGTGAACTTGTGGCATGCATTCAGAACGCCATAAAAGCTGGAAAACAACCATTTTTCGTAAACGCTACAGCAGGCACAACAGTACTTGGAGCTTTTGATCCGTTTGAAGCATTGGCTGACATATGTACTGAATATCATCTGTGGCTTCATGTGGATGTAAGTAAGAAATATGTTAATTTAGTTTATATCTTCCTGAAAAAATGATATATTTAATGATACAATACGAAAAAAAGGGAAAACACTTAATTAGTGGTGCAACATCAGTACGTACTTCCTCGCATTATTTGTAACGGTTTCGTATTATTAAATATTACTTAAATATTTGTGTAATTTTTGAAAAAATTAAGAAAAACTACGTTAGTCATGTTATTCAGTGCATTTATCCTCTATTCAGAAAGCACAAAGAAAAAAATCGAATCTTTTTTTGTCATACAAAATTACGCGATAATATAACTACTCTTATTTTGCAAAGCAATGGACATGGACACGTTAAGATCTAATTTTGAAGAATAGATTTCATTAAGATGATATTTTGTATTTGTAGAAAGATGCCAAAAAAATACATTTTGGAATTTTCAAAAATTTAGAGAATTTGACTAAAATAGGACCTACCCCAATTTTATAAACGTTCTTTGCTTTGCCCGAGAAAAAGTTTTAAAAAATGTGGTGCCATTTTTTAGACAATTTTTAAAATGTTGTTGGGGCGTCGTGGAAAGTATTATCCGCTACAACATTCAAATCGATCAGGGAATATAAATTTTGGTGAAAATCCTCCCTATTGTTAAGCCGCTAGTATTCAGAGATGCACGAAAACAGAATTACGTTTTGTCGTAAACAAGTTTTTTGGTATCAAGGACCCAACATGTATGGTTTCTAACAATACAATGTGTTATAGGAAGTAAATTACTACACGACTTTTTCTACTGAAAAATCGCATTTTTTGCCGCAGCCTAACATAACATTCTCTGTACTACATAATTGTGCGAGAAAGTAAAAATGTTGTCTTGTATGTATGTATGTATGTATGTATGTTATCTTTACAATTCCTTCATGCCGTTGCTAAGATTTTTGTAAAAAATAAGTCAAATTTTGTCGATTTTGATGCATAGCTTTTTGTCCTACTATTATTTTGTATTTCTTTATTTTTACTTTCTCGAATGCGTAATACAGAAAAGGTTTATAATGCTTCAAAAATCGATGAGATTTTGACTGAATAAAAGTTTTGGGTCTCAGGCACCGAAAAAGTGCTTT
>JAHLJT010008446.1:127670798-127747479 GCA_031308135.1 Acheta domesticus | reverse complement strand
CGCCCATTCAGTTATAGTGCTGATGACTCTCTCAGTTTGTGCAATGTATACAGAACCATTTGATGATTCCAAAATTGTAAGTTAATACTGAAGTTGCAAACGTTTTGATGGTACTGGACTTACTTTTGGCGATGATGTGAGACGTCATTAGCTTCTTCTTGCATTCTATCTTGACCTAGCTGCAGCTGAATGTCGCGAGGGAAGCTTGTTGCAAATTCCATCCTGTTAGAGGGATCACTGAAAAATAATTTTTATAATAATAATAATAAATAATAATAATAACAATAATAATAATAATAATCTATATATCGCTGGTCCCGATAGCCGAGATTGCTAAAGCAATAGTGCCGTGACGATCTCGGACGGAAGGATAGCGGGTGGGAGTATTTGTGTATGTCTGTATGTGTGTGTCGTCCTTTCACCCATCATCATTTCATTTTTCCATGCTCCCAGGGCTAACAACCCTGGGGGATAAAAATCAGATCCCGCTAAATGCAGATCCCTTGACAAAAATTATATGCACATGCTACCGAGATAATGGTATTGTGCTCCCTGTAAATGCAGGGAACATGCACGCATAGTCCAAGTCGGCCTATTCGCGGGCAAAAAATTTCTATATTTCATTTTTTTAATTTGCGTAGTATCTACATTACTAATTTCCAGTTCGCTCAGAAATTGAAAGAAAAAAACGCAGTCGCCGACCATGTGCGATGTATCTGTGGTTTCTTTAGATATCCAGGAACTCGAGAAAATACAAAAATAAATAAAGATTTTGATTGGACTGAAAAATGCCAATATTTGATTGCGATCTGCCTATTTTGAACTGCGCGTCATGGGACAGTAAGGCTCCAAGAGAACTGCCCCCACCATTTAATATTTGCTCTTCAGGTGTTGCGTTATGGAGCAGAGATTTTTTGATTTTCTTGATAAGTGTTGTACTCAGTATCCATATATACTATACTATGTTATTTGTAGCATTCTTGAAGAATGTTTTTGTTAAAGTATTTAATTTATTGTAGAGTTACACGATAATAATGTATTTGTTGTTCTTGAGCAGCGTGCATAATTGTTTTATTTTTGGAAAACCATTTTGTGTCTTTCATGCATTTCTCCTGCGAAATTTCTTGTTTAAGAGAATAAAATGTCATATTATACTTCACAAGAAATACATTTACTTTACACTAGTTGCCTGCAGCATTTTTGCTGCCGCAGGCCACTAGTATAAAGTAAATGTACAGGGTGTCCCACCAACTATGGACCACCCTCACAACTTTTAAACAGTTCAGGATATCGAAATACAGTTTTCGCTGAATAATGCGGAATCATGGGGCAAGTAACATGCCGTAGAGAAATTGTCTGAAATATTTTTAGTTTTCGAGAAATTTAATCATCTTTGATTTTTTAAATGGAACGATATATTTTTCTCACCAGCAATCGGTAGATCATGGAAAGAGGAATAAAATGATGTATCATATGCTAGTATTAGTAATTTGAGTATAAAATTAGACTTTCTGGTATGTGATTTTGAATTAAACGGACAATATTTCGTGTCGCAGCCCCTGCAACTCTCGCCTTCGGGCAAAATGGCCTTCGCGGCGTCAAGACTGTCTCGTGGAGGGAGGAGACTGAGAGGGGTGGCAATGGGGATAAGAGGCCTAACCTACAGCAATCCAATGTCTTGACACAAAGGTCACACTAAAAAACACCAATTTTAACGATCAGAGTGAGATTTTTCCATTGATTTATCTGCATTTCACTTGTCTTCTTTAATAATAAATATCATTTTCAAACTTGACAAGAAACCAATCACTGTCTCTACGTAGGTAAATTAAAGATTTAAGATGATCATTCGTTCACTTCGCAACCATACCTGTACTGGTTCATAAATGGAAAAGAAAAATACACTTCTATTTTCTGCCGTGGATTTTTAAGTTTGAAGCGGCACGTGTTGTTATGAAGTGAGAAACTCTCCAATCAGTATTAGCAGTCGTGACTGCAGATGTGCATTTGTGTTAAAGTTTAGTAAATTTACACGACAGTCTGTCAAGAGTGTTTCAAAATTTGTATTGCTTTGTTCTTTTGGTGGTGTTTAAAAATGGTGTTTATTAAGAGTAAATAACAAGAGAAAATGTCTACCTATCTATTATTTGATGAATTAATCAAGATATTACAATAAGAATCTTTAAGCATTCATTCCCTTCCCATGTTTTAAAATGATAGCTTGTTTCTGCCATAACACGCTTAGCTCGATTTTTGATTTTTGTAAGTTTGTAAAGGTCCTTTATTATTATCGATCTGCTGCTACAAATTAGTTTTATTTTGTTCTTTTCGATGATCCTTGCTTTGGAATTTAAGTAGAAGAAAAGTTCAATTCAGATGAACAAATGGGAAAAGTCTCTCATTATGATCGTTAATATTGATGTTTGTTCACATGATCGTGACAAGACCATGAATTGCTGTAGTTACGCTCCTATCCTTCACGGCCACCCTTCTCACACTCCCTGTCTCCACGAGACAGTCTCGACGCCGGAAAGGCCACCTTCAGCAAACGCGACTGTTGCAAAGGCTGCTACAGGAAAGGACCGTTTACTTAAAAATCACATATGAGACAATCTAATTTTATACTCAAATTACTACTAAAATACTAGCATATGATACATCATTTTATTCCTCTTTTCATGGTCTATCCATTGGTGGTGAAAGAAATATATAATTCCATTTAAAAAATCAAAGATGATTAAATTCTTCTAAAATTAAAAATATTATAGACAATTTCTGTACGGCATATTACTTGCCCCACGACTCCGCATTGTTAAGCGAAAACTACATTTCGGCATCCTGAATCGTTTAAAAGTTATGGGGGTGGTCCATAGTTGGTGGGACACCCTGTATATCTTGTAAAATATAATATGACATTTTCATACTCTTAAACAAGAAATATATTTTGTCAGAGTTTCGAAACACATTAAAGGAGATTTATTGAAACAAAATAAAAGAAACGCTCCGCCTAGGGAGTACGAGACCTTGACGTTGGTGGCGGAGCTTGAGCATAGAGTAAAGATGTACATCCTTAGTCTATGGCTTGAGTGCCCCCATATCCCTGAGAGCTATGCCGACGGTAGCGAAGCTACAGGTAGGACCTCCCTTGTCGGACACGTCGAAGGGGAAGGAGTCAGACAAAGGAGTACTCCAGAATAGGACATAGAGGCCAAAAGAGGAACACAATAACAAGTCGCTGACGAACACCTCCGACAGGGCAAGATGACCTCGAAAGGGTAGACAGAACTCTAAGCCTGATGCAGGCAGTCTGCCTAGGGATGGTGACCTGAAATTTCACCCAGCTGGCTTGGAAGCTGTGAAATGTCAGCCCCATCACTGAGCTTAACCTGCGCAGCGCTCGTTACGCGGCCAGGGGATTTTTTTCATACTGACAATCTTCACAATAAACAGCCGGACTGTTCAAGGAAACGATCAAAGCATGAAAAGGACAAACGATTTGGTAATACGGATCAAACAAAATTGCTACTTGGAAAGTGAGACGGTCGGGAAATAAAGAAGAAGAACTAGACTTTAAACTAAACGAGAAAGAAATTGACATCGCCGTCTTAACAGAAACCACGATACAAAAGATTTTAAACATTATACAATGATATACAGCGGAGTGTCTCCAAATACACGTGCGACCGATGGCGTTGTTATTTTTGTCAGTAAACAAATGGAAAAATAAAATAACTGAATACTCATTTATAAATGAAAGAATTGTCACTTGTGAATTTAAAATAGAGAACACTATTTGTGTATAATACACTATTGGTGTCTATGCCCCTGAAGAGGGAAGGAAAGAGGACACCAAAGACTTCTACAACGATCTGCAAAAAGAATTAAATAAAGTAAACAAAAGATATGTTATTTGTGGTGATTTAAATGCAAGAGTAGGCAATATTCCAATTACAGGAATCGTTGACACCTCTGGAGAACAAATCAACAGAAATGGTGAAGAGCTTAGACAGTTTGCGACCTTTAACCAACTGAAAATAACCAATACCTTCTTCAGAAAGAAGGACATTCAAAAATTTACATGGAGCGCCAGAGGCCAAAGATCGTTAATAGATTACATAGTAGCAAATTATAAAATCTGCAAGCAAATACAAAATGTTCAAGTGCATCGAGGAAATGATATTTATTCTAACTACTATTTAGTCGTGGTAACTATTACATTGATTGCAAAGTGAAACAAAATTTACAGGTAAGAACAAAACACATCATGAAGTCTTTAAAGTCGAACAACAAAGCATTATATCAATTATGCTACAAGAACATCTTTTAAATTTTGCAACTGTTGACGATCTAGATCAGTGTTGTCAAGGTCGATGCCATGAGCGGGAGTCCGTAGCATGAGTGCCACAACGAAATTGTTCCTCCACGCATTTCATTACCCCGCCACCAGAGACAACGCCATCCCTACTGTAAAACGGCGGGGTTACTAATAGTAATTCCCTTTCCCGACGCTAGTTGCGCAGAGAAGCTCATGGCATGATACGGTTGCCACGACGCGTGCCACTGCCAACAGTACAAGACTTTGACACCACTTATCTAGATAGAGAATGGTAAAATATAAAACAATGCATAGAGATGGCAGCCAGTAAAGCAATAGGGTAGAAAAAGAAGTTCAGAAGACGAAATGATTAAGAATATGGAACAAACAGATTGCCATGGCAGTGAAAGATAAAGAAATAGCGTACAAATGTCTTTGTAATCGATGCTGAAAAATAATAAAAACAAAAAAATAAATCATACCAAACAAATAATCAAATCTGCATATCAAGCATCATGGAATAATATCATAACAAACATAGAAAACGACATACATGGAAGGCAAATGTTTGCTTTCAAATTTATGAGACATATGAATGAAATAGAAAACGATGTCGCAGTTATAAATGTAATTAATGAACAACAAAGGAAAACACATTATAAGAATATCTAGTACGCAGAAACTCCTAGCATCAGAGAGGATGGTCCTGGCTATAATACAACTGTTGACTCTATATCTTTGGATGAACTACACGCAGCACTAAAAAGTAAGAAAAACAGAAAAGCATGTGGCCTAGATGGTATTAATGCAGAACTTCTTAAAAACGTAGGTACTATATGTGAATTCAGAATATTGCATTTATTCAATGAATGCTGGCGAAGCTGAACCGAACACCTGGAAAACATCGGAAATCATATTCCTGTTTAAAATGGGCAAGAGAAACGAATGTGAGAACTACAGAGGCATTAGCCTTCTGAATGCAGCTTACAAAGTGTATGCAAAAATAATTAACAGTCGCCTGAAAAACATAGCAGAAGTCCGTTAACAAGAAGAACAAGCAGGATTTCGAAAAGGTCGCTCATGGAGTGATAATATTTTTAATATTAAAAGAATTATAGAAAAAAGACGAGAAGTTAATCTTGAAACTCATTTAGCTTTCATTGACTTCGAAAAAGCATTCGACACAGTTGACAGAAATAAATTATTGAGCATAATTAAAAATAACCCTAATCACCTACCCTAATCCCTAATCACCTAGTGGAAGTTCTAAAAAGTATGTATCAAGGGTAAAATATTTTTATAAACACAGGGGAAAAGTCTGACGAAATGATTGTGAACCGTGGCCTGGAACAGGGATGTAGCTTGTCTCCAACATTATTTAATATATACATAGATGATCTAATACAGAAGTGGAAACTTGAAATCAGCCCTGGCACACAACTAATTTGAAATAAATTTTTAAATGTGCTCTTATGTGCTGATGAAATAATAATTATAGAAAGAAACTGAAGACAAGCTACAAAGATCATTAAACAAGCTACATAAACTTGAAGAACATTAATATAATCTTAGAATCTCCAAAAAGAAAACTAAAGTCATGGTCCACTGTGTAAAGCCCCCCTCGAAAATAATTATCGATGATACTCCCGTAGAACAAGTTTCGCATTTTAACTACCTTGGATGTGAAATTAGTTATGACGCCAATAAGGACATTGAAAATAAAACTAATAGATTTCAATCAATATGCGGGATAGTAAATAGAACACTCCATAATAAAACACGAAAAGATACCAAAATCAAATTCTACAAGACAGTGGCTGTCCCTGTTCTTTTGAATGGCAGTGAATCGTGGATAATTATAGAGACAAAAGCAAAATCCAAGCAGCTGAAATGAGATTCCTGAGGAAAGTTAAAGTCTGCACCAAATATGATCTCATAAGAAATGAAGATATCCGAAAAGATCTGGGCATTTATAACATAAATGAAAAAGTAGAAAATTACAAAAATGCTTGGAGACAACACGTACGAAGAATGGACGCCAATAGAATCCCCCACTTGACAATGCTCTATCGACCCACTGGCAAAACAGATGTCGGAAGACCTAACAAAAGGTGGCAATATTAGTGATGATGATGATAATGATGAAAAAAAGGAGAATAAGTAAAATGAATATTGTGAAGACGGAACAGGCACGTGTGCTTACTCCTTGAAATGCAGAAGAAGATAAAAGAAACATTATTGAATATTATATTTAACCATTTTCGTAATTAAACTTTTGTTGTTGTTTTTTAATTATTTTGTTTTTAAATTCTGCTCCTACGTAGCACTTTTCGTACTGCGGTTCTCTCCTCGGCCGTTCTGAGAATACAACTGCCACAGAGCCCATTCATCTGGATATTTCGCATCAGTGGTTGCGCAGGGGAAAGTAAAATGAAAATAAAAGCATTCACTAATATTTGTTTTTTCGCTTTTCACTTTCAGGGCTTACTTCATCACAGCAACGCCGCGGCCGCGCATTATTTATTCCAGCAGGACAAATTCTACGACATCTCTTATGACACTGGTGACAAAAGTGTGCAGTGTGGTCGAAAGGTCGATGCACTCAAACTGTGGTTAATGTGGAAAGCTCGAGGAGACACTGGTTTGGAAAGAGTGGTAGACAACGCCATGGAGTGTGCCAGGTAAGATTTGGTAAATATTTCCCCCAAAAAGACGTAGGTACCTAAAAGTTGATTCGAACTGTAAATTCACCCTTGTCGAAATTACATCCATAGAGTTAAGATCCATGTGACGTTTATTGTTTATTTTAAGGATATTAGCTAACTTCTCGTAAATATTTTTATTGAAATGTTTCGACAAGTGTTCGTGCGATAAACGATATCAACAGTAACTCCGGCAATATGGAAGCGTTTTTTAATGGTGAATTGGTATATCGGTCTCAACACTTGTCAGGATGAGTTTGAAAAATTCTAAACAATTTCAAGCCATTCAGAGAAATGTTTCAAGAAAATAACGTCTGTTACGGTAAAGAACATTATTAGAGAGTAATTTTGTTCAGTTTTACAAAGCCCTGTGTTATTTTCACAAAGTCGGGTAGTCTTTGTAACATTGAACGGAGTTTTCTACATTTACACTAACGCATTTATTTTAACGTTTACTGCTCAAATTGCCTATTTGATTTGTGGTCCGCATCCAAATTCTTCGATCTAATCTGAACAAAAGGAATTATCACGCTATGGAATGTAATTGGTGATTTTGATTGTTCAAATTAACATGTTTGTATCCAAAATTGTATTTGATCTCTGGGGACAAAAATATATGTTTATTGCATTCTATGAATTTTGCGAGTTTGACTATAAGATGACTTTAGTTCACAATTTACATTACTACGTAGTCTACAAATATTATTTCAGTTCTTTGAAATAGATCCGGGAAATACTTTGAAATAGGAATGGGTGAAAGAAATGCCAAAGGGTACTTTCCAATTACGGAAAAATGAGTAAGGCGGGCTTAATTGGAATGTTTACACAATAGGGGCTTCAGTTGGTTTCACCTTAGACAACCGGAATTATTAACTAGATATTTCCCTAACATTTGTAAATCTTATGATATTTTGCAGTTGACTTAGATGGTTCAATTATGAAAAAATACAGGTTTGGTTTGGTACATTTTGAGGTACACAGATTTTTACCTTGCAAGAAACTTTATTATTGCTAAAAGACACAGACATTCAGAAAATAAAATGGGAAGAGAAGTCCAAAGTTTCGTGATGCAAATGTATTTGAAAACATCAGAAAGAAACTACAATAATATTCAAAGAACAGGTGTGCTTATTGCATTTAGATTTAGTTTTATTTATATTTACATTATATTTATTGGCTTGTATATTGATTGAACTCATTATATTTGTGTTTCCAGCAAATAATGTTTTATTCTATTAACATCTCCATCTTCACTCTTCTTTCATATACAAAACCGACATCTTATAAAATAGGAGTATTACGCAAAGTAGAATTTTACACGTTTGGCAACTTCCCATCAGTTTTATGAATCGTTGTTCTCAAATTAGATGATTTCTGCCATTTTGTGCGCAGGATTTGTTTTCTAAAACCCGCAATTCCGTGATCGTAAATGCTGTTTATAGGAGTCCCATTTAGCTTCGACATCCGTGAGTGTGCTATTCGCGAGTTCCGAACATTCGCGATTAGAGAAATGCTACCGGTTTTAACTTTCGTGAGTGCGGCTTTTGGTCGTACTACATTTTTTAAAGCGAGAACATTTCATTTCCTTTATCAGCGTCATCTGAGAAACGAACTCGGTGGACGTCGGATCTCGAAGTATCACGTTCTGAAAAAATGTCGAAGTTGGAATGACAATTCTCATTAATAGAATAACACAATTGTAAAATAATTCAATTCAGTTACGTCAAATTGGAAGTAAGGATTTTGCCCACATGAACAGAAAAGCCATTCAGGATCTGTGCAACCCTCATTATAACGACCTCACTGAAGAGGAACTTCGGGAAATCATCAGCGAAGAAAACCTCCTCCAACGAAATTATGAAGTAACGGAAGTGAAACTGCGTCCTGCGTCAATGACAAAACTGTTATTGGCGTTCTAAAACTTCAACAAGCTCTGGTGGAAAGGGCATTCCAACATGGAAATAACTTCGAAATTTAAGAGAGAAATAGAAGTATAGTAACTCTTCCATATTTGGATATTAGAACAACGAGGAGGGCGATGAAACAAAAAAATCCAAATCTTGTATCCAATCACTTTCGACTTTGAAAACTTTCAAATATTGTTTTATTTCTTCTCTGTAAGATGTTAATTGTTAATTCTGTTTGTAGAAGCGCTTACTAAGTTCTTCTGCAATTATTTTTCAGATATTTTTTCTTTCCTTTTTAAACAGTTTTTCGATATCGAGGAACCGATATCGAGGATTTGACATTCGCGATGCTTTTTCGGAACGTAATTCTCGCGAATGTTAAGGGATTACTGTATTTCAAAAGAAGGAAAAATAACTCCCTCATGACCTTCGCTTTCACTGATGATTATGACGAAACATTGAAAACTGTGAAACGTCATTAGGGCGATGACTGTCGCCTTTGACAATATAATTCATCTTCAGTGCATCACTGCTTACGATATAGTAAACGTTATGAAACAGGCAGTTCACCATTAAATATTAGTTATTCACGTACTGTGTTACGGAACAGTAACTTTTTGAATATTACTTGTATGTAAGGAACTGATGTACTATGAATCCCTATTTGCTATTCTGTTATTCTTGAAGACTTTTTTGTTAAAATATTTAATTCATTCTAGAGTTGCGAGATTTTTTATTTGTTCGTGTTGGTGGCGTGATACTTTTTGTAAAACCATTATGTGTGGTTTTATCAAGCTGCATTTTTGCTTCTGCAGGCTACTAGTCAATATTACTAATTTCCAAAATGCGAAGAAATGGAAAGAAAACCACGCAACGTCCAGTCATGTAACAGATATCTATAGTTTCATTATATTCCCAGGAACTCGGGGAAGTACAAAACTCAATGAAGCAGTTTCGGGTTTTACTGGAAAGTGCGAATATTTGATTGTGATATTTTGCCTGTTCTCATATTGCGCTTACCGATTGAATTTTCGTACTCAGTGCGTTACTTATTACGACACAGCTGACGCTAAGCGGCAAAAAGGCCTCAAGAAAGACATCGCCTGCCATTAAGTATTTCCTATTCATATCTTGCGTTATGGACATCAACTATTTTTAAATTCTTCGAATGTAAAGAATGGTTTTACTGAGTATCGCTTGTACTAAACTACGTCGTTGCAGTATTCGTGAAGATTGTTTTTGTTAAAGTATTTAACTTATTGTCATGTTTTGTTAGAGTATTTTATTTGTTGTTCTTGAGCAGTACGCGTGCGAAGTTTGGAAAACCATTTTGTTCACCAACATGTTTGGTCAGCAAGCCAATAGCATGATAATGTATATCAAAATAAAGAACTAAATACAGCAGCTCTCCGAATGAATGTTCCAAAACTTCAAACGCAAATAGAGGGATTGAAAGCGATCAATCGATGCAAATACCTGCTACCGAGATAATTATATTGAGCCCCGGTAAATGCAGGGTGTATGCACGCGTGGTCCAAGTCGGCCTATTCGTGGGCAAAAAAAATACTGAATGTACTGAATCACACAGCCTTGATTTCTCACAGTTCACACGGGCCATAACCATTCGAATTGGTCAGATTTCTGAGAACGCGCGCTTACTAAGCAGTGTTTAGCTAGTGTGACGATAGGAAACATAGATCTCACTGAATGATTTTATCTACAAAACAAGTATAGTACCACTGACAATTCTCTTTGTTCATTCACTTACGATTTTGTATTGTCTGATTTACTAAACGAAACTAAATCATTTTTAACGAGTAGTACCACACGAATAATTGGATTTACTAGACCATCGCGAACTATACATGCTTAGTATGTTGTACTACATTTCTCTCAGTGTTAATTATGATAATCTGCAATTTTTCATACCTGATGTATAGTCAACATTCTCTTTCTCAGCGCGTCACTCTTTACGACACAGCTGACATCTTGCGACGAGGAAGACAGAAGCTTCGGTATTCACGTGCGCCGTTTCAGAACACACAATTTTTGCTCCATTAGGACACCATTTTCCGGCACGACAGCATTTTCGCTCCGCAGGCCTCTAATGTCTTATTAGAACTGTATTCGTATTTGCACTGATGCCTGTAATTCATGAAATGCGTTCCATGGTACAATTGTAACTATTATTATTGCGTATTAACTTTCTCAAATTTGTTATTTATTCAATACCAAATTATAGTTTACAAAATAAACGATCTTGCTTTCAGGAACGTTCATATTAGCTCCAATATTGTGTTGTCATTAATAAAAGATTTATTTTCTTTTTAGGTATTTCTGCGATCGCATTCGGAATCGACCAGGCTTCCGGTTGGTTATACCTGAGTTCCAGTGCACGAACACTTGCTTCTGGTATATCCCTCCGAGACTGCGAAATCAAGAAGAAACTCCTGAGTGGTGGGAGAAAATTAATTCTGTACGACAATTCGTTTTTATATTATTATTTTTATCTTTTTTACTTTTTATACTATTACTATAAAATATGATAATCTGGATTAATTATTTGTCAGTATTTTTACTTTCTACTAAAGTTTCGTAATCGTGCTGTTTATTTTTACTAAAGTCAAGTAATCGTGCGCCGGAAAAGGGCGAATTTTCGGCAGAAAAATTCTAATTGCCGGGCCGTGGTAACGAAATAGTGAATAAATCCTGTTGCTAAATACGGAAAAAAATCCTCTAACACATGGTGTAGCCAGAATCCATGTTTTGTGGACCCTTGCTACAGAAAACTCGATTGACGGCAAAGAAAAATATCTGTCTATCCGTGTCCGTCTGTAGTCAAAGCTAGCGGGCAGAGGCGGGATTCAAGGGGGGACAACTGCCCCCCCAATCTTGGGACAAATTTTAAAAATATTTATTTGAGTTTATTTTGCGGATCTTCACATTTATATATAAAAGATTTATTTGTTTCTGTATTTTGAGATGAAATATAATAATAATAATAATAATAATAATAATAATAATAATAATAATAATTAAGCGAGCAATAATTTTATTAACCTGAGCTAATAACATACATTAATGCATTGGTGAACTTTAGTTCAGTATTATAAAACGCGGGGGATAAAGTTCAGCGTTATTTTGAATACCCCTTATTAATACACTCTCTTTGAATTATATTTTGCTTTGAAACGTTATTTACTTGGAAATTAAACAGTTTCATGCCTAAAATCATGAGTCATAACTAGACCATGGATTTTAGGACAAGTGCCTATTTAGTTCCTTTAGGATGTTGTAAAAATAATTGCAGATATTTACTAATCATGAGAGAATAGATCTACTGAAAGCGTCTAATAGTTCCTAAAATGTCCTTAAAGGGCGGCTGATGCCTATTTTAATGTTTTTGCCTAAAACTGCTTAAAACTAATGATTCAAGAAAGATCATATTTTAAATGCTCAATTTTGAAATTCGTTTTACGGAAACGCAAAAACGTTTCAGAAATGCAAATATTGTGTTATCGAATATGTAATCGACATCGAACCGAAATCTTTCACCCAAAATACCGAACAAAAGGAGCCCTGCAAGTCAACATAATTAAGATGTTTCACGCTCGTCTCCGATCAGCACGCACTTTTTAGGCAATTGCACCCAATCCTGGTGCAGCTGCACTGTTGACAGGTTTAGGCTTATCGCCGCAGCGCGTCGTCTCCCTAGTCCATGGGAGAAAAGACAGGTGAGGCAAAAACCTTCTGTCGGACAGGCGAAGATTACAAAAGAAACGCAATGGTTAAATGGGTCGTGTGGTACAAGTTTTTTTGGGAGGGGGGTGAGACGAGTGAAGAAGTTCTAGGAGAAATGACCATGAGAAACGTAATTAAATTGGTTGCTCTTATAAATCTGTGTCAGTGAAAAGTGCATTTTCAGCCTTCAAAAAGATTTTTAATAGATAAGACAGCTTTTTTTTGTACAAAATATTGATTATGTACTATACTCCTAATTATGAAACTGAATAAAATATGCTTGTAGTCTCTCTCCTAAATGTAAAAATACGTTTTCCTGCATAATAAAAATTACTTAATTTAATCTTTTTGAGATCAGTTCTAGATGCCAGAAATATAACTTTTCATGTCTATTTTTTGCCTAGCTTAGTCATTCTTTAACTTATTTTAAGATCCTAAAAACGTCTATTTTAATGCCTATTAGTGCCTAATTTTGTAATTTTGTTGCCTATTTTAAGTGCCTAAATCAAATCTTTTTTGTGCTAAAATTCTGAGGTCTAGTCATAACACTCAAATTTTAACTCTCAAAAAGAATGAGTATTTCCCGTTTATTATAGATATAAATGGAGGTAAAGGTGGTGATATGAGCGATTTATATAATATGAGTCCCCTTGATATCTTATCGGACATAGCAAATATTCTAGCAGGAATGATTTTAACGACTGGTTTAATAATTATTTTTGCCATCACAGCTCTGTGGTTCAGTTGTAAATGAGAGCTGATGTGAAACAGAGGTGTTCGTGTTTTCTCGGTTTTAAAAGCTTTGGAAGGCAAGCTTTCAGCTTTAGTTTGAGTTCGATTAAACCGATTCTGATTCCTAACGAATGAAATACAATATGTTTTAACCCTTTGACTGCCACGTGTGTTAATCTAAAAATTACGCTGCCAGGCCACGCCAGTTTTTTTGCTACTCTAAATTGCATAAGTTGTGCATCATAATTATACATGTGGCCTCTCCTTGCGGCGTGACAAATCTGTATCAATTTAATACTTATGGCAGTCTTAAACATTGTTTTTATTCATGCCATCTGTAATTTCGATCTATCAAAGACCGATTTTAGTTTGCAGAATATTAATACGGCGATGCTTGTAAAATGAGCCCCGAACTATGGTGCGTATATGAGCCCCAAACTGTAACTGGCACTACAACTTGTGTTCGCACTAGTTTTGTTTTAGATGCCACCAAGGATCTAGGGCCAAAACAAAAAGAAACTAGTGGAGCTACGGAATGGCACAAACGTTGTCGTACTAGTTAGTTTCCTAATTTCTTTTTTTCGGGGCTAACTTTTCGGTCGTGCCCCATCCTTTTGCCAGCCATCATCTATCGCCGCCCGAACATATTTTCACATTTGCTCAATTTGTCGGTTTCCTAATAGCAGAATCGAAAAAATATTTTAAGAATATTATTGAAAAGTAAACCTTCGTCCTATATGGAAATGTTCGTTGAAAAATTTGGTGCCGTTTTTACGAAAATTGCGTTTGAGTTTTACTGTAAATGCGAAATTTGAAGCTCTTTCTCACAGAAAACTTTTGCGATATCGAAAAACATTATTGGAAGTCGTTTGAATCACTGCCCCTCACAAATTCAATAATGTATAAAAATCGCCAAAAATGGGCATATTAACAGTACGAGAGATATTTCAAAAAAATTGCATTTGTGTAATTTTTGAAGAAATACAATAATACAGCAAAATTAATTTTGCTCTATCATAAAAAGTTGTAATTAGCACTATGCGTACAAAAAGTTTGAAGAAAAAATTTGGAACCGTTTCTGTGAAAATGGTGTTTGGGTGTTTCTGAAAATGCGGAAATTTGAGCTCATTTTCATAAAAAAAATTGAGTTTTCGAGAAACTTGATATGGCAATTTAATGCAGTTGCACTCATAAATGCAATAATATGAACAAATCGCCTCTAAGAGACAAGTAAAAAAATACATTAGTTTAATTTTTTTTAAACAACAACAAAAGAATAGAGCAAAATAACGTCTGTGTCGTCTTATAGAGTACATTTAACACTATCCGTCCCAAAAGTTTAAAGAAAAAATCTAGAGCCGTTTTAGAGAAAGTATTTTTGATATTTTTTTAATATTACACATATTGGACGCAATATTGCGCGAAAACTAATAAATTTTCAAAAAAATGTTTAGGACCTAAACGAAAGAACTAATTATGAAAAAAATACTTGAAAGAAAAATCTCTATCATAATTTTGTAGTTGTAGGAATACGCCGAAAAAAATGTCTCTTGCAACTTTCAAAAATTCAGATTTATCAGTGAAAATCATGCCATCTTTATAAATGTATTTCACTCTCTTTTTACAAGAAATTTAAAGAAAAGATTTGGAGCCATTTTTGAGAAAATTTTGAACACATCTCGAGAACTACATGTAATGTACCACTAAAAATTAATGAATGTTTTTCAAAATCGCAGAGCTTCAACTCAGGCCAGATCGACAAAGGTTTAATCAGTTTGGAAAAAATCGTACCCATAGTTTAGGCGCTAGTGTTGTTCACATACCAGATGGACGGATGGCCGTTTTGGAGGGGAAAAAAATTTCGGCATCAGGGGACACCCAAAATGCGTATTTCCATCGAAATCGATTTTCCGCAACATTACGTAACATTCTAAATACTACGTACATTACTCTGTATATACGTACGTATGCAACAGAATGGCACAGACTTTCTCGTACTAGTTAGTTTTCTAATTTCGTTAGTCTGGGCACACTTACATTGTCTCATCCTTTTGCTACCTATCATCTATCTCGGTCCAAAGTACATTTTTTTTTAAAAATTGTCCGATGTTGAAGATGAAGTTATATTTGTTTTAAAAAAATTAATTCATTTTTTAAAGTCGAAATAAAAGTGGGGGCTCATATTATCACCTTGCACAGTAGATTGCATTTAATTTAAAACAGTTTATTAATGTAGATTTTAAAATATATATCTTACAGTTATGTATAAACATTTGTCATCATAATAAATAATAAACATTTTAGATATTTCGATATACGATTCACTGAGAAAAATGCATTGAATTTACAGTTCGGACTGTTCAAATAACAATGAGGATCGTCACCTCTGTGTTCAACTAATCTAATTAATAACATTCAATAAAATAATTAACAAAATTGAAAACGGTGTATGTAATTACAGCATTATTAACTTAAAGCATTAATATGAACGTACATTTTCGTGTTTATAATAGCGTCCGAATTTGCCCCCCAATAAAAGATCCGAAATCCCGCCTCTGCTAGCGGGTAAACAGTTCGGCCGATTTTCTTCAAAATTCATATTCCCAAATCCATCTGAATGAACTCTGAATGAGTCTTGGGAAGTTTCAAATGGATATCTTGATTTTTGAGAGTACTTTACATGAAGCCTCAAAACATTTTCAAAATTTTCTCAAAAATGGTACCAAATTTTTTGATTAAACTTTGTCTTCGGATAGCATAAAGGACGCTCAAGAGAATGGTACAAATCTCATGTTCACTGAAATTCCCGATTTTTCGAAAACTGCAAAAATGCAATTTTTGGGGGCGTCTTCCCACAACTATTGCTATTGCCACAACTACAACTATTGAAGATAGAAATATATTTCCTTGGTGGAATATGTTCCTTGAAGACGGATCCTTAAATAAGTTCACGTTCAATTTTTTGAAAATATGTAAAAGTAGTTTGCGTATAATTTGGCAGGAAATACAGACAATTAAAAAAATTGTTTCTCAAATACTGCTCCAAATTTTTTCCACGGATAGAAGAAGGGATGCTTAAAATAATGGCGCGGGTCTCATTTTCGTTGAACGCTCTGAATTTTAGGAAGTTGTAAATTTAGAAAGAATGCGAGAAAGTATGTACTGTGGTAAGACCACTAGTTTTAATATTCATTCTTCAAGTTTTGGATATTATGTTCTGTGCTGCCAGCAATACCTTCCGTTTTTATAGTGATACTATTTTTATCATTCGAAATACATATACTTTATTAAATTCGGGATATTATTTCCAGCTTGTGCAATGTTTTCGAAATGTCGGGAATTTCTTTGTTAAATGTATCATTTTGTCCTTTATTTTTAACTGACGTTTTTGCTAATCCTTCTAAGAAGATATAAGTCGCAGATCGCCGTAAGATATGGCGAAAAGGCAAAAACAAAGAAATGCACACTTAAATACTATTTTGGTGTAAAGCCGCAGGAATTAATTCAAAAACGAATTTTTAAAAGAAATTAGGCCCTAAATGGTTGTGAATCGTTTAGCACCCAAAATCATGTTTGGTGCTTATCGAAATGTTCTGCAATGTTGCAAATTGAGCCCTTGCTTCACTTATAGCGCATGTGCCAATAAAGAATTAAATAATTTAAAAAGAATGTTGGACATTTTTATAACTGAGTGACCTTTAACAGCAATCACGACAAAAGAATAGAAAGTACGTCTCTGTATATAGGCCTAAGTATTGCAATCAGGATTTTGCTATGGGAAGGGGTTATAGGTATGTTGTCCAGTCGCCTTGACATTTACTAATTAAACATTCAATTTATTGAGAGGTTAACATTATATTATTATTATTTATAACGTATTCAATTAATATAAGTATAAATAAAAGATTTGAGAGAAGATAGTGAGTGAACTCAGTTACCAAAGGAAATTAGTAAAAACTATTTGAGAGTGTCATCGGCTTCGATTGAATATTTCGTTTTTCCGGACGCGTCAACAGCTAAGGTTGTTAGTTCCATAAATGTAGTGCAGTTCTCCCCGGGAGGCGGTGGTCTTTCACGCCGGGTTGTGAGATCCGGCGACGACCTACACGGCGGCTAGCGAAGTTTTCCTAACCAGGTATCTCCCACCAACGGGGCGCCGCTCCAGACGGGACAAGCTCTGAGCTCCGGAATGGTCTCCTGGTATGTGTATACGGTATAATGCATGTGTTCGTGTAAGAAAGGGCGAGGATAGGACTAGGAAGAGGAAGGAAAGATCGCGCGTTGTCCGTGGCCCGTTTGTTACGGTACTGCTCCGGCATTCGCCTAGTTTTGATCGGAGAAACCACGGAAAACTATTGATGAGAGCAACTAGCAGCTAGAATTCCCCACCAAACAGCCGCTGAATTAAAACCTAGCTATGTAGCTAGTGTCGAAATTCCTGCACTGCCGGGATTCCAACCCTAGGACCCTCCCGGTCATAGGCACTGCAGTGACGTCAGTTGAGGCCCTGAGCCATCTAAGCCGTTATATGCTTCGATGAAGCTTAAGTCCCACGAGCCTCCTTCCCGCACCTTGGCTGCGGCAGTGCTGAATAGTGATTTGGCTGTGTGCGTCGGGTGCTGGTGAGCGCACCCCTGCGATTCGAGGAGCTACTGCGCCCTCTTAGGGCGGTTCAGCGATGGAAAGTCCGCGGCACTTTGGTTGATATAGTTTGAGAGCTTTCTCCTATTTTCCCGTGAGGTCTCAATAGTACCCTTTAGAGAATGTTGTGACTTTTGCGGCCCACGTCCCCGCGAATAAAGAACTATTCAATAAGTACTACACTGTCGGAAATTACAGTAAGTACTACACTGTCGGAAATTTAATGTAGTTTAATGCACTACAGTGCATTAATACACTACTGGGCATTAAACTACTGAGCATTACTAATGCACTACTGTGCATTAAATTTAATGTAGTGCATGTGTAAATTAAAATCAATGTATATTTAATGTGCGACTACATTAAAATTAATATACCTTGTAAATTAAACCGAGATTAATGTGTTTGTACATTAAATTTACTGTTTAAATTAAAATCAGTGTAGATTTAATATTCATCAGTATAAGAAACTTAATACATATTTCCCTACATTAAAGCGAGATTAATATAATTCGACATTAAATATAATGTTTAAATTAAAATTCACGCAGATTTGATAAATAATTATGGAATGTATGGAACATAGATACAGGAGAATCCCATGGGGTCCTTGGCTCGTTGTTTAAAACATGGTGGCAGCTGCACGGAATTGTTCGGGGCTAGGACGAAAACGACCGTTCAAAGCACCTGATCTCAAGAATTCTTACCTCCAGAGCAACGGCATAGGCTCTTGCTCTGCTAGTGTCGGAAAATCCGACACTATTGGGGGTCGAACTCTGAACAATCAGATTTTCGAAGTTTCAACTGACAATTCACAACTACACAAGCTAAGGCATTCTGTACCAATTGTGTGATTTCAGGAACTTCATTCTTTCCATTCTTGACTGTTAAGATTTTTCCCGCACGGTTTCACAAGAGGGGGTTAGGGAGATTGTGCTGTTCGAAAAGAAAGCTTTAAATTGCTTTTTTTATTCCAGCCGAAATCAAAGATTATTCGACTACGCATAATATTGCTCACTTATTTATAAAATTGTCTGTTTTTAGTTCGCGCGACGGAGCGATTTCCGACGCACCCCCGACATGGGCGTTGTTGTTAGGTATTCCAGTTGGGCACTCAAGAACCTTGAAATTCGACCTTCTTTGTATTCACCACCAATCCGTTATGGGAAAGGACTCAAACATTTTAATTATCTCAAAGTCTGTTATATTTAATTTTACTATTATTTAAGAACTTCATATATGTAATTTTTAGGCTACACATTGACCATACCAATTACGTGAACTGCCAGCAGTGAACAGCAAATATGTATGCGAGTTTTATCCCTCAGTGTAAAGAGAAAATCTTATTTCGGAAGTTAGTATCAAGAACCAGAATCGTTATTAGTCCCAACATCACAAGTCCTTGTATCACTTGGATAGGCAAATATATTTTTCTCTTGTTATATTTTGATCAGAATGAGATATAACCTCGTATTTTATTTCATTTTATTTGCATTTCAGGTGGCGCCAAAAATCAAGGAGAGATTGGTCCTAGCAGGGTGTTTAATGATCGGATATACACCATTGTCACACAAAGGAATAAAGAACTTCTTCCGAATGGTGGTGACATGTCAACCTCCGGCAACAGTAGAGGATATGGATTATGTTATTGAAAAAATTGAAGAATTTGGAATTGACATAGTATGATCATTGAACATTAATAGATAATTGTTCCCTTTTACTTAATTTGACAATGACAAAATTAAATGTTGAATTCATATTAAAAATTTTAACCCATTTAATTTATTGTAGTTTTATCATTTTTCTACCTCAGTTATTGAACTACAATCCATTTTATTTGACAAATTTCTATTTCAATAACATGTAAACAATTTTAAAGAAAAGCCATACATTATTTCAAAATAATGGTATACCGTGTATTACATTGCGATATATTTAATAAAGTATGTTATGCCATCATCATAATAGATCCTGGTGGTTAAGCCCATCAAAGTCTTCTGCCTTTCATTCCTGTCCTTGATAATGCCTAATTACGTTAAGGTGAAAAGTAGTGGAAAAACTAGGGAATTAGGAGGATTATATGACTCATAAAATTTCAGCCAATATTGTGCAAGACTTGGAACCATAACAACCAATCAGAGGCGACTTGGCCATGAAGAATTGTCAGTTACTGATTTATCACTAGGGGGTGGATTTTAATGAAATATCATTTTTCTTTTCACTTTAGGAAAATTCCGATTAGAATAGAAATTCATTTTACGTTATGACAAAAGGAAATGACCCATTTTATGTCATTTGTTTGCATTTTCGTCGATTTCGACCATTAAGTCATTTTTTACCCTTTTCTGGCATTCTTAATGTTTTTCCCTTGATTTTAATAGCATTTTAATGGTACTTGCTTCAAATAATATAGATATAGAAAATATGACGAAACGAGAGAAAACAGAAAGGACAATACGTTCTGTACAAATCAATAAGATTTTTGTAATATTTTTACCAACAATATGTTTAGTTATGTGCCAAATTATGAGTTAAAACAAACAAAACTAAAGAGGAAATTTTAAGTATGATACAAAAATTAGCATTAGGTAAGTTCATAAATATTTTGTGAAGTAAGTTTAAGGATAAAAAGAAATAGATCAATATAGAATTAAACATATACATATATACACATATGCATATATATACACACACATATACACATATATATACAAATATATATATATATATATATATATATATACACACATATACATATATTAGGAGTGTCAGTGTATATAAGTATTGTTTAAAATGAGTTTACTATTGGAGTTTAGAAGTGGCTTCAGTTGGATTATTTTTATTTTGTCTTGTTGTGCTTTTACTGTAATGTAGTTTTTCCAATTAAGTCTTGTATCGAGATTCAGCCCAAGGTATCTGATAGACTGAGTGTGTGGAGCCCATGGTATTCGGAGATTGTTTATTTGGAGTGGAGTTGGAATTGAAAAAGTTCTTAGTGAGAATATTTTGAGTTTGATTTTCCATTTGATAGACCAGTTGTCAATTTTATTTAGATGTGCTTGAATATGTTTGCAGATTAAACAATTTGAATGGTTGAGCATGAAAATGGTGGTGTCGTCGGCGAATTGAGCGATGTGCGTGTGTGAAGTTGAGGGAATATCGACTGTGTATATGTTGAAAAGCGTGGGTTATAGTGGTGAGCCTTAAGGTAATCCTGCTGTGATTCTGCGGGGGTTGGCTGTGTGTTTATCAACTGTGACTGTAAATGTTCTGTCTTGGAGGAAGCTATTGATGATATTAATTAGATGTATATGTTAGTTATATGTGCTATTGTGGGATTTGGTAAGTTTTTTTAAATTGTGTTACTTATTTTGTCATGTCCAGGAGCTTTTGTTGATGGTAAGTTCTTAATTAAATTGATAACTTCGTTTGGAAAGATGTAGTTGAGTTTATGTCTTACATTATAATTGGGGCTTGCTGCTATTTGGAGTATGTTTGAATGCAACGGGTAAGTTGGGGAGATATTGGGAGTGAATGATTGAGCGAAGTGGTCGGCTAATCTTCAGCGTTCTCATATGGAGCAAACGACTTTCCTGTTGGGGATGTTAACGGGGGTATTATTGATTTATTCTTTAAGATATTTTTCGAAAATTGCCACAACGTATTGTTTTTTGTGTTTAAAGACGGAATTAAATTATTGTGTGTAGTCTGGTTCTGATCTTTTAAAGCTTTTTTGCGATTTTTGTTAGTAAATTTAGTTCTTTCTTAAATTGTGGATTTCTCGTAATGAACCAGAGTCTTCTTGTTTTGTTTCTAGTGTTAATTATTGTGAGTATGTTTTTGGTAGTTTTATATTGAAATGTTTACTGGCGTTAGGGTGAATATTATTATGAAGAGTATTGATAGTACGCATTATTAAATTGTATAGAAAGGCTATAGTTTGTTCTATTTCTATAGGACTTTTTAATATTTTGAACTGAGGTGTTTGGTTTTGGATTATTCTTTTAAATTTTTTTCAGTGAATGTTCTGTGTGTTTAATGTGGGAATGGGTGTATGAGGTGGAGTAATTTGTTGGGTTGAGATGATGGTTGGCAGATGATCTGAATCTAGTTCAAAAAAGGGAGCAGAGTGAAAAATTGTTTGGGTGTTAAAAACTGCAAGATCTAAAATATCTGGGTGTTTGTTATGGTCTGTGGGGTAGTAGGTAGGTTCTGATGGTACAATTAACTGAAGTTTGAGGTCGCTAATTAATTTGCTGAGTTGGTGTCCTGCAGTATTGGTATTTCTGCATTCCCAGATGGTGTTTTTAGCATTAAGATCTCCAATGACAAGAGTGGGCCAATTCATCTGGAATAACGAAGAAATATTAGTGTCAGAAATTTTAATATTTAGAGGATTGTATTGGAACAATTCTTCTATTTGAAACGCTACTATCTCATTTACTATTGAAAACTATAAATTCTATATCTTAGTCGTTGGTTCTGTTCAATTGCAATAACCAATGAATCCTATTATTATGGACGCCAGGAAAACAATTCCAAGTATCAAGAAAATTACGTGTATTTAAATTACACCACTACCTTGCTGGCTCAGTCGTTGGGTTCTCGGTTCGATGACAATTCGCTTACCTGTATCTGCAAAATTGCCACCGGATCTGCCCTCTGTACAGAGAAGCATGGAATTTAAAATTTTTATCTTATTCTGAAATTCTTGCACCAATAACGTGCTATGTTGCACAATAATCTTTTTAAACTCGTTTAAAAACAGAACATTATTTATTTCAATAGTTTCCAATTAGTTTCATTAAATGGATTTTAAGATTTCTATCTATCAATGCAAAAATAACATTGTCATTTGGTCATGGCTTTGAATTAAATTTCTAACAATTGTTAGCATAAAATACCCCAAGCTCTCATGTCAGTCGTCGGATGGCGCCCGAAGAACCAACCTGGAACTTCCACGTCTTCCGATCTTCGTTCGGCTGGACTGGACCCGATGTCGTCTACTTCATTCTTCAGCGTTGCTTCTAGTATCTGTCTTTATCTAGCATCTGCAGCTGACCTAGCATCTAGAGTTACTTTTCCCTAAAATGCGCAACAGTTTTCCGCCTACCCGCGAACTCAACAAATCGAAAAAAATGTCTCTGCTAACTAATATTCGTAGCCAAGTCTATTCACAAACTAATTTGTTCCACCACGGCACGGTGGACATATTTTATAGTCTCTGTCCTTGTTATATTCGATTAAAGTTCTCCACTTAATCACAAGCTGTTGTCACCGAATCAATTTATAGTAACTTCAATGTTGTATCGTCAGTACAACGCGGCGAACCACCTTATTTTGCAAATAAAGTTTTTCTCAATAAATTATAAATAGTTACAACCGAATTAATTCGATTAACTTCACGAATCAATCTCCTGACTAATATTCCGTATCGGTATTACGGCACAGCATTATTATCAAACAAAATCGAAGTTAGATTCCGCGTTCTTATCAGTATGCAGTCCGCCTCTGTGTCTGGATGAAGAGAGCTTTTTTCACTACACTGCATATGAAAGTGACATACTATTTGTTTTTCTCCCACTACTCAAATTCAACAACCCCTTGGCAATGCATATGCGCCATGTACAGCGAGCTCCGGCGTTTACCGTCGAATGTTTGAATCGCCATTTTGTATATCACAGTATGCAGCTATTGGGATTATTAATCTGTTATTTAAAGGGACTTTAATGGCTACAGATTCGAGACCTGGGGTGTGTGGAAGGTAGATTTGAATAAATGGTATGGATTTTTCTATTAGTATTACTATACCACCTCCGTTTGCATTTGATCTGTCGGTTCTGACTACACTATCACCTGCTATGTTAAAAGTAGTATCAGATTTTAAGTGCTTTTCTGTTAGGCAGGCTAGATCTATTTTTTATCCTTTAGAAAATAGGTTAGTTCTAATTTCTTATTGTTGATGCCGTTGGCATTCCAATTGAGCAGATTTATATTATTTTATGGTAATGTTGCATTATTGTTGTTAAAGTAATCTGAGAGAGATGCTTGTAAATTGCTGACTATTGTTGGAATGATATTATTAATAATATTAACTAAGAAGTAGGTTATTGAGTTAATAATGGAATGAATGAAAGAATTATTAGAATTATTCATAATAGGACGTTGTCTGGATTGGAATGGTTGTTTTAATTTGAATTTTGGGGAGGGTTTGGAGCAAATGTGAAGTTTGGAGTGTTGTTAACAGTGGGGAGATCAGGGAAGCTTTGCGAGGATTGTTTCTAATTCTATTATTATTGTTGCCTGAGTTTACATGGTTTGAGGAATAATCTACTTTTTTATAATAGGAACATTCTGCAGATCTTAGGTCAACTCGGTGTGCCCCTAGGCAATTTTTACAAATTGGGGCTAGGTTTATCGGGGGACAATTAACTGAATATTGGTCTTTTGAGCAGAACATGCATGCAATTGAGTTGTTACAACTATTTTTCGTGTGGCCAAAGTCCAAGCAGCGCATACACTGAACTGGTCCTTTTGGCCATCTTCTTCTTTCTGTTTCATCACTAATGTTGCAGATCTGATTAATTTGTAACACTTATTCGATACTTTAATTGCCGTTAAATTCTGCAGCGATAACAGGTATGGGTACATTATTTTTATAAAGCCTGGTCACAATGATGATTGATGGGTATTTTGGCTGTAAGTCTTCTATTATTTCCTCTTGTGTAATTGTTGGATGAATGTTTTTGAATACGACAGAATTTCTTTTATTAGCTGGGGCTTTGTACGTGTGAAACTGTCTCTTCGTTTCTACGAGGTATTTGATGGCTTTTCTGAAACCTGCTACTGATTTGAACTTTAATTTAATTTTATTGCCATTATAATCTATTGTAAATTGATTGGTGGGTTTGCTTTTTATCTCTTTGTTGAATTCAGACATATTGTGAATATTATTTACATAAATTGGAGGAATTCTGAGGTTTTAGTCTTCCTGGAGCAAAGTAACATTGAGAAACTCGAATCTTTTATCTTGATCTGATAATTTTCCTAGCACGGCAAATTTGTTATACACTGGTACTGAATGCTGATTAGTCTCTGAGGTGGTTGTTTTTTTTATTTGGAGGAAGGTCTGATTCTTCTGAATTATGGTATCTTTTAGTACAGTTATTATTTTGTAACGACTCACGGTTCTTGTCGGCGATGTTGTCTGCTTGGCCGCTAGCTGCGTCATTTGCTGAGGTAAGGTCACCAGTCTGAAGGTTTCCGGACCCGGTGAGGTGGTGCGAGCTGATATCGGCACTTTGCTGGCCATTTGAAAAGTGCCCGTTCTGGATATTTGATGAGAATGGTGTATTTTGGCAGCTCGTGTGGGCACTGAATTCGTGATGATATTGCTGAATCACTGGGTTGCTGGCGGTAATGTCCATGGCACTCTCACTGCCGTAAAGAGTTGCCATGGCTCCTGCAATGCTTTGACCTAGGTCACAGCTGGCTGAGGGGGGGTTCACCGTTACTTATAACTGATAAGTAACTGTATTGCACACTGTATATTCGCTAATAGCACTTCACTACACTACTTCACTGTTACACACCTTGGATGTTCGGTAAGTTAATAAACTGACTAGACCGGAGCGAGCGATGTTGTCGCCACGACTGTTCGGCGCGGAAATGAGAAAATCTCTTATTGCCGGCTTCTGGTAACGAAAAAGGGATAAATCCTGTCTCTTTATATTGGTGTTCAGAATCTCCCGGTACAAAAAAATACC
Organism: Acheta domesticus; assembly: GCA_031308135.1. Classification (NCBI taxonomy): domain Eukaryota; kingdom Metazoa; phylum Arthropoda; class Insecta; order Orthoptera; family Gryllidae; genus Acheta; species Acheta domesticus. The sequence goes on along the minus strand of JAHLJT010008446.1, from coordinate 127,721,675 downwards.
CCAAATTCTGTGTTCTCGCAAATGAAAAATGGCAGGTCCAGTTTTATTCGAAAAAAATTATCTTAGAGAAAATTGAGTTTAAAACTCACTTCCTGGCGCGAAATTCAAACCTGCCACTACGACACAACAGACAGTGACGTCGCGACGCGTCGCCTACAGCGCGGGGCATTTCTTCGTTTCTCCACGTAAAAGGTGACAATGTCGAGTAATAGTCTACGAGGAAAGCATCGCGTGGCTTACACTAGAATACGTTATAGTATCACGTGTTTGTATGTTCTATTGAATCAATCTTTCAAATGTACGTTCAGAAACTCCAGGTCTGTTCAAAATGATAGCCACGGTACACGGCGGCGTAAACATAAATGATGGACATGATCCAACATTAATGAAAATTAATGAAACTCCTGGAAAGCTGGAATTATTATTTTTAGCACATATTAATAAGAACTATTGCCTTGTGCTTAATATTGCCACATAAATGATAGTCTCCTGTACATTATTCTAAGTATTGTGATATATTGAAAAGCATTTTGGAGATAAAATATTCATTCATGAAAATACCGAGTTTATTTATTATCTCTGGGCGCAGAATTTGAATTGATTCTCTCGGCAGTCATTTTCTGAAGCCTCAGACTAACAGCCAACTTTAGACTTCTCAATAAATGAGTGCTCGATTTATCTCCTAAATCATGGATAGCAATTTTCTCCCCCTCAAGAAGATTGCAGAGTTCCTAAATAAAACTATCTGTCGGTACAGTAACAGATTCATGAATTTCTTTAATACCATTTTTTTCAATTTCTTTAAACAAGTAACGCTTAAAAGAATGGCGTATGACTCGTTTTCGTTAATCTCTCCAAATTTTTATAAAATTGCGTGTTGGAAACTTTGGGTTGAAATAATTACATTTTTAAGCGTCGGCTTGAGTTCGTCACTCACAGCATTTCTACAGCGTAGAGATAAGGCTCACGGCGAGTTAATTCGGCGGACCTGAGTTTGAATCTTGGAGCGTAAACAAATGTTTGCTTGTTGAGAACACTTAGCAGGTTTATGTAGTAGTATAATGTAGCAGAGCTGTTACAAATAATGCGAGAAACTATCTACTGTTGTAGCACCACTAGTTGTGTATCTGTTTTCTGTTTTTAGAGTATTTTTCACTAAGTTCTACCTTGCTTTTGTTTTGTGCTATCGCTACGTGTTTATCATTCATCTGTAGTTTGGATTGTAATTTGCCGTTCGTAATTACTGTCCTTTTATTAGCCATTACTGTTGTTGTTGTTGTTGTTGTTATTGTTGTTGTTGTTGTTCGAGAAGTAAAATAAGAACACAGTGGTTTTAATTATAATTCATTAACTCACAAAACTGAAGGATTACTTTAGAACAAAAGAAAAACTTCGGTAGAAAACACGCTCACTCGGTGCGAGGTACGCCTCGCGACTGACTGACGTTTGTTCTTGCGTAAAAAGACAACAAGAACGAGAGTGCGCATCTGCGTGGTCATTCGACCAATCAAATCAACTTATTCAAATGCACACACGTACAACACGCAATCTTAAATTGTTGTTTCAACAATTACGACTCTCAATTTCCGAGTCAAATACAAGATGTCATGAGATCAGCCAGATTGATCGGGGAGTATCAATTTTGGAGAAAATCGGCTCAGAGGTTTAGTCGCTAGCGTTGTTCAAAGACAGACGGACGGACGGACAGACGTATTGCTTTCAATTGGGTTTTCGGTATCAAGAAGTGGCGTAGCGTGACTCACACGTTTGGGGATGCTCAACAATAACCCACAAAATGTCACTATCAACTCCATCTAACAGGCGAACGCAACACAAGGCAGATACACTGGGACTACTTCCACGATCTCGATTGCTTACGACGGTGTAGGCGCTTCCCACAAAATCCTCACAGCAGTCAGGGCTGCCGATGTCTTGAAAGCAAATTATACAATGGCTCAGCTTTAATTCTTATACGCGAATGGCAATAAGACCATTTGTTAATTTATACATTGCAGACTTAAGTAATATGTAATCTATTTAAGAGATAATACAATTTCTTGGATATTAATTAAGAAATAGTAGTCAGGCACTATTTCTACAGTTTGTACCCATGACCAAGTGGGGACTCCCGAGTGAGAGAGAGAAAGATAATTTACTGAACGCCTGAAGTGTGCTGCGCTCTCGTGCACAAACGAGCTTCTTTCCGCAGTAGACGCTCTGGACGCTAGCGTAAAGCAGTCGGGTTTCTCTGGGCCAGGGGTGAAGAGGGGAGAGGGGAACCTCGCCATCTGCGCATGCGTCATTGCTCGTCGCAGTCTGGCGGCAGACGCTGAAGTATTTTAGCTTCCAACCAATCAGAGGCCAGCTTCAACAGCCCGCCGAATTCAATCATAGGAAATCGATTTAAAATTAAAACAAAACGTGTTTCGCTTAACAGACCACTTGTAAGATTATCAATACAGTATTTAAGGTTCTTATATACGGGGATGCTCAGCATCTCAGCGTCCCCTGACGCTACGCCACTGGTATCAAGGACCCACAAACAGGGATTCTGGGTGCACCACGTGTTAGAAGATTGTTTTTCTTAATTTGCAACTAGATTTATCCGCCAAGTGTTATACCCTGATCGACAACTTCGTGTGTGGAGCCGAGACGCCTGCAACAGCAGCCGCCGCAGAGACGGCCACAGCAGAGCATCCAGGAGCAGTCGCCCGTTTTCACCCGAGACGACTGCACTGCGACACACTGCACCCGGTGAGTCGCAACAAAGCTCTGCCGCCCCCGCGGCGCACGCACCTGATGCACAGGACGCCCCGCCCCCGCCCCGCCCCACGTAGACCAGTCAGGCGGCCCCTAACGAAATGTCTTCCGACGCGTCGACGCCGAGGCCAGGCGCGCGTCGCTCTCCGAAAGCGACTTCCCGAGCCAGCAATCAATCCAAAACTCCCGGCGTAACAGCACTGCCAGCAATGAAGCTGAGGACGAAGGTTGGCAGCTGGTCCGATTAAAATAAGTTGGTGATTGAAAGTTTCGAATGGAAGGAAGCGACGTTGACAGGTTGCATACCACTGAGCACGTGTTCCCGGGACACGAAAATAAACACTTGAAATAAGTACTTATTAAAGTAAACAAATCATATACTCATATTTTACGAAGCTACAGCTTCAGAAGCAACTCTGTCAATCACCAACTTATTTTAATGGGACCATAGTAACGAGACTCTTCCGCCCCCGCCCAACGCAGCAAACACGCGAGCAGCCGCAAGCCCAGGCAACCCCTACTTCCAACAGATACCAGATCTTTGAAAACAACGTAGCGGCCACGGCTGCCCCGCAGCCACTACCCGCCGCAGACGCGGCAGCGGGCCCTCAGCCGCCGCTCCCGCCCCCGCGCGGCCGCCCCACGCCCCCGCAAATCGTTTCGTTACCAGGGCCCTGTAATAATAGTTTTTCTGTCGAAAATCTGCCTTTTTTCATGCAGCATTACATAGTTTTCCCCATACTATATGTACGTATAGTATATGGGAAAGTAAACATTTTGTAACAGTTTCAGTCTTAAATAAATCAGTTCCCCCCGAATTCCAGCTATCATCTCACGTAATTTGACGTTTGCAGTTTTAAAACCATTTTCTAAAATATCTAATTTGTTAATGATTTTGTAGCTAATTTCCGTGTTTTGTTTACTAACTTCATCGAATTTGATCTGTAACTCTGTTTTTAATTGTTCCCTTTCAATATTCACCTCTTTAATTTCCTTATTTACTGCAGTTAGCTTGTTGTTCAAATCTTCCATAACCTGGTTTCGTAATTCTGTGTTGGATCGTTTTAAAATCTGCAAATAATTGTGGCATTAGGACATCTCCGGATTTCATCATCTCCACCTCTGGTTGGTCGATCTGCTCCCCGATGCCGTTGCCACGTCCTCCGCGACTTGATACAGGTTCGACAACGTTGCCCTATGCTTCTGGTGGCGATTCTATCAAGTTTCAAATCTATCAACAAAAAAAATCTAAATCTAAAGTTCTGGTTCATTTCATCGTCGTTCGGAACAGAAATTGTTTCCGAATCAGATTCCCTGACCGTACCTACTTTTTTCCCCACTTCTTGTTTCCATATTAACTTAACTGGTAGTATAATGAATTCACTATTGAAAATCTATTGTCGTCACAAGATGGCTGACTACCACAGCTTCCCATATATGATATTATTATTATTATTATTATTATTATTAATATTATTATTATTATTATTATAAAGGTATCCCCTGTGTATTGCACACAGGCCGATGTGGCCCTAAGGGGAGGTGAAGGCATGGCTCCACCTTTTCGTCGCCATCGGCACAAGGAGGAGGTTGTGTGGCGAGCAGAACGCTCCAGCCGCCTTTACCCCCAGGAAAAATCACACTTGGAAAGGAGGCTGAGTCGACCCCAGAAGACGCTCTGAAGACGCCCAGATAAAAATCCCAGCCTACGCCGGGATTCGAACCTGAGTCCTTCAGGTCAGAAACGCCCTACCACTGAGCCACCGACGCTCGTTATTGTTATTATTATTATTATTATTATTATTATTATTATTATTATTATTATTATTATTATTATTATTATTAGTATTATTATTATTATTATTATTATTGCTTCATATCATGACTACAGATGTTATGAGTCGGCTGAGTGTAAAATCTACTCCAGGTTGCAACCAGCTACCTAAGGAGAAGATCTAGGAACTGTCGGTGCCTCTACAATACTTTGCGCAAAATGTGAGCTGTGCCAAATAAAGCAATTTCTTGCACTTCCCAGAGCTCCGATAACTATCGGAACGACCAATGCTTTTACGCCCCACATTCGGCTGATCTCGATTTCCAAACTCTTGTATTTAAGACGTTTCTCTGCCTCCTTGGTAACGACGTTTGATCGCAAGGTACAGCAACATCGACAAGTAAAAAAGATTTGTTCTCCAAATCCCGGATAACTATATCCGGTTTGTTTGCCGTTATCGTGCGATCAGTTTGAATTTATTGGTCGTACAATATCGTACACAATCCAACAGACGTCACCGTTTTGGTGAGTGTTCGTATCCCTTGGGGCATGTGTTTGGAACTTCGAGGGCGGTACAGATCTGCCAGTGGAGGTAGCTACACACCCTGTCATGTCTTTTCAGGTATTCGGTCTTCGCTAGGATTGGACAAGCTGAGACAATATGATCAATGGTTTCTACTTGCTCCTGGCAAATGCGGCATTTATCATCTTGGAAAATTTTGAGGATTATAGGATCTCATCTTAGGAAATTTTGGGAATTATTATTATTATTATTATTATTATTATTATTATTATTATTATCATCATCATCATCATCATCATCTTCGCGATCACGCTGGGCGCCAGTCTGTAGGGGATCATAAATCTTTGAATCAAATATCTAATATTTATAACTCAATTATTCCCACCCCACACTTCGGCAAGTCAGATCTATTCTTGTTTGTAAATTCGACGTGAAATAAACAGATAATTAATTTGGCGCAATGGCCGCCAAGTCTAAAATGGCTAACTTACTCGACGAAATTACGAAAATATCAAATTACGTGTGATATGCACACCTCTATCTTCGTATTAATAAAATCATCTGTTTTATTCACAAACTTACGAGTAGAGGTCTGCATTCTCCGCGATTTTTACCGGCCAGCGCTCGCTCGCCTCTCTTCTCTCGAGACCACGCGCTCGACTATCCTTCGCAGCCGGTTGCGGACTCCCGGGAGCCGGCGACCGACCGAGACTCGGCCGGTCTCGACAACCGGCCGAGACTCGACAACAGGCGGACCCCGTTCAGGCGAACTGCGCCACGTAACAATCGGCCGACACGTCGGAGTAAATATCTAATGCCAAGTTTCAGGAAAAGGAAGGAGTATTCAATGGTTTTTAAAATAAATGACCAATAATTTCGTTTTTTCAAAATATAAAATATAGGACAATTTTAATATTAATTTTCAAATAATAAATTTTAATATAAAAAAGAATAAAAAGCTTTAAAAATCGACTCCCCGGACGTACTGGAGAACCTCAAGTGGATCTATTGCAGTTCTACCTGTGACTTCAAAGAAAAGTCATTCAAAAGTTTTAGAGATAAATTCCGTTCTTTGTAATGACTAGGCATCGGATGTTTCGGAAATTGCCTATTTTATTCTAATGAACATAAATCATTAATTTTCCTTCATTTTATGTGGTGTAAATACAAATGCTCTGGTAAATTTAGATGCAAGTGCAATGAAATATATTAGTACCTTTCCCTTCCACTTTTGTATTTTTATTTCTTTTCCAAATATTTTTGTAGTTGGTGTTGTAATTTTCAGGCATCTGAGACGCAGGTCTTTCTTAACCCGACAGTAGGCGCGCGGGGTGCCTCAGTCACCCCAGCATTGTTTTGAGCTCATTGTACTTTTAGTTTTATTTATAATCTTGCGAGCTTCTCAATACCTTTCGAGGAAAGCTTTGTGCACATATCTAGACCCTTCTCTTTCAACTGCTTCCTGTCTTTTCCTGGAAATTTCGTCACAAAGGCGATGGCGCGCTGCGTGGGAGCCACCGAGTCACCTCGCACAACCTTTGTTATCGCTGCCTGCCACGCTGAGCAATAGTTCACCCAAAGGAAGGGGGTCTCGTGGAGCTTCAATACTACTCCACAGAAGCCAATGATTCACAATTTCAGCGTTTACGATTTTTTAATTACAATTAATCGCTTATCTTGCATTGAAACGTAAAATAATGGAGTAATTGAAAAACATTGTACTCGTACATATAAAACTTTATATGCATCATTTCGTGAATACATACTTTTGCCGAATTTAAAATAATGTTAAACGTGTGTATATAATAGTAAATAATGTATTTTGAATTATTAAGTTCAGTAGGCTGATGTGCCGTGACCGCTGTTGTTTGGCCGCCGACTGAGTCGACAAATACAGAGGCCATGGCGGCTTACATCAACTATTTCACAATAAATTACTATGCCCAATGACGACAAGACGTTTTGACGCAAGGAAAATAGTACCACCTCATTTTTGTTTAGCATATGCTTTTTTCTTATATACTCGTGAAATTATGACCAAATATTCATTGTATTTAATAAATATGCCTTATATTCGGGTTTGTAAGAAACTTCAATGACATTACAATTGGTACGCAACGAATTATCTTCCCTTAAGCACTATAAATATAGACAAAAAATAAAAATTTATTTTCAGATTCTTTGTTTGCCTTAATTCTTTCAAAAAATGTATTGTTTGTCTCTATAAAATTATTTCCAGTCAATCGATAAATTGTTACTTTTCAACAAATTAATCGTTTAATTGAAATTGTATTTTCTTTCGATTACAATGAATTGAAAGTGTTGCGATCAATACACGCGGCGACTTTATATCCGTACATGCATTGAGGGGCGAAGTTACTGTGCAGTCCGGCGCTTGGCCGAGCGGCCGAGCGCTCGAGCGCACGGCGACTCCCGAGTCTCGGCGGGAGCCGCAAGGCGGCCGGTCGAAATGTCCGTTAAATAGCTATCTCTTCCCCCCCAAGCAAGGTCCCCCTCCCTTCGCCGAGCGTCGGCGCGGAGCCCGAGAGTCTCGAGCGGTTGTTATCGCCTGATTGCAGAGCTCTACTTACGAGCAGTAATCTATTGCTTTCTTTCTCATTTTTAAACACAGATCTGCAATGACGCCTGTTTTTTTCAATTTATGCCCCTCCCAGTACAAATTTTTATTTTAGTGTGGATCCGCGAAGTCTCTCCTACACAGGAAAACGAATAATATTATATTTATTTGGGAACTTGGCTCTCTCTCGTATTTTTTGTCTGACGTTGGGTTTCTGGTACCTACTGAAAAATAACACAAACTTTCAACAATGTTGCTGATCGTAATATCAGTAATTATTTATTACTCAATATTTGTCGAAATGATACTCGGCGAATCCAGTTCTCCTCCGTATATAACATTAACATTTTAGTACACAAAAAATAACATAACAACGATATATATATATATATATATATATATATATATATATATATATATATATATATTGAAATCAACCACACCCCGAACGAATCTATTTCTTTTAACTAACATTTGATAGTTAAATTAAACTTTTCGCTACTCCCTAATATTTTAATGATATCGATGGGTGGCTAGCTCAATTGGATATCATTTATCAATTAATATATTCGGGCGCTTATGCTAATACTGTCAATCTCAGGGTAATTCTAACTTTCTATACTCGTGGGGGAAATGCCGCTCATACGAGATCACGACTGGAGATATACGTGAATACATTTACGTGGGTTTGGGATTATTACAACTTATGAACAATGCATTCAAATACAATTATCTTTTCAATACATGTAGTGACATAAACGTCAGGTGCAATTTAATTATTTTAAACTGAAAACTTGACTAATATTATTTACTATTCTTTGATGACCATCACCTAATTTTTTACAATACTAATTTTTTTATTACTTTAATTTCCAAAACTTAATTTAATTAATTTTGAAAACAGTCTTGGTCTTGTACATTTAATGAGATCGATCGATTTCTGATTTGAATTTAATGTTCTACTAATGTTTGTTACTTTCCTTATCGACGGATACAGCCATCTTGGACGCCGAGAAGATTCAGAACCACCAGTCTTCCTATTTGTTCTGCTCCTCCATGTTTGGCTGCTAAAACATACACTTAATATCGCCAACTAACTTGCAATTCGACCTACTTATTTAACGTCGAAGTTCGTTACGCGACCCTTCGCGTATCAAGTCCCGGAGCTCTCTCCATGAACCAACTCGCACGCAAGTCAAATCCCATCTCTTTTCTGTCCAGCCAAAAAAAAACATCATTTCACCTTTTCAGTTCATCTGTTTTAATCCTCATTCCACTGTTTTTATAATCCCTTACCGCTAAGCTTCTCGTAATTTGCAACTTGACTGGGTCTTTTACTGTTTTTTTCTTTTTAAACAATGCCATTACTATCGAACCAATTAATAACGTAAAATAAATTCTAATAATTTATTTACTTATCCCAATCACGTTTTAATATTGTGACTCAAAGCTCAAAGCCCTTTTATGTTAATGTCTCTGTTCTTTATACTTCACTCTGCCACCATCGTCCCTTATCACGTAAATTCATCTTTAAGTTTTCTAATATTTTATGTCCAAAATGCCCCAGGTATTTTGATGTACTTCAATATATATATATGTATATATATATATATATTGTGACGAACCTGAATTATGAGGTTCGTCACAGGTGCTAGAACCCCATAAAACGCAAAAAAAGAACGGGAAAGAGAGCGCGGCGCAGTTCAAAAGAGGCGCGCCCGCGGATGAGGAAGTTGTCGCCTATAACGTCGTTCACAAGTCGCGAGAAAATGACGCAGTAACTGGAGGGGAGTAGGAGGCACAGCGTTACCCCTGCGAACCGAGGGCATAAAACGCGGATCCGCAACCGGATGGTTCTCTTTAGCTTTCGTCAGTGGTGGAAGAAAGATCTCTTTAGTTTTCGTCAGTGGAGGAAGAAACATCTCTTCAGATTTTGGCGGTCGGAGCAGGCAGCATTTCTCTCCGAAGCATTGGTGGCCGACGCCGAAAGATTACGCGAAGGAATGTCAAGTTAGTTAGGAGTATCCGACGTCCAAAGGCGTCTAGCTAGTCATCAGCAAAGTAATTAAAACATTTGTGAAGATTCTGGCAGTTACGGCATCGTGAGAGAGGTCGTCTCTGAAATTGGTAACAAATTGACGCTCAGATTACACCATAAAATCTGTAGCCGAAACGGAGGAGAGATCTAGTACGCGGCGAAAACTATACCTCACGCCGGCGTGCGAGAAACAACGGGCGTGAGTAAAAGAACGCGCCGGACGAGACCCGAAGGCGGACGAGCACCGTACAATATCGGACGGAGGAGTCGGGACCGAGGCGGACGAAGAAGACGCAAGAAGGACGACGGAGCTGGGAGCGCAAGAAAGAAGGACGGGACCACAAGAGGAAGGAGACGGAAGAAGAACGGCGACGGGAGTTGAAGACGGAAGAACGAAGACAGCGCGTCGCCGAGTACCGAGGCCGCGGCACGGAGCGCCAGCGCTGGCAGCGACGCGACAGCGAGCGACTGGGGACAAGGCCACCTAACCGCCAGGAAGGAGAGGTAACGAGGCTAGCGAAAAATATAGGTCAAGTTCGCGCCGTGTCGAATGGAGACGTTAGGAGTTGTTTGGGGAGGTTATAGAATGTAAAGGATAAATGACTTTCATGTTACGGTGTTAAAAGCACGAGCCATTTTGACGCCTGGTTACCTATTAATTTCCTTTTGTAAATGAATTAAAGTAAAGGTGTTAAATTGTATCAAAGTGTGAAGGAAGGTGCGCTACAGAGCACGGTTGCGAAAGAGTTAAAATCGAGTGTTCAATAACATTGGTAGAGCGCTGCCGTGATAAAGTTAAAGCGCAAGCAGAATTTAATCAGTTGGTTTTGTTAAAAGAATTACGAATTTTACTGGGACAGTAATTATGTTAAGAATTGGCAGAAATTTTGGTTACGTGATTTTTAAAGAGGATGTAATGTAAGCTAATGACTTATTTGGAAAATTGAAAGAGAAAAGTGACGAGTTGTGTCTGTAGTAGTATTAGTTATTATTTTGGAATCATTAAACTTTTGTTGTTACTGTTATTTTGTGTTCCTGTGTTTTGGATTGCTCTCACACCCCAAAGATCCCACTGCCCTGAGATTTAAGTAAGCTCGAAAGAGCAGATATTTGACGCACCCGCCCTGACGCCCGATTGTTGTCGAGAGGATTGGCTGATTTTATAAATAAATAGTAAAAGGGGTGTTACGGACGGGTTTGCGTCAGAATATATATATATATATATATATATATATATATATATACTTTTAACAAAAAAACAATCAACCTTGACAAAAAAACCAAATATCATCCACACATGCATATAAATGTTATTTACATCTCCATTCATACAAGTGCACTCCTTTTAAGTACTGAATATATTCTAATTGCCATTTTACTTTATTCTTAAGCGAATCACAAATGTTGGCCATGCTATAAGTTTGTTTTGATCAAAATTATGTCACCTCCCTGGTTGTTGGTTTCCCTGGACCCTGAAATGTCGCCGTCCCCGACCGCTGCCAATGCCTGGGTCCATGTCCATGTTTCGCTTCATTTACCGTATTCTCCTTCGTCCGAAATCCAAATTAAAACACTCCCGAATTAATAAAGCGTGTACTAAAAGCGTCACTTTTCCGAAATCTCAAACTGTCATAAAAATTCTACGTGAATCCAATACTCGATAGCGGCACGATGTTACCAGTCCGAAATCACAAACCCGTCTGTCTATATCCATTGTTGCATTCCCTTTCTGCACCGCCCAGTTTGAAACAAAGGACGGCTCTTCTCTTAGCCAAAACCGCTATTACTTTCCATTTTATAAATGTCTTTATATTTCTCTAATTTCTTCGTAGCAATAATTTCTAATAAAAAATCCAATAATAATAATAATATGAATTACTTTTCCCTTTTCTAAATTCCTAATTTTGTTATATTTTAAACGTTTATGTAATCGCTCATCACGTATACAGTATATTCAATTGTCTTTGCCTAGTATACGAACATTTATTTAATTAATGTTTTTCTCTATTCCAAAATAACATAGAGTTCGTGAGACCGTTTTTTTATTTCCTTCTTTATTTCCTTATTTACTTCTCACAGGTCTGCTAACAGCATAGTTTCTTGGAAATAAATAATACTTTATATCTCCGCCATGCACCTTCGACTGTTTGTTTCTTTACTAAAATATGTCAATTCCGATTATTTTGTTCAGTTTATTAACATTTATTGGGACGCGTCCGAATAGACTGTCACATTAGCAAGAACAAAAATCACAATTTTTTAAGAAAACATTTTCATTTTCTTTGGGGCTATGATACATAAAATCCAGTTTGTTTGTTTGTTTGTTTGTTTGTTTGTTTTTGTAATACGTACTACCTGAATGTGACGTCGCCGACGCTTTAAACTACCTTCGGTTGTTTGACTTCTTTCTTCGTCTTCGTCTTCTTCTCCTTCCTCTTCTCCTTCGTTTTCTTCTTGTCTCCTTCTTCTCTTCTTCGTATTCGTCTTTTTCCTCGTCGTCTTCGTCTCTCTTTCTCTCTCTCTTTTTCTCTGTCTTTCTCTCTTTCTCTTCGTCGGTATTGGTACTGGAGTTCAATTAACGCCACATACATCCAAGTAGGTGGCGTCGATTTAGTTCCCGGCATATTCACCAAGATCGCTGCGCCAAAACACGAGAAAACACGTTTTTGGAAATTTCTTAGAATTTTGTGGCCGAATCTGAAAACAAATTATCAGCTCCCCCATCAGGAGACCCATCAGGCGTCGAATAACACCTCGTATGTCTCGATTGGTGTACGGAAAGTGGTCGAACCGTGAGAGACTGAACAGCAAATCCGCACGCCCACACACACACACGAGGAGTTTAGGGCTCAAACACTATACTCAAATACTATATAGGGATATATTTCAAAGTCTTATGTTTTATGAGAGGGGAATTTTCTCTGATTGGCATAAACTAAACATTATATTTTAACAATACCACCATATGCACAATGTGTTGTATATTTGTCTACATGAGCCATTACCTATAGGTATACCCTATAGGGTGAATCCTGAATTACATGTGCTATAAAGTTGTTGAATTAACCAATGTTTAGTGCAGCATATTACTGTTTAGTGATGAAGGTATTGTTGGAGTAATATTTTCAAATCTGTAGTCTTTTTTCTTAAAAATTGTCCATTTTGACGTAATGCATAGAGATATTTGTTTTTAAGTGTTGTGGGTTGTCCTCTTCAGTGTAGTTACTAAACAGGAGTTTACTAAACAGTTATTAAACAGGAGAAAATCATAAGTAGGAGGTGGTTTGCAGTTGCAGCAAAGGAAGATTTTTTACTTTCTCGTCCTTAAGAAGAGAAAGTTATCGTACGCCAAAAAACGGCAAATTTTCGACAAAAAAGCTCTCATTGTCTGGCCAGGGTAACGAAAAAGTAGATAAATCTAGTTGCTAAATTTAGAAAAAATCCTCTAACACGTGGTGTAGCAAGAATCCATGTATTGTTGGTTATTGATATCGAAAAATAGATTGACGGCAAAACGTGTCTATCTGTCCGTCTTTGGTCAACGCTAGCGCCTAAATCGTTCAGCCGATTTTCTCCAAAATTGATATTCCCCAATCGTTCTGGCTGATGTTGCGGCTCCTGGAATTTAAAACCGATATTTTAATTTTGGGGGATACTTTACATAAAACTCCTCGAACATTTTCAAAATTTTCAAAAAAAGGGATCAATTTTTTTATTAGATTTTGGTACTGAAAAGTGGGAAGAACTTTTAAGATAATGGTGCAGGTCTCATTTTCGTTTAAATCCCCGATTTTTCGAAAATTGCAAAAAAACAATTTCAAAACTACGAAATTGAAGATAAAGAGTTTTTGCTTCAGACAATCTGTTGTACAAAATTAGCTCTTTAAAAAAGGTCCTGTACAATTTGTTGAAAATATCGAGTAGTTTTTGCGTAATTTACACTCGAAATTTACGAAAATTTTGTCTCAAAAATCGCTCCAAATGTTTCTTAACATTTCCTCCACTTATGTAATAAGGGACGGCAAACAATATGACGCTAGTCCCATTTTCGAATAACGCTCGGTTTTTCCGAAAATTACAAAAAAAATTGAAAACTACACAATTGAAGATAAAGATTTTTCCCTCAAAGTCTGTTGTACAAAAATAGCCCTTTAAAACAGGTTATGTACTACAATTTGTTGTAAACATTAGTAGTTTTCGCGCAATTTGTTTGTAATTAATGAAACATATTTGGGCATTCCGTCGTACTTAACGATAACATTGTAATATTGCGAGAAAGTATGTCCTGCTGAGCACCACTAGTTTTCTAAATTTAGCAACAGAATTTATCCACTTTTTTCGTTACCAGAGTTACAAGTTTTTCCGGCGAGAATTCGCCGTTTTCTGGCGCACGGGTACATAACTTTCTTTTCTTACGAAGAATTCGTAAGCAAAGGGTAGATTCAGTATTTTTACTTAATCTTCCCTTGAATTAAAAGTCAAGTTTAAATATTATTTTCACAGTGAATGAATGGATTATCCAATATCTAATAAATTTCAGCTCACTGAATAAAACATTTAATTTTTGCATTCAAGTTCACTAAGATTTTTCTATTCGTATCACATAACTGCTCCATAAAAATCCCCCTTAGCCCATCTCTCTTGAAATGATGTGTGAAAAATGAGGTTTGAAGGTATGTTATGAAAAGATTATAAAAATTCACAGTACAATATATGTTTATAAAGTGTCAATGAAAAAATTAATTTCTCATATTCTAAAAATTTATTAGTCATTTTTATCAAAGATAAAAATATTAAACAATGACATTAATTTGTCTAAAAAATGTACAGGACTGTTTTACTGAACTTGAGCGCCAGTTCAATATTAAGCACTCAAAATGAAGTAGAATATTATGTACAATAAAAACTCTACCTTTAATTTGCAAATAAATCATTTATAACATTAACACAGTAATATTCAAATAGAAACACTTACTACACTCTGTTGTATAAATAACAATGCAACTCTTCAATAATACTTCCAACTTTTTTGATTGACCTTCTTTTACATTTACACGTCCTGCCATTTTACAAAATATCATAAAAAATCAACAATTCTTTTTTTTGACACAATTCATACTGTAAATGGCAAGTTTTTATCATTATACACAAATTATCATAATAGGCTATTTTGAAAATTCACTAGGATTTGGCACACTGAAATTAAGAATTAAGACAAGGTCACACCATGTAAGATATTACTGAAAGGCTTAACTCCCATTTATGTGATCATGGTACATTCATAAATGATTAAATTTTCTTCATGTATGATTTACAATGAATAAGATCAAAGGTAAACTTTTTTTTTTTGAGAAAATGATCGACAAATTTTATTTTTATTTCCAGAATGTTGTGAAACAAAAGGTAAAACTACTCTTTGTACTAAATAACATTTTATAGTATGTAGCACAAATTAGTTGAAAAAGCTGTTAAAATATTATGCTTTTGAGCTAACCCATTTATTAGGCAAACATGCAAAAAATTATTCAGGTATGTGCACATAAAAAAAGTTGAAAAACTTTATGAAAACATGAGCTACAACACATGAATTTCTGTGTAATAAACTGAACTGACATTGTGAAAATACATAGGAAGTCACAATAACTATTTAATAAATACATTTATCTTAATCACAGCTGATAACACAAAAAGTGTATGATCAATTAAATTGTTTCCTCAATTTTAAACATCAAAGGAGAAATTATATTTTTTTATACACCACAAGTAGGAAACCCTACTATCATTTACTTCAGTTACCATTACACTAATATATAAATTTCCCTGTTAATGTTAATGAAGTTGATTTTTTAAAACAAAACCATTACAAAGTAGCTACAAATAATGAAATTACATAGTGTCCAATTTCTAAAACAATCATGATTTCAGTTCTTCATCACCTTTATTCTGAGCAAACTACTGTTTTCATTGCAAACACTGCACTTGACTAATCAGTCATAAATAATTTGGAATGGTATGCAATATATTTGGTCAGATAATCTTATAATAGTCTTCATAGATTTTGACATCAAATTAATCCCAAAAGTGTACACAACATAGGATTATTGATGCACATGCTATCTAATATTGTGATCACTAGAATATTTTCTTACAACTACGAAAATGCTCTACATGTTTATGGCATCTAATGAGATTTTTGGTACACTAAATATTGTCAACAATATGTAACTGAAAACATCTGTCATGTAGATTGCTTCACTGGAATGCATAAAATTTAAACTGCTGATAACAATAACTGCTTAGGTGGTTATGAGAACATTGTTTTACTAAAACAATAATATTTACAACATAGTATGCTACTGTTATTTTGAATGTGTGTTCTCTTTTCAATATTTTACATTTTCATTTTCGAAATCATATAAGTATATACAAAAAACAGAAGTTTCAAAAATTAACACAACTCACATTTACTTTACTCCATACCTACACGACAATTACAATTTTAAGGCACATTTCACACTTAATCTATCCAGTCTCATTCCATTTGTACAGCCTGTGCACCAGCAAGAATTTCATATTATTTTTTACTGTTTATACATGTTTCTCACTCTCGCAAACTTTCATTGACATGTACTGTCTTCTTCAGTCACTGTTTTGCTTCATATGATATTGTGACTTTTTATCATGCCATTTAACCCTCCAGTCGATGCGATTGATTGATTAGTGTTTCTGGGCATGTAAAAGGTTAAGTTCAATAGTCTTGTAAGTGCAGTGCATGTTTCTTATTGCAGGAGGTGGAAGTGATCTTTTTCTGCTGGATGGTAAAATCCGGCACCAACCTCCACATTAGCTTGCGTGGTTTTCACCAACCAGGTATCTCCCACCAGCAGGGTACCACCACAGCTGGAGCAAACTCTAAACTCTCAACTGGTCTCCAGGCATGTGTGGTAGGATAGTGCATGTAAGTGTGAGTGTAAGTTAGAGCTGAGAATAGGACAAAGAAGAGGAAGGAGAGATAGTGCATGATCTGTGACCCATTTGTTAGGTTACTACTCCAGCATTCACCTGATGTTGGTCAGAGAAACCATGGAAAACTATCAATCAAAGCAGCTGGTCGCTAGAATTCTCCTCCATACAGTGTCTGTTGTCAACCTAGCTATGAAGCTAGTGTTGAAAATCCCACCATCATTGGGGCTCAAACTCTAGGACCTCCCAGTCAGAGACACTGCAGGGACACTGAAGTGGTTTCAGAGGCATACATCTCACCAGTTTGTAATGTGTGTGGTTCTCGTCTTTTAAAAGACAGGGTATTTAGTAGCTGTAGTAGTAGTAGTAGTAGTAGTTTAGTAGATGTCACTACTTTTAACTGACATCCTAGCTGAGTGGAAAAGTTATACGAATAATTTGTATCTGTGAGATAAACTGTGCTTACGAACCTAACATAATACATTTTATCAAAATCCATGAAAATTCGTTACAAAAACATTTTTTAAATAAATTGTGCAAGAAAGGTGAAGTAAAAACAGTTAAATATGCTAAAAAGAAAAACAGTTACTGAAAGAGAAGAAAAGTACGTGATAGTTTCCTTTCCTGTGGAAATTGGAAGACAAAAGCTTCAAAGGATGATGTTCTTAAAATATGTGTAATGTAATTTCACTTGTGCAATAGGAAGTGGTTTGATAGTTGTTTGTTGCCTCTTATAGCTATTACTAGAGTTTCTCAAACTTTTAAACCACTGCACAAGTAGAGAAAGAATATGTATTTCCCAGAAACAGCACACCTACTCGTGTCACTTTGGAACCGTACCGACTGCAAGGTTAACAAGATCTAAAATTTTAATTTTATATATAATTATGTTTGTGATCTCCAGGCTTTAACATTTTGTTTAATACTTTCATACCTATCAACTGAACTGAGTGAGATCTAAAATGCCAATTGATGTAATTGTCTGTCATTATGGCTAAAAATAAAAGTACATGTGACATGAAACCATTCAAAATCATAAGATATTATGAAAGTCAATTTATGAATGGGCATGAAATTATTCTTTGATTTCTACTAGCAGAGAGCCAGCCCATTAAGATCTTGGCTTTGGACTATCGTTGAATTTTGAATATTATCAATCACTTCTGAAATTTTGCCCATAACATCCTTTTTCCTAATAGAATTCTTTGACATCATGCCTGTTTAGATGTAGAATAGCAGCTTAAAAGACTCTCCACAGAAATTATATTAAAAATATTCATTTGTACAAATACTCTACCCTCAATCAAAATAGATTTCATTTCCTTAGTGCTGTACCAAGAAAATGATGTACGACCTTTCAACGGTACTTTTATTTTCAGTATTTACTGTAATAGATTATAATGGCATTGTGTTTGGCACAAAAGTAAGAAAGTTCAACATTTGAACATTTGGTATTATTAATGAAGCATGAAACAATTAGCTTTTTTCACTCTCTGATTTTTCAAGTTAACGTTATTCACAAGAGTTACTTATATTGAAGACAAAGCACATTCTATGAACATATTGATTGTTGTAAAAGTTCTTATAAAACACCTTCTACAAAACAAATGTGCAAAAAATTATGCACAAAAACATATATTCAATTTCACAATAGTACAATGTGGACTGAACAAAATAACTATTCAGAAGCTCTTAGGAATGAATTAGTGAGCAATACGTTCAAAATTCCCTACTGAAAAGTTTTTATAACAGTTATAGCTTATATAATAAAACAACACTAGATTTTACAGCAATTTGAATGTCTTTATTACACAGCTTAAAGCTCTGCAGATGTAAAAAATTGTGTTGCTTTAATTTAGGAAATCATTCTTATATTACTATTGCTTTGGATACTCTACAGTTATACCACAGTTACTCTTCGGTCGAATACATTGTATAAAAAGTATATAAATAACAAAATATCACACTCACATCTCGTAAAACATTTACACTAAATGTCAAATTTCACAAATAAAATAACAGAACAAGCAACAATGTCATTTCTTGTAACCACACTCACCACAAGCACATCTTGAAGACACACTTTTTCAAAACAGATAATGTCATATTCTTAAAAAAATTTATCCTGATCTAAATCCATCCGAATATGACCATTTGCTAAACTATGACTGTTTCTCTTTATTGTCGCTGTTTCATATTCACTAGGTTTTGTAAAAAGCTTTGGTGTTCCACTACCAGCTGATTTTCCACCACTACTCGAACATGTACTACTTGTGACTGGTGAAGAAGTTCTTCTAGCATGTGAACCCACTTCTTTCAATGGAACAGTCACATATGGATTCTGTTTTGAAGAAATATAATGTGGACTACCAGGAACCCTTGACCTTTGCTGTCTAAATAAAAAGTAGCAAAACAGTGCAGCAAGAACAGTTCCTGCTGTAAAGGCTGCTGCACACGACCCCAAAACAACAGGAATAGGTATAGAGGAGGCTGCATCTGCATCTAAGCTGCTTGGGATAGCCAAATCATTTATCTCTGAAAATTCAATCCAATAATGAAATTAAATTAGAAACATTTGTAAATAATTCTGTATCATTTCATTACACCTACATTTTCAATTATAAAATTGTACATCACAGTAGTGACATTAGAGATAACAAAGGAAGACACCATAGCTCAATTGATTTTTCATTTATAAAATTAAGAGTTAATGTGAACTTTTAGGAGTGAATATCAATAAGTGATATTAATATCAATATCATTAAATATCAATAAGTGAATATATTTAACTTCAAAGATCTTTAATATCATACCTCTTCCATCATCAATACACATACGCGTTTCCATATCCAAGCCTTGGCAATAATGTTCATCTGGTTTGGAAATTGGCACTTTCTTTGTCGATGTTGCATGCCATTAGCATCACATAATGACCATACTGTCCATGATTCCCAACCACGTAAGGCTAAAAATCAAACAAAAGTTAATAACCAATTTGCTTAAGCAAAGAACCTCATTAATCAAAATTACTCTTTCAGCTCATTATACTGAAGTAGCGAAAATTTAACGTAACCTAGCCTTCACTTACAAAACACGTACTAAATAAATTTCAGTGAAATTTGTCTTAAGCGGACTCTAATGTTTCCTGCAAAACTTGGCGGTTAATAGAGATTATTGTCCAAATAATATTTGTCTTCTTGACGGCTAGTGGCTGACAGGGGAGTGGGTGTTCCATTATCCAATCACAGGCTTCAAGTTCTGATGATGTCATTACAGAGTTGCTGATGCTTATTAAGAAAAAAATACATCTTACAGCATGTAGTAACTGAAAACTGAAGAGCACCACGTGGTGCCATTACTTGTTTGATTATGCGCCGACTGTGCGGTTCTCTGTCATCTACTATTGAGTGCTCTCATTGCAATTTGTTTCTTGTTACTGTTGCTATTATGATCAGACGCAAGAACAACCACATGTCAGCCGGCCAAGTAAATGGCAAGATCTACCCATCCCCAGTTGTCAAGTAGACCGAAATATTATTCGTACATTGATCAAAGTTATGAGGTTACTAGAAGAGTACACCAAGTCTAATTATGCTAATTACTATAAAATAATATATGCTCCCAATACTACATACTGAATTACCTTGAACTACAAAACACTACTTCAACAAACAATTCTTGTATTATAAAATATAGCAAATCTATTCATGCTTGGATTTTACACATTTGTTCACAAAAAAATCCTTGCAGAGTTGTTTGTTTGACAAGTTTGCATCTCATTTTAGTGGCACTGTTTCAAAACTTTCAATAGTGTGCCCTTTATTTTTTATAATTTTATTAATTTGTCTCCTTTCACTCTTAAAAATGTCAATAAGTTTTCATGCTAAAACCTGTTTCTCATTTTCTAGGATTACTTGCCTCCCCTTGCCAGTGTTAAACACTTGTCACTCATTCTCTTGCAAAACATTTTCCATTATCTCTGTATTTGAACTCATAAGCAAAATAAATATCAAAATGCACTTCTATTTCTGTGAGAAGATTTGGTCAATGTAGGAGTTTACGAATTACCTTCAGATCATTCATTACACTCAAATTCAATGATTTTAAGCAACACATATGAAATCTTAATAGCAAGATAGTTATTTCCTACTCATTTATTTTAAATCTAAATTCATTATATTATATTGTCATAGAAATGCTTACATTCACAACTAGCAACTTCACAATGTTCCTGACCTACTGATGGACCATCACAATTAGCACCACGATGCATATGATTTCCTGCCATCAAACAGTGACGAGTCCGCTGCCGAATTCCTTGGCCACAGGACACAGAACACTCAGACCACTCCGACCAACAGCTCCATTCAGCTGAAAAGGAGAGACAACTTTCTCTTTCATGTCTTCATAAAAAGAAGTATCATATTAATATCTTACTCAGTACGAATAAAGACTAATGAGAAACATTAAGGCTCATTTTTGTATAAAAGAAATACTTCCATTTACCACAAACAACTTGTGTACTGAAAAAAGCCAATGAATCCCCATCTCTCCCATAGTAAAGAAACACTGATAAACTTTTTTTAAATTCACTTTTTTTAAAACACTTTTTTTATATTCTGGCCCTCAAGAAAATGTGCGCAGATAAATTTCTTTCCCCACACGTCATATACAGTGTTTACTGTTTTTTGACAAATAAATATAAATATAAATATAACTTCCCCAACCAAATCCAGAGATTTTCCCTGCTTTTATTCTACGTTCTTTATTTCGAGTAAATCTTTAAAAATTCAATTGAATTCAATGTATCATTTTACGTGGCAAGATTCAGGCCATGAGGCCTGCTCTGCCATCTGATCATACAAATTTTGCAACACTCCTTTCACCATTTAGCGGAGAAAGAAGGTGTCAGGCGGACGACAAAACAGCTGATTTTAAATTTAGCTCAGAGGCTTCTTTAACGCTCGAAGATCTTTTACGTGCAGTAAACCTACAACATGGAACAGACACCTTTACTTGCCTTCTGAGAAAAGGCATATGAAGGATATTTTCACCCTTAAAAATCCAAGGCTTCAATCGGATTTGAACCCGCAAACTTGGGTACAACAGTTCGACATGTTAACCGTTATACCACAAAATTCTTTGTTGTGAACCTAATCTTTGTTCTTATGTTCACAACAAAGAATGTAAACATACACCAACATTAGTTATTATCAGAATTTTGTAATATGAGAAAAGCAAATTCATTTATAAAAGGCACTTCACTAGGAGACAAAGTATCTGACAGTACAGTTTTACAGGCCCACCATTCCTACGATCCAATTCACAGAATTTAAAACTTGTTGGTTGGCTGTGCATTTTTTTCTTTCTCATTAAGTATTTGTGGATTATATTACCAAATGGTATGCCAATAATGCTAATTTAACTTAATTAACAGATATCTCGGAAAAATGTAGCTCATTACTGGAGACTGTCAGCAAAAGACTTTTTTTATCAATACAATACTCAGAATATGTGACGAAGTTTACAAAGAAGAAACAAATCTCATTGTATTGTCACAAACATATGTAAAATATTCAACTGTAGAAGCAATGACAGGAAACAGTGACAAGAAATTATACTTTTTGTTTTCAAGCACAGATAACAGGATGTAGATATATTTTTGACTAATCTTACACCACATTCCAGAAGAAAAATCAAACAAATGAACATTTTGAAGTAACTTTTTCTGGTGCTGAATACTACTGAGTGATGCAATTATAGCTTTGAAACTAAAAAATTTCAAAAACGAAATCTGTGGTATTTCCCTCTCCATTTGTAATCTCATGTTTGACCTACAAGTAACACTATCTTCCAGAGTAATCTAAAATACTGCCATCAGCTTTGCTCTAATTTTAACAAATTATAAAAGATTTCCACTCAATGTTTCTGTTGGATCATGTTAAATTATGACTGTGATCCCAATGAGTCAGCCTGAAAAGGATTACTTAAATCAGACAAGAATGAATGGATCAAAAGTAAATATGATGTTGGAAGTTGCACTACTTAAAATAAATAAATAAATAAAAACACGAAAAAATATGATGGAAGAGAAAAGTTGATATCACAACACAAACCTATTTAATGAAAATGCATTGAAGTTGGAGAGCATTTCATGTCCACACTCAAAAGTGTAATCAATACTTTGCAACAAAACCATCTAAGGACTTCTAACTTTTCAGAGTAAATGATTTTTTAAAGTAAATGACAAAATATTATTTCTCACTGGAGGAAGATTCTACACAATTCCTCAGAATAACCAATGTTACAAACTTCTAGGGCATGTAAAAAGTTTGAAAATGATCACTTTTTCCCAAGGAACATATAGTGGAAAATTTCATATTACAGAGTTACAATGTTATATATGTCCTTGAATGTTAGGCCATAACATTGCATAAATACTATCTTAACGTTCTATCCAATACCACTGAATCAATATAATGGAATCAAGATGTTAAAGAGTTTGAAACTTATTAACAGAAGAATCTTAATAGGTTGGCAGTTACCATGATCAGAGACCAGTCTGATGGATAGAAAATGCACTGAACCGAATTATTCAACCCATTTACCTTTGCCAATGACAGAACTATTCGACAACTCACAGGAAAACACAAAACTCCAATTTTTAATGTTGATTTGATATCATCCATTCTACTACATCAAAGACTGTACATTTGAAATACAGCAAAACATGGTTGACCGAGACCCCATTATAAGAAAATCCCGCTTGTAAGAGACAAAATTCCATTCCTCCAGGTGTCTCCTACAAAAGGGTTTTTCTGTACCTTAAAGACTTTCTAATTGTTATTCATAAAAATAGGAATCAGTGTTTTGTTTGTTCTTCTTCCTTTTGATTTTACTATTTTTCTCACACCTGTGTTTTTTGTTGTTGTTTTTTATCATGCATTTCCTAGTTTTTATTTTCTATTTAATTTCTGTTAAAATGTCTTCATTCTACAAATAAGCATCTTTTGTATCTACTCAAACCCTCTCAACATCTTTACTGCTGAGAAAATAAGTAAGTGCTACTTTAGAACTTACTGAATATGTTCTGCTCACAAATTTACTAATTTTAAAGAACAAGATTCTATCATACTCATTCTCTCTTTGGTAATTGCTAAACTAAAATTCAAAGGAATTGTATATTAAATTTTGCCTGAATGAGCTTTTATCTTCTTTCATACAATTTATGGCATGATGCCATAATTACAAGCCCAACAGGCTACCATAGTCTCCCTAAAGTAAGAGGTGATGTAATTGTGAACTCTTAAAAACATAATATTTCACATGCATCTCTGTAAATGAGATTGAATATTTGAATATTTGTGCATGTTTGCATTTGATTACATACGTGCACATACATTCATCAAAGCATTTGCAATGGTACATGCAATGGTGCAGTAGGTGGATGGAGTGAATAAATGAATAGTTTAAAATAAGAATGTAACAGATCCAGCATGAATAAATATGAATGCCTGAATTTTAAAAAGAATAAAAAGTATTAATTCACTCTACCTGCATCTTTGTCAAGTTTGAAATAAAATTACTAATAATATAGATATACGATTTCTTGAACTGAATGTAATAATTGATTTAGTTATAAACAATTATAAGGCATATTGGAAAATTATTTTATAATAGTTTCCTTTGTAATGCATTATAAATAACTTTATCTTCACAAAACATTTAGAAAAACTAACTACCAATACTACATTGTCAAGAGCATCAGAAAGGTAACATTCACTACCTTTTCCATTTCATTATTTTCATATGAAATATTCTGTAATTAAGGGGTGTGTACCTAAGGAGTTGCTGTAATTTGAGGCAAAGTTAATTTTTTTCACTTTGCCCTAAATTTAAACATAAAAACAAGCTGAAAGCTCAATGAAACAAGATTGGACTTAAGTAACTCATGCTAGTATGATGTTGAATTTTTAAATGGCAATCACATAGTTTTCGCATACTTTGAGAACTTTTGAGTGTAACTTTCTTATTATTCTTCATAATGTACCTAATTTCATCTTGATTTTCTCTCATATTTTAATTTTTTAATATTTTGCAAGTAATATACACAAGTTCACTTTCAATACAATAATTTTCACACCATATCTGAAGATGAGAACATATAAGATCCCAAAATGTTGTATGTGAATATGTTAAAAAACAAATGGTTATTTAAATCTGTACTGTTGTATATTGATTGTCCAAAATGTTTGTATATACACATTTTTGGATCAGGACACATCAGCCTCTTGAACTCTGCAGTGCCCTGCCCTCCCTGACACTCACAAGTCTTCATTGTCCATGGATTCCTGGGACAATGGAATGTCCCTCATCCTGTACAATATCCATTCTACTTGGTGTCGGCTTGGGAACCACCCAATCTTTGGCTTTCAGAGATCATCTCCCTCTTAATTTTCATGCTTCAGAGGAGCTCTGAAGATATCCCATGAGGTCATCTCAGCTAAGTTTGCCCATAACAAGTAGCAGGTACCTGTCTATCAAGCTTGTAGGCTGATGCACAGTGTTTGGGTCTGTCCCATCATGCCACAATGCAAAGGGAATCAGGAACAACACAGTCCAAGTGTAAAGTACGCATGCTCCTATGCCACCCGCACAGATCAGGAATGAAATGATATTATTGGAAGGGTGATTGATGTGTGATGGGAAAGGTTGGTGGGAAAGTTAATCATGCCACAATTCAGGTAAGCAATCATGTCTACCTGGGACTCAAACCCGCAACCCTCTGAACTAAGCTCACTACTGCCCTTGTGCCTTAACAATCTCGTCTACTGGGCTGTCAATTGTCCATAATAGAAGGAATCATTAATGATACGGAATGAATTCTTAAAATGTGCCTAATTTTAATATTAAAAATTATATGTTGATATTATAATACATTTCTACTTAAAACTTCTTTTAATTATCACAATTGAACAAATAAAACATTATTACAATTATTAGGAGTTTTCAAATGGACCCCCTCCATATCATTACTCAGATAATGGAGGCTCATCAGTACCCTTTTCTTTATTACATTAAATTCCCATTGGTGTTTTCTTTGATATTCCTGCTCTTCGACAATACACCACCAAGCTTTGATGTAGATGAAGCTTAAATAACAAGTAAGGCATTGCTAGCAGTAAACGTTACATTCACAACTCAAAATATTGATATAGAAGCAACACCAATGCCAACTACTGTATGATATATATTATCATATGATTATACTTTCTTAATTTATCAATATTTCAATAGTTTTGTTAATCTACCACTATAAATAGTTATAGGTGGGTAACCAAAAAAGGTGTATGTACCTTGTCTAAAAAGGAATGTTTTTCAGACTTGCCTTTTACCACCCTTGGTTCTGCTACATTCTGCCTCACCTTAAGTGGTAAACCACACTTTTAAAAAACATTTACTCTGGGGCCCAAGAAACTATTAAGTTAAAATTAAAGAAAAAAAGAAAGTTATACTCAATACTTTTTCAATGCACAAACAAAATTTAAAAACTCAACCTCTTGCTGGTATGGGTTTCTGAATACCAAATTCAATTTTTAGAGCATCTATCTTGTATCTATGTTAACCAAACATAGGCACCCTTGATGTGGCTAAAAGAAAGGAGCAATAGGGCAGTAGCACATTCTGTCAAGTCAACTAAAACCTTTCAAATAATTGTTTTAACACAAAGTATTTAATCCTCTTGCATTAAAAGATAAATGACAAAATTAAGGCAAACAATAGTGTTTGTACACCCACCATTGTTCCAGAGAACTAAATAATATTACATTACATTCTTCTTGGTCACATATGTGCTACATATAATGCTACTTAATCAAAAAAGTTAATTTTTTTTAATGGCATTTTTACAGATAAGTCTCTGAAAAAGTTATTGGTGGTGCTGTCAGTTCATCAGTCTGTCTGTCCGAATCTGAAATGCTAAAATCTATTGTGACAAAATGAGTGAAGTCTTATCCTGGTTTTCCTGCTCAAAAATTATCAGCTTTTATATTTTACTAGCATGATGCAGCTTTCATAGCTGAATAATATGGATGTCTCATCTTATTTCCAATGAAACTTTGTTCCTTGTCTGTTTCATTCATTTTAGAATCAGTTTCCCCTCGCCCAGAAAAAAACTGCAGGTTGTCATGCATTTGTATTCATGCAATCGTGTTTCATGCTAACTAAAATATTATATTATTATGTTCTTTAGGCTGTGTTCTCTGATGCAACATTCAAATAATTCAATCAATTCTGAGGCTCAAAGCCTGTATTCTTGCAGCTACCATGTTCCAGTGTAATTTTTGCAAGCAATGTAGTGCAGACATATGATAAATGCTCTTAGCATTATCAGAGCAAAGGCAATGTCCATAATAGTTGCAAATGGCATTCTGCTTGGCACTGACATAATTTTAATTTCCACTGACCTTTCACTACACTTTTTTAGTTTTCATTTCGCTGAGGATGATTATTTCAGCAAACATTCTAAATAAACCACTGCAACAAACAGAATTAACATTGGAGAGAATTTTCTTCTCCATCTTTTCCATGGCCAAAATCCAGGTACTGGCTGTTCTATTTCCAAGAATAATAATGTGCAGTCAAAATTTCATAAAGCCTTTCAAATTTCTTCTAAGCAGGTCAACTTCATTTCCTAGTTGTTTTTTCACAGAGAATCTTGAAATAATTACAATTATTCCACTTCTAATGGTATTGAATCCAAATTCATTAATTGCAAACTCAGGTAGAGATATTTTTTCTGCAGTCAAAATCATGAAATAAAAAAGAAATTAGCTCCAAGAGGAAAGAAACACACTGCCTTTGAATGATGGATGAAAATGAACTCTTAAACACCTAAAAATAGCAAATACATAATTTATTGAGAATGAATTCAATATGTCCATTTGAAATATAACAAATATTTCCCATTAAGTCATTCTCAAATGAAAAATTGTGATTAATCAATGATATACATGAAACCAAATCAATACATTATAAGTATCAGATTTTATAAATTGAAATTGTCCTTTGTTCCATAAGCAATTAACTTTTAATAGGGAGCTAAAATATTTTGCAAAAGTATTTTGAAAACTTTTCTAGGATTTCTAGGAAAAAAAGATAAACTGTTTAATATGAGAGCTTCTTGTTATGCATATTAATGTGTTAAATAAGTAAGTTTTTTAAACCCAAAGCCAAGATTTTAAGAAAATAATGAGAGAAAAAGACAGATTTCCCATACTGATGTTAGTTAATATCAAATACATGTCTTACGCTCATTGTATTGTACTCTGCACTATGATTTTCAAAAACAAATTGTTTGCATTAGCACTTTTTTAAAAAAATAGTCTCTTGCAGTGAAAATAAATTACTTTCTGTTTAAAAATTTAGAAATTATAAATCAAATACATATGTAACGATAATAACACCTCATTGAGAAACTTTAAACCAAAAGCGGTTCAAAAACATCCCTATACATTCAGAGCAATGGCCAATTGCTGGATGGCTAAAGTCATTCCCAAAAGCTCTTGGAGATAAGTCAGTTTTATGTTCCAATAATTATTAATGTTAAAAATTTTAAATAAAAATCATTAGTTCATTGTTTTACTTTAAAGTTTATAATTTAAAATTTTAATAGAACTATCGAAGAAGTGAAAATACAAACCATTGCATTTATGAGTGTTGCACTGTCGTGACATATGTGACAACCCCTCACATTTTTCTGGACCATTACAAAAACGCGATCTGAATTGCTGTCCACCACCACAGTCAGCAGAGCACGATGACCAACTTGACCACTCTGACCATCTTTCATCAGGATCACTCTGTCCTTCTATAAATAACAAAATATTAAAGAATGAGATATCAGTTAAATAATGAAGGAATCTAGTTCAAGTGTCATGCGAATTTAAAAGGACGTGAAATACAAAAAAAGAATGATGGAATTCTCTCACATTTAAGTGATTTTCTCAAAAAAATTTGGAAAATTCTCACATTTACAAAGCAATAATTTTCCTCTACTTTTCCAAAACAGAAAATTCAGAAAAATCTCTACATGCAAACATGCTTTCATACATTTAAAAAACCTCATGCTCATTCTCTTTTTCATTCCTAAAACCCTTCAGTAATGTTCATTCGTATCCAAAATTCAATGATCCAGAGTTGCAGATAGAAGTGAGGATACTAACTTAATCCAGGTAAGGTGGCAGAAGAATTATTGTTTCAAATCTCACCCCAAAAATTGAAAAATATAAGAACATATCTTTGAGCCTATAAAAAAATTATAGGAAAAGTTGCCTGTTATTTAAATTATATTTCTTTTAGAACATGTCTATTATAGTACTAATTTTTTCAAGATGTTAAAGGAACAAGTAAATATACTCTTTCCTAAGTAATACCAAGTCATTTTAATCCTACATTTCCCAATTCTTGTTT
Organism: Acheta domesticus; assembly: GCA_031308135.1. NCBI lineage: Eukaryota > Metazoa > Arthropoda > Insecta > Orthoptera > Gryllidae > Acheta > Acheta domesticus. The sequence goes on along the minus strand of JAHLJT010008446.1, from coordinate 127,692,568 downwards.
CTACCAAAGGATCCAGCCACGAAATATGGTCAAAATTGTCTCCAAGTGAAATGAAATAAAATATTTTGAATAAAAATAATGACCCAAAACAAAAATCTTTCAACTAGTTTCCATCTCATTAACTCTACCTATGTAACAAAAGGGTGTTTAAAAATGTATAAATTTTTCAGTGCCTTTACACTAAGAATTTTTGGAAATAAAAATAACTTCCTTGAAAACCTCTCCTTAATCATTTTAACCCAAATTTTATTTTATTTTTATTATTTTTGAAAAATTGTAAATGAAGGTATAATAGTAGTTTCATATTTCTCCAGAGGGTACAATAAGTACAAAAAATTTTCTTTCAATTGAAAAAGTAGTTTCTTATTTTCCATTACTTTAACATAAAAATTGGCACATATTTCTTTTAGAGGTCACTAAATATGAATAAAGTGTCAAAATCTTCTTTTCAGAGTTGATGGCTGTCAATATAAGTCAAATTACTGGGTTCTACTCCATGAAACTGTCTGACGCATGATACTGGATTTTCAACGCCCGCAGAGCCCCACAGTGTGCTCGCAACTGTACTCACTTTTCACACAAAATAAAAGTAAAATACACAACTAGCAACTATTTTAATATTATAAGAATATTTAGTGATCCCCACATATGAGTATCAATTTTTATATTTTTATTTCAAAACAATCTAAATATAAAGACACTAAAAAATTAAAATATTCTTGGTTATGTACACATGGTGGGTAAGGGTTAGGTGGTTCCAAACTAGTTCAAAAAATGATATTTTTGGCAAGAATGATGGCTCTAAAAAATGTTTTTCTTCATTTTGGCTGAGGATAGTTTTCCCCCAGCTAGTTTTCCCACAGCTAGCTTACCTGGCTAAAATCTTTGTAATATATTTAAATGCTAATTATTTTAAAGGCAAGCGTTCATTACATATTGTAAATCAGTACACTGTTTTTTCAGTCAAAAACATATCCAAGCAGTAGTTATAGTTAATAGTGTTAGTTTCCCTCATGTTGAAATGTTAAGTGTATTATCAGATTCTGTTAAAAGTGAATGTAAGAAGCCAAATCTTCCTTTTATCTTCTGTATCCAACACCTTAAAATTGTATTATGTTAGTATAAGTGTCATTATAATATAATACATATAAAGTATATGTGTATTGTATTATTTTTAGTTGCAAAATTCAAGGTTCATAAAGTCACTTAAAAAGATGTGCACTAAAAAGGTAACTATGGAAATTAGACAACTTGTTCATGAAATACAAGTTTCTCTGAGTTTGTGTCTCATATCACTGAAATATCACTACACTGTTCTCAAAATTGAGATTTACTCAATTAATATCTCTTGGTCAACTGATAATTTGCCATATGCATCAATCAAGTGCAAGTTGCATTGGCAAACATTAAAAGCTGAATTCCCCCACCTCATATCTTAAGTCAATCGCATGCCAAAAATGATGAATGTGTGTATCCAGAATGCTTGCAAACTGCCCTTTTAGTAGAATATTCAATTATTAATATCACGTTAAAGAAAATTTTAACTATGTGCTGCATTTTATTCCCTACAAATTGTTTTATATATTTTGTTGATCTGTACCACTAAGTTTAATCTATGCCCAAAAAGGAGAATGTGTCCGAAACAACATAAAAAATTACACAGGTAGAGCAACATGGCTCTTTAACAGTAGCTAGGATCCAGAGGAAACAAAGGAGAAAAAATGGATTATTTATAGTATAATTATATACACAATCTTTGTTATAATCAAAATTTGTGGGGCATTCAATGATAAATCAAAGAAATCTGCACAGCTGCATCAAGAAAGGAAGAGCTGTTGTAGTCTTTTCAATGCTTCTCAGTTCTTCACAACAATTCTTCAATATTACATTATAAATAGCTGGGTAGATTACTATGATAAAAACATGCAAATTACTTAACAATAAGAAAACAGAGCATTGGCAGTTGGCAGTTTTTATGGAATAGTAAACATATCTGGTGTCAATACCCATGATTTGTACAACTGCTTTCGGGACTACACACCACTACAAAGAAATTCATTATTGAAAACTTGCTTTAACATAATGAAGCCTCATGTACTGTTATCTCATAAAGAGAACTAACAACTAAAAGGTTCATTAAGCAAAACTAAAAATAAAAGGAGAAAATTCTATCTGTTAACAGAGTTTGTATCTGTAAATGTCATGTTCATCAATCCAAGATTACATAAGAAAATTATGCAACGGGAAGTTTTTCATTCAAGTATGCTAAGCAAGTCATAAAGCAAACATATTCTCGTTCAGATTAATCCATGCTCAAAAGTTTCCTCAACAGAAATTTCTCTGGAATATTAATTTTTGCAATGTTATAGTCAACAAATCCATAAAATAAAACTGAAAATTTCTCTTCTTTCCTTGGTTGTAGTGTCCAAATAATGTGATTTGCAAAAAAAGACAGGGAACATGATACAGTATCATGTTCCACACAAGATTTAAATGATAATATATTATTTACAATCACCATGAATGTGTGCACACTAATGTGACCAAAATATTCAAAACCTGAGAAGGGTGTACATTGTACAAACATCTTAATACTGACAGGTAACAACTCACTGCTACATTTGAAATGAAAATTATTTTAGATCATGTCTGCTATGACTTAATTCCTTTGATAATGACTGTTTATAATTAGAGTATTTCTCATGTTTACAATCATTCTCTAATAGAAAGTGTCTATAAAACACCATAACAATGATTTTAAAATAATTTCATAATGAAAATTAGGGCAATAATATTACTGAAATGGTTACACATGCATGCAGTCTTTTGCACTATTAATTTATCTTGTGATTTACTGAACATATATTACCAATACATACCTATTTTTAGGCAATTGGCATTAGAATGACATATTCTCTCTTCTTCTTTAGTTTGAGTGATTCTGATAGTTGCAACATCTACAGGAGCTCTACACATAAAACGATATCTTCGTTCCACGTATCCATTTCCAGACGGGGTGTTATTAACTTGCAACCAAGGTGTCCATGAAGAATATTTCTTTCCTTCTGGGCAAGGTTGCATATTACAAGTTTCATAGCTAAGATGACATCCTTGACAATCTTGTCCTCCATTTTCAGGAGGGGGACTGTCACACACACGACGTCGTACACGAAATCCACCCCCGCATGCTTGAGAACAGGTATTCCACTCGCCCCACTCTCCCCATTGTCCATCACGTGGTGGAGGTGTGAGCACTGCAAGAAAGGATCTTCAGATAGAGACCAATTAAAATTTGTAAAAATTATAATGTGAAACTGAATATTTTCATTAGAAATTAAAAATTAACAATTACAAAAACAATCTGACAATTTAAAGGAATATTTGTAAGATGTGAAATAAACAATTTTTAGAGTATTTTATCCATACAATTTCAAAGTAACCAAACATTTAATTACATTATATTTGAACTACCCTTTTCTCATTAATAATTTACAACACAATTAGCCAGATTGCAAGTATATAAAATGAATTAGTATAAAAAGCAACATTTTCTAATTAAATGTGAGCTATCCTGGTTGGATGAGGCAACTGGAAAGAGTACCATTTAAGAGATTTGCAATCAGAGAGACACATTCTTGGCTAAAAGACCGTTTTCAAAAAATTGAAGGTGTTAAAAATGAGGGTAAAATGTTTTCCTTTCAGCCAAGGATGGATAATCTCCTTTTTATCAAACATAAATATATGGTCTCTAGCCACAGAACCCTCCAACCCTCAGTGTGTACCACTGAGTCTCTGTACGAAGGGTCTTAAGTACAAATCTCACTCAAGACAAATGCTTGTCTTCCACAGATAGCTGTCTTTCATGTGTGCTGTGTTTCTGAGAACCTCCTGGTCTGTTGCCCTCATGACCCAGGAAATGAGTCAGTGTCTAATTTGTTTGAGGAACACACTTAAAGGGGATAACTAGGATAAGCTGGGAAAATCCTTTATAATAAACCTTCAGAAAATTAACATGAAAACTACCTGGGCAAGGTGGATTGGATGTGCAGTAGATTTCACTACGATCCTGGCCAACACACACACGTCCACCATGAGCTGGAGCAGGATTACCACATGTCCTTCTTTTTGTCTTCACAGCAGTGCCACACGTTTGCGAACAAGCAGACCATGCTGACCAGGATGTCCAACCTCCATGAACAGTGCAGTTTGTAACCCTCATGGACATGCCCTTGCAAGAAATCCCTCCGTTTTGAGGTGCAGGGTTGTTACACTGACGAGTACTACACAAACATTTGTCATGGTCTGATAAACTTCCTTCATTATCATTGAGATGAGTGCATGGAGACCAATTAGACCAACTACTCCAGCCACCATCAACTGTAACAGTAAACAATAAGAAGTAGAGATGATGTTAAAGATGTGCATTATCTTCATTCTAAAATATCACAAAATAAAATGAAAGATATTAAAACAAAGCAAAATTTTAGAAATAAAGTACTCCTTCAATTCTATATAAATTGTTGATAATGCTCATTTGCCATCATACAATGAATCATCTTACTAGTTCAGCTGTTATTTTTATTTGTAAAATTATAATTTTAAATGAAAACCTTTATTCCAAGTCAAAATAAATGTGAAATGTAAGTCATCAATTTTCAGATAACTTGTAGCCTATCTAATTTGTATCTTTGAAAAATTATTTCAAAAATTTCTCACTTTCTTTAGCTCAAGGAAAATCATTAAGAATGGAAAGTTATAGTTGTTTCTCCAAATTAACACAGAAATGCATTTCCATCATCATTGAGCTCTGCTGCAGATTTCGGCATCATTCTGCTCTTCTGCAGATTCCATTCTTTTCTGTCCATTGCTTTCTTCTTCAGCTCATTATGTTTTCCTTCTTCCTCAAGATGGTCTATTATTTGCCTCCTACCTCTTCTCTTCCCTCTCACATAGCCCATTTTTGCTATTGCTAATAAGCTTTCTTTCTTTCTTTCTAAAAATACTTCCTATCCAGTTTCTCTTTCCTTTGGGGCCGTCCACAAATTACATAATGCAAATTTCAAGTATTTCAAAACCCCACCTCCCTCCTGTAATGCACTTCCCTACCTCCATGTAACACAGTGTAACGCTGCCTCAGACCCCCTCCCTCTCCCTTTAGGCATAACGTAATTTATGGATGACCTTTTATCTTATTTTGCACAATAAATTTTTTCCTCATTTACATACTTTAGAGCACCTTTATTTGCCTTATACATTTATTTCATTCTTTCCATCTGTTTCCAAACCCACATTCTAAATACTTGCAACTTTCTCTCACACATGTACCATCATACATGTCTCTGCTACATTTGAGAAGACACTTCAAAGTGTATAACTGTAGAGCCATTAAAAATATATTTTCGCTCTAATGATGGGAAGGGATTCCCACAACTGTTAAGAAACCGAACAAGGAAGAGAGGGTTGCTTGAAAATGGTAGTTTTCAAAAAATATTTAGAATGTTGTTTTATCAATTAAAATTTATGTTACAAATTGATTTTAACAAAGTATTGGACTGTAACATTTTCTAACAAGTATTATATTAGGAATATTAATAATCATCTCAGTACTCTTAATAAAGTCAAGAGACTCAAACTCAGTTTCTCAATACTCTTAATAAACATGAACATATCGTCTATAAATCTGATCTCTTTATATTCTTTCACAAGTATTCTGAAAATCTTTACCAAATATAAAGATATAACCTTCATAATTATGGCATTAATAAGTAGTCGGAAGTGTCAGGATACTGGGTATTTGACAAATTAATTAATTTAACATTTTATTGCATAAAAAAACTACTTAGTACCAGGCCTATAAAATATAATGTGCAGTTTAGTTCCTGGCTGTTAGAAGTTGGGTTCCAATAGGAAGCTATTTTCACATTTAAACAATGATTTACAAACTGTGAAAAGTTCGCAACGTCCAACAAATATACCATGTTTCTCTTGCTCCAGTCTCAATACTTTTCTCTTTAATGAGACTTTGGTCAATAATTCCCTCCACATACCCATTAAATAGGATGAGAGATGAACAGAACACTTGCCTCACTCCCTTCCTTAATTCAATTCAATTCACTTCATCTCCTTTTCTTTCATCCTTAATGCCAATCTGTCTGAAATATAGCTGGCTTCTAGGATCCTCATCCTTCCCCTCTAATCTTGTCCTTTTCATCATATCGATATTTAAATAATTCAAATTACATAATTACATATTTCAAAATACAAATTATACATCTTTTCTCTTTTCTAGATGCCTTAGTCTTACAGTTAGCAAAACTATGGTATCCCTGCGTTGCTTCTGAATCTGTTTCTTGTAACATTTATTAGCCACACTCACTTTTATTATCATTAAAAGCCTTCTAATTAGGATTCCTGACATCCTTAGTGTTATGAGAAATTAGGCTAATAATTCTATCTTCTTCACATTTCCTTGTGTCTTCTGTCAAGATATCATTATTATTTCCTGAAAGTCTTTCACCACACCCCTTAGTTGACGTGTATTAATATAATACTACAATTGACTTAATTCTTCTCCATTCAAATATTTTAAATTTCCCTTGGTATTTCATTTACTGCAACTGCAATCATTTTTCATCCCATCTAGAGCAATTATATTGCAATAATTTACAAGAAAATATAACTTGCCATTCCTCAATAAATTACATTCTTTACAGTAATGAATAACATGTTATAGTTAAGTATATACAATAAACCCTCATCAGCACAAACTTGCTTAATATGAATTTCGCCAAAATAACACAAACAAAATTTCAGTCCCAACAAGGGATTTCGGTAATATGGACATTTATAATATTCAGATAACACAAATTTTTATAATATGAACTCTTATTATTTTGGCCTCTTGTGATTTGTGTAAATGAGGGTTTACTGTAGTAACACTATAACATAGTAATAGTTGTTAATATTATCATGGTAGTTGTAATAGTTGTTAATATTAACATGTTATACATTTGTAGAGATTAACACACATAAACAACCCAGTTTTGTGACTGGTAGACTTCATATTTGTATCTAATATAGAACACATCATACACTTTCAAAATTGAATTTCAAGATTTAATCATATTTATTTACATATTAATACCTGGATGAGTAAGAACAGGGCACTGAGTTGAGTTCTGAAGCCAATACTTAGCCAAAGGATCTCCATCAGGTGCTGGAGTACACATTTCTTTTAAATTATTCCATCCACAATATGGATCCATAGCATTCAAACATGCAACCATACTTTTAAATCTGTTACAGTGATGAGCTGTTATTTGTAAAAGTGTGAAGTCTGCACCAACATACACTGAATTCTGAAAAAAATAAGATAAAATTATGTAGAATATTTAAAATTTAACAAAGAGTGAGCTTCAAAATTCTAACAAACTTGTAGTCAAAATTTGGAGTCAACAGTATAGTCAATAAGTATGGGATAAATTTTATTAGAGGTTTGTGAGAATAGGCATAAAGGAAAAACCTCCAAATTTGAAGAAGGGAGGACATATATTTTCAATCTATTTCAAAAAACTTACTTCACAATAAATATAATTAAATTATATAAATTAAATAAATTGTAATTAAATTGTATATAAGGTATATACAGTCTATAATTTATCAAAGCAGCATCACACTATCCAAACCTGAACACACCACAAATTAAGTACTAATTGACCACATACCCTGAAAGTCAAATTCTACTTTTAATAATGTACACATGTTCATTTCTTTAATTGAAATTTTATTTAACTGTTTATTGTTATTTTCAAATTAATTTGATTATAGCCTGTCACCAATGTTGGAAAATCTCTTGAAGCATGTAACAAGAAGCTGGTACAGTGCATCAGGAAAACCTCTCCGCAGTAGCACATTGCTGGTGAGAGTGCTATAGCAACAGAAATTATGTTGGTAGCACGAGCTGCAGCTTGCCACAAAAAAAAATTTAATTGCATTCTCACCACAATCATAACAGATGCAGAAAATGTTGCTCCCTTCACCTGTTTCCCAGTGATCTGGTTGCTACCAACATAAACACAATTTATAATAGACCCTGGCTTGGCTTGCTGTGGAGAGACTTTCCTGGTGCATGTTATAAAGGTTATAAAGGTTATGAGGCATATTATTTAAAAGCTTCTATTATTGAATTGTTTAATAATTAGAGAAGGTGTTCAGATGCAAAAACTGAGGAGAAAGTAAATGGATATAAAAATAATGGAAGCCAATAAGATGCCAGTATACTGAAAGACGTTTGTAGCCTCAGCCACAGTAAATTAAGAATATATTATAACATTATTCAATGATATATTATAACATCAGCATATATTATAATATTATTCAATGATCCAATAAGCAATCTCATATTTCCTAATGAACACAGAATCCATAAAATATTATTGTAGAAAAACAAGGCATAATTTTATTCCTTAAAAAATGGAACCTGTCAATGTACCATGAAGTCATTATTAATTTGAATAAAATGTGTGCCAATTCTCACCTAGTATTGTTTGTGGACCTCAAGGTTGAGGATAATTTCTGAAGAAAAAATGTTAATTTATAGATTAGAAAGCTTCCATTTGTTAAAGATAGAGAGAAAATCAATACATTTGTGAAAGTATACACATATTTGCTCATTCATACACATTCTTATAAATGCTTAATACTTAATAAATTTAATACCCACTGTTTCTTTCAGATAATGGAGTGTTTTTATTGGAGTAGGATAACTGTCTTCGAAAGGTTTCCAAATTTCCACCACACATGTTTCCATCGTACGAGGTAAAACCGATATTTTCTTTATCAAACCTCGTGAAGTAGCAACATACAACACATGAACAGATCTGAAACACATGAATTCATAGTAATTACAACATTGATGAAAACTCATCACTTACAATTAAAAGTTCATTAGGAAAAGGAATTATACATCATTATTAATTTTTTTATATTCATTCTTTGATGTTATTGCATACTCTTAGAAGGATTCTGATCTCAACTACTTAAAAATTTTAATGGGACAACAAAGAATTTCAATAAATTAAAATGATTAGTAAACATTTATTTTCACATCAAGATTATTTTAGATATATTATATTTACTGTACCTATGCAACTTCGTGGCCACTTGATCAACAGCAATATGAGTGAGTGTTTCCAGTTCACTTGTATAGAGTGGAGATAAAGTAAGAGGTTGCACAGCACTGTCCATTAATTGGTACAGAGATATATCTAATAGTTGGTGAGCATGAGGAGAACTTTGGCATTCGAGTAAACTTCTGTGTGGTATATGATGACGTTCCCATGCAGAGCCAGGTTTATCTTGATGTTTAAAGGGTCCTGAGAAGGCCAATGATATGGCACTCATGTTAAAAATGCAGATAGCAGAACCTGCTATACTATTACTGTAATAAAATAATGATTACATTAATTATGAATGAACAATACACTTTATCTATTTTGTTCAATACATTAAAAAATTGATTTATTACTATTTATCACATTAAAACTAAGTATTATTTTTCTTTCAATTCTTTCTATCATAAACACTTCCTAAAAAATTTTAATATACTTTACCTCGGGGTAGTAAAGGTTGCATAAATGAGCCCTTCTTCCTCTAAATAATACATTCCTTGAATCTCATCAAAATAAAATGGGTACTCTCCAGGAAGAGAACAATTAAGACGAGCTTTAACAAATGTCGTCCAATTTTCTTTAACATAAGTTGTCCTCCAGTATCGTTTTTGCAAACCCGGGCAATTCGGGAATATATGATCTATAAAAAAGTTCCTGTTATTATATCTTTACTGAGATACTTTTAAATCTTAAATCTTATTGATACGTTCATAACAATTAATTCATACTTTCTTGTATGTTAGTATATACAGAGTATACACACACTATGGAGAAAGTTATGCAATGTGACAATGTCCAACTTTTGACAGGATCCCTAACACCAGAAAAGTGTTGTTGTTGTTGTTTCAAACTGTCTGTCCATTTGTCCTGGTGTGAGTGCCTTCACTGTACACAGGTTTCTGCCAAAATAGTATTCCTCCCCTCGACCTGTTTGATCTTGATCTTATATTTTTTGGGTTGGACTTTACATGTTGCTCTTCATTTTCAAGAGTTTTTAAAAAATGGCTCCAGAAAGCAAAGTAGCAATAGGGCAAAGAACAAATAAATATGGTACTGTGGTAACTGAGGTCATTTTCATTAAAACCTCAGAAGTTTGACAGTAACAAATGTTCAATTTTTTTTACCCTCTCCTACAACAACATAATTGATGCTACACGTCTATTTTCTTAATGAAATTATTTCTTAATATCACCAGAAAACAAAAATTATGCCATGTAAATTTTTCAAAATTGGTATTGTTTCACACATAATTTTGAGTTAAATCATGACAATTTTCCAAAAATATGCTAACAATTTTTCTTGTTAACAGCTCTGATTTTTCTTTAAATGTTTTGCTCAAATAGAGCAAAGTGTGGTTATAAACATTGCATAGGTCCAATTTCTATTAAAATCTCTGAAATTTCAAAAGTTGAAAAAATTCAGTGTTTTTCAAACCTGGATACATTCAATACCAAAGGTAGAGATTTCTATTTTAAACTTTAATATAAGATCTTCAAATCATATCATGTACAGTATTTTCAAAATTTTATTGGTTTTTGTGTAATTCTGAGTTATATCATGACAATTTTGCATTTTAGGTGTTAGAATTACCAGAACATTAAGAATACATTTAAACAGGTGAAACAAATAAGAACTGTGGTAGTATGAGGGTAAGGATCTTGCTTTGGAAAACTGAGCACTCAAGTTAAAATCACAGTCCAGATGTTTGGAACTTTTGGTAAGAATACACCACAATGCACTGTGATGGCAAAAATGCAATTATTATCATAAATTTTGAATTTCTAAAAATAGTTTTATGAATTTCTTCACTTCATTTTTGAAGAGATGGCTCAGCCGTTTGTAGGATACAATTTTCTGTATTATATAAATACACAACTGTTAGAAATAGGGCACTGTAGCACTAGTTATTCTTTGAGAAGATCTAAATAAGTTGGTAAAATAAAATGGCACAAAATAGAGCTGATGCAAGGTCAATGATGCTTTTGTCAAAATGGTATACTATTAATGATAATATACACAAAACACCCTATTTATCTACTAAAGAAAATGGAAGATGCATCGGAGTTCTGGCATGAAAATTAATATTTTCGTTATTGAAGATGAATACTCTCAATCTTACCATATATTTAAAGGAAAATCTTTGGTAATAATCTTTCTCTTTCTTTCTTTATTTTTGTTTGTTTTCCCACTTTATTTCATGTTCTTGAAGATAACTTTTCCAGCTTCCAGAGTATTGCTTTGTCAGTGATGTCACAGGCAGAGTATTTCATCACATACACCAAAGCTAATTTTCAATGGAAAGGATTGCAACCATTGGTCCAAAAAAATATCTCAAACTATGAAGCACCCCTTCCCGAAAATGGTCTAAAATGGTCATAAAATGATTTTAACTTGATAACTAATTCACTTCATGTTCACTTTATACTAAATTACAAGATAAAAAATGAAACATTTTTGGGCTAAAGTACATCCTGGAAAGGATTTTCTAACTTATTTCGATTTCAGAGGGCATTTGATGAAATTGAAGGAAATTATCATCAAAGTTTTAAAACTGTGTTCCAACAGTAGTCAGTGAGTCAAATGGGTAACCATTGGCATTTGTTGGCATTTCCCACAGATGAGTTTTGTTAATGGGACGTTTCCTCACGTTCATTTCTCACTGCTCCGAGTTTGGAAGGAAAAAGTCAAAATGGTAATGTAACAAATGAATCTCAAGGGACATATTGCATCACATCATTTTCTATGTTTCAAGCATTTGCAGTACTGGTTCAAGACAATTGTCAGCCGTTATTTTCAATCAAATTGAACTCATTTTTAATCACGTTCCATGCGCTGTGATCAGTCCAAAAGACACTGCGATTGATCGTTGCATACCGAATCTGAGGGTCAATTAAAAATTTACTTTGTCACCTTATAGCAGGAAATTTGTATGTACTGAAAGCCTCAACCTTTCTACGCTCATGACCTTTTTTCCCCTATACTGCGATTTTTGTAGGAAGAGCTCTCAAGATAACTCAAATCCCATCTTCGCGATGGAATATGTCACGGCATTTCGCGTCTTTTCTCGGTCTTGCCGGTAGAAGTCGCATGATCGCAAGCACTGCTTCATACGGTCGCGATCGTGCGAAATCTAGCGGAACGACTGTGAATGACACGAAATGCCGTGACATATTCCATCGCGAAGATGGGATTTGAGTGGCCTTGAGAGCTCTTCCTACAAAAATCGCAGTATAACTTGAAGTGCAGAGGGAGGATTACTACTAGTTTTTGCTGGTCACGCGAGACTTGCAACTTTTTTCTTGTATATACGTAAATACTCTTTCAGAGGCTGATGTTAACTAATTAGTAAGTTATTCCTGACATCTGAACTGCTGTCCCACAAGCAAAGGAAACAACAGAATTTGGTGAGTTCTGACTGTGTCCCTGTAAGATCCAATAACATTGGTTAGTGCAAATATTTCGTTGATCAGCCATCAAATCAAGCACATCCAATACTTGTCAAAATCAAAGAAATGTTTTGACATTTTCTTAAGATGTTTCATTTACATCAAGGGCACCCCATACGCTCGGAATCCATAGCAGTTTTACGTATTCCGGTTTTTCGAGCACACACGGAAGTCTGTAACCTCAACCCAGTGATGAAACGATGATAACGAACGAAATGCGTTGGTACTTGATTTGTTTTGGGAAACGTGTTCTTGGTTGCCCACATCCCAAGAGCATATCCGGGATTTGAATTCAGTCCTCTACAAGAGGGCTGCTCAAGCGGACTAGGCGAGCCCTGGCCCAGCGCCTATCTGCGAGCCATCAGTGTTTTTACACGCTGCGAGAGGAGTGAACCCCACGGGAGGCTGGTGGCGGGCAGACTGGCCTCAATTCTTGCACTTGAGCAACCCTGCTCTACAATATACGTACACTCTCGCAGGTAGCGATGCGCCTTCGCTCGTCAACACTCACTCCCCCCATCGGCTGCTGGGCTGGGAACACAGGCGATTAACGCAAAAGGGCAAAACTGGCCGTCTTTAGGCGCCTTCAACACATGCAAACAGTTCAACATACGCGAACACGGACGGGTCAAAAAACTGCCGCGTATCCCGAGCGTGAATGGCTTCCTCATGAAGGGCTATTTTAAAGCTAGTCGTTGGGCACTTTCCGATTTTTGTTGCTGTAAATTCCCACTCCACAAAGAAAGATTTAAGGAATTACTTCTTTTACGTCGGATCCTCGCAACGAACTTTCTGAAATTTAATATTGACAAACTGAACAAACGCTGTACTACTTGTGTTATTGAACCACCTCTTCAGTGTATGTTTTTGTAGTGATTTTTGTGAAAATGAAGGTGCGATAGTGAAATTTTAGATCTCTTAAACTCATGTTCAGTGTCAAAATATTACAGCTAGTATGTTTTCACAATGCGGCAAATTTCATAGAAACTCAGTGCAATCATTCCAGATAAGGGATCAAAATGTTGACAGAAAGTGGTAATTATCTCATTGCAAGGTAGCATTTGGATTGATAAAAGAAATCATACAATCATTAACATAGCTCTTACCTTCCCACAATTGATGTATTCTACAGCAGTCTCTCTAAAAATGAAATATACAAATTTATCCACTTCGAAAGAACCAACGAAATCCGGATCATTCAGCCATTTACTATTAAACTGATTCGTCCGTAGTGTAACAGGAGTCATACTTCGATAAATGGCGGAATCTGTTCCAGAGAAATCCATAGGACTACCCACAAAATATTGACCTTCCATTGTCAATAGTGAAGTAATATTAGATTTTGGACTAAATGGGCATTTAGCCACTCCCTTCACCCATTCCTGTACTTTATTGATGTTCTCCATCTAAATAAACAGAAAAATGTTGAATTAAGAATATATTGAGAAGTTACCTCTAACTGAATCGTTCGGGTATAAATAATGGTACCCGACATTTATGGCAAATAGGAAATTATTTTCTTTTATGAAGGAAAGCGAGTAGCTATCTCTATATTCCACGTGAATTTAAGAACAGAGAACAAATGGTAATAATTAATTCGTACAATACAGCTTGTGAAAGTTGTTTCGTGTAAACAGTGGTATTACACTGCATTCTCCTACGAACGTGATGTCAAGTACCATTATTAATACTCGAGCGTCTCAATTATCAGCTGTAAACAGAACTTGCAAAAAATGTATGTTCACTTACTTCTCTCCATGAACACTCTGGAGAAAAAGCTCCTGTGCCACACGAAAATAAATATTTGCCATTTGTGAGGAGAACTTTGATGTAATTATGACAATCTTCTTCAGTTTGTCCTTTCTCCAGACATAAAGAAGTTTTGTTAGGAGGGGCAGGCCAATATGCCTTCTCCAGTAGTTTTAAATTCCATAACGATAGTCGGTAGAGAGCATCCCTAAAATCAAAATATTAATAAAGCTATTTGTACCGTTAGGAAACTTCATGAGGCAAAGATAACATTTCGAGAACTATATACCTTGCTCCCACAAACACTTGATTCCTTGATACATCAAATAAAAGTTGTGAGTATGATGTAACTCCTGCTTCATTGAATTGGTGGGCTGAAGTAAGTAGATCTGAAAAAAGGATAGGGACAAATAATTATTTCAGCCCCAAATGCAGATTAGTCATTTCGGATTAAAAAAAACACACCATCTTCTCCTCAATTAGATGCACAAATGTTTGTTAGTTTATTGTGCTGAGAAACGCTTCATTTCTGTGCAGCAGATTCTTAACTATTTCTTTTCTTCTATTGTAATAACGTCCTCGACGTGCTTAAAGTGAGACGAAGCGCTAAAGATACTTATGTGCATTGGCGAAGAAAAATCTTTTTTTCGGATACACGCGATGAAAAACCCAAATTTGTGAATCGACAGAATTGGGATGCATGTATTTCGACATCCCTGTATTGCACGTGGCCCTGCGATCACGTCCAATTTCGCCAGCCGGCCGTTAGAACTGATGGGCACTTGCTAATCGCAAATGATCTCCTGAGACTTTAACGTTTCAAATCTGGGAATGCATAAAATGCACACAAAGTTTTGAAGACACACCGGCTGACGAAATTCGAAAAGAAAAAAAGAAGGGAAAAAACCCTACGGGAATCAATGCTCCCGAGACCAAAATGGTAAAGTAATTATTTATTACTAATATTAATAGAAACACGCTGGGGTATTTATTCCATCTAAAGTGACTCGTCCTGTATAACTGAAAACAAGAATGTAAGACCCAAAATTATGAAATTCCCCCAGGTAGAGACCCAGGTAGACAGTTGTCGCAAGCTGATTTTGGTTACAAGCTCCATGGTGATGAAAGGCCAGTATTACATTTGTTTTACATGGATGATCTTAAAGTGTTTGTTAAGAATGAAGCGATTCCCAAATGCTGTCTGTCATCAATGATTTTAGCAATGACATCTGCATGAAGTTTGGTCTTGACAAGTGTGCAAAAATCAATTTAAAAAGAGGCAAAATGACAACGTCAGAGAGCATTGAAGTTGATACCCACACTGTCATTCAAGATCTTGAGCCAGGTAAAACTTACAAATATCTGGGCATTGAAGAATGTGAGACCATCTAAAACGACACAATGAAAGAGAGAATTCGCAGGGAGTATTACAGAAGAGTGAGACTGGTCCTGCAGTCCGCTCTGAATTCCAGGAATATCAGCAATAGGTAGTTTGGCGGTGCCTGTAGCTGAATAAGTTTCGGACAAGTGGACTGGACTGAGCAGGAAATTCGCATCATGGATCGAAAAAACAGAA
The DNA here is from genome assembly GCA_031308135.1 of Acheta domesticus. Taxonomy (NCBI): domain Eukaryota; kingdom Metazoa; phylum Arthropoda; class Insecta; order Orthoptera; family Gryllidae; genus Acheta; species Acheta domesticus. The sequence goes on along the minus strand of JAHLJT010008446.1, from coordinate 127,676,627 downwards.
ACCTGCTAACAATGCATCATGTTTACAACCCTCAAGCTGATGTACATAGACTTTATGTGTCAAGTAAGGAAGGAGGAAGAAGTCTCAAACAAATTGAGGCCTCCTGGCACAATGCAATAGTCGGGATGGGGAAATATGTAGTCAGCCATCAAGATGACCCTCTAATGAGGCAGATCATGAAATCTTGGAAATAGAGGCATTGTTAGTGTAGCAAGAAGCATTGCGAACAAGACTATGCAAGACACCCAGAATGACAGAGACACTGAACTTCTGATGCTTCTTAACATGAAATGTGAGACGCAAAAAGTGTTAAAGAAATCGTGGAGAGACAAACCACTCCACGGACAATATTTGAAACGCATGGACAGAGCACAGATCAATAAAGATCAATCATTTATGTGGCTTAAAAGGGGAAGAATGAAGCCAGAATCGCAAGCACTTTGGAAATCGAGATCAGCCGAATGTGGGGCGTAAAAGAACAGGTCGTCCCGATAGTTATCGGAGCTCTGGGATTTGTTCCGCAAAATCTGGGTAAGAACTTGTCTAAACTCCCAGGTAATTCACAAGACTGGGAAGTGCAAGAAATCGCTTTATTTGGAACAGCCCACATTTTGCGCAAAGTATTGTAGAAGCACCGACAGTCCCTAGATCTGCTCCTTAGGTAGCTGGTTGGAACCTGGAGTGGATCTTATATTCAGCCGACACATAACATCTTTAGTCGTGATATGGATGAATAATAATAATAATAATAATAATAATAATAATAATAATAATAATAATGTGAGGACAAATTTCAGACAAATTGAGGCCTCCTGGCACAACGCAATAGTCGGGTTGGGGAAGTATGTAGTCAGCCACCAAGATGACCCTCTAATGAGGCAGGTCATGAAATCTGACCGAAGAATGGGAAACAGAGGCATTGTTAGTGTAGCAAGAAGCATTGCGAAGAAAACTAGGCAAGACACGTCGAATAACACAGAGACTGAACTTCTGATGCTGCTAAACATGAAGTCTGAGACACAAAAAATGTTAAAGAAATCGTGGAGAGACAAACCACTCCACGGACAATACCTAAAAAGAATGGACAAGGTGCAGATCAATAAAGATCAATCATTTATGTGGCTTAAAAGGGGAAGAATGAAGCCAGAATCGGAAGCACTTGTAATAGCTGCCCAAGATCAGGCCTTGAGAACACGACATTTTGATAAAGCGGTTCTCAAAATTTCCCAAGATGATAAATGCCGCATTTGCCAGGAGCAAGTAGAAACTATTGATCATATTGTCTCAGCTTGTCCAATCCTAGCAAAGACCGAATACCTGAAAAGACATGACAGGGTGTGTAGCTACCTCCACTGGCAGATCTGTACCGCCCTCGAAGTTCCAAACACATGCCCCAAGTGGTACGAACACTCACCAAAACCGGTGACGTCTGTTGGATTGTGTACGATATTGTACGACCAACAAATTCAAACTGATCGCACGATAGCGACAAAGAAACCGGATATAGTTATCTGGGATTTGGGGAAAAAATCGTGTTTACTTATCGATGTTGCTGTACCTTGCGATCAAAACGTCGTTACCAAGGAGGCAGAGAAACGTCTTAAATACAAGAGTTTGGAAATCGAGATCAGCCGAATGTGGGGCGTAAAAGCACAGGTCGTCCCGATAGTTATCGGAGCTCTGGGATTTGTTCCGCAAAATTTGTGTAAGAGCTTGTCTAAACTCCCAGGTAATTCAAAAGACTGGGAAGTGCAAGAAATTGCTTTATTTGGAACAGCCCACATTTTACGTAAAGTATTGTAGAGGCACTGATAGTCACCGGATCTGCTCCTTCGGTAGCTGGTTGCAACCTGGAGTAGATTTTATATTCAGCCGACTCATAAGATCTTTAGTCGTGATGTAATGGAATAATAATAATAATAATAATAATAATAATAATAATAATAATAATAATAATAATAATAATAATAAAGCTTACTCTATAAAAAGACAAAAACGAATACGAAATTGAGCAGCAATATACTTTTAATTCAACAGCGAGGAAAATTTTTAAATTTGCTCAAGCTTTTAAAAATAAGTTTGTTGACAGCCAAAACGTGACAGCTCGGTTCGCAAAATAACGTTTTCCAACGTCGTTTCCTGTATTCTTATCTGCATTTTGCGCGTGTGATGCGCTCTGCCGAAGTACGTAGGGTTTCTTTTAACCTGCGCATTTTTTTTTTACTGAGGGCCTGCCTTCTCCCTTCCTGGTGCAATAAATAGTGAAAGGTAATAGCTCGCAGCAAGCATGGCAATATTTCAAACATAATATCTAATATGCCGCGAAACTGAAGTCATTTGCAGTTGCAGAGGAGAACTGTTCGTGTTTTTTTTGTTAATTTTTTTTGTTTTTTTTGTTTTTTTTTTCTTTTTTTATCTACTGTAGTGACAGGTCCAGGTTCTTCATAGGAGACACCTCGAAAGAAAGAAGGAAAGAGAGAGAGAAAGAAAGTAGTACAATAGCGGCGAACGCAAAATTGCGAGAAAGTTGTAAAAGCATGTGTGATAGAAAAAGAAAAGGTTCTAATGTATCCTCTCATTAATTCTTTGGATCTGTGGCAGGATTATCGACACTAGCTACACAACTAGGTCGAATTCAGTCTTTTCCATTGGTTGGCTTCGCTTCCAAATTTCTATACTTCGATTAAAACAGTAAGGCCCTTGAAGCCACGAGCTGGCAGAAGAGCGGGACACCGTCATCCAATCGCGAGCTTCGTTACGACTTTTGATATTGAAGCTCTCGATTTGAGGAGTGTCCACTTCTTTTGTCATGTGACCTTGAAGGGACGTTCTGTTTTAATCGAAATACAGTGGCCGTTATTGTAACTAATACCCTTACTCTACCCACTTTTCTGCTAACAATTGTTCAAGAAAAGTTGCCAAGGTAATAATCGACGATGAATTTCATTTTAAGCCGTATGAACTGTGTAAGCTTTATAAAAAAATATCTATATGCTTCAAAACGTATCCTTCCTTCCGTCCAAGTCCTTCAAAACGTATTAACGTTACAGAATTCCATTTTTTTAAATTTAATGCAACCAAATTTTGCTCTATATATAATTCTCGTGTCACAGTTTTAGTTACCATACTCCTCCGAAACGGCTTGACAGATTTTGATGAAATTTTATATGTACATTCAGTAGGTCTGAGAATAGGTTGTTATCTATTTTTTATACCCCTAAGTGATAAGGGTGGTCCACGCCAATTTTTTTAATTTTTCGGACAAAACTTTTACGCAACCCGCTGCACACGGTATGTATTTCACACAGAAGTGTATTTCACACACGGTATGTATTTCACCCACGGCGTTTCTCTATATTACGCAGGTGCTCAGCGACGTGCAGAATCTGTTACTAAATGTGAATAACACGGAGATAGAGAAAGAGAGACGGAGAAAGAGCGAGAGACGGAGAAAGAGAGACACGGAGAAAGAGAGAGACACGGAGAAAGCGAGAGAGAAACGGAGAAAGAGAGAGACACGGAGAAAGAGAGAGACACGGAGAAAGAGAGAGAGACACGGAGAAAGAGAGAGAGACACGGAGAAAAAGAGAGACGGGGAAAGAGAGAGAGGGAAGGAGAAAGAGAGATATAGGGGCAGAACAACGTCTGCCGGGGTCAGCTAGAAAAATGTTTTTTCACCGCGAAACATTGTTGTGTTAGGTTTGAGGACTCTTAAGCATATTACAGACTAATAAATCATTAATACTATAATTAGCAGGAAAAAACAGCAATTACTATTTGACTGCAGGTAAAAATGACATTGGGACTAGGAACTTTGTTTTAATAATTTATGATATTTGGTTCTGCGAAATCTTTAATTAGTCTTAATTAATGTTTAGTTAGCCTTCGGAAGTTGCTATTAAATGCTCGAATGAACAAAATGGAAAATAGATTCATTGTTGAACAGTTAAAAATGTGTATATGTATTTTATAACGATTTTTTAAATGATTGTCCTTTAGAGAAGATTTATTTATTATTGTTAATTATTTTCTCCTGCCGTCTTTTAATATGTTTGAGTTAAAGATTTTCGTTGTTACTGCCATTTAGTGCAACAATAGGAAAAGAGAACCCTGATTAATTTACATGATGTAATAATGTAATTATCACTTGATCAGTATCTCCGCCAGGCGTCTACCGGCGTCACTTCTGACCAGTGTTGCCAGATGTACCGCATTTCCGCAGTGTTGCCAGATGTACCTAATCCGCAACCCGCATTAAGCGATGCGGGTGCCAAAACAAAATCCACATTTCCATGATAGTGGATTAAAATCCATTTTTTCATTTCCTCAGTTATTACAACGATCGTTAGATTACCGCTAACTATGGTTGACAAAGTTTGAATGTTCAAAATGCTGTGTCTCTCTATTCGATTAATGTAGAAAGCAATAAAACACCAATCATCTACCAATTATTAGGGTTTTATCCAATTGGCGTTTTCGAAAATAGATGACCATACACACCTAGGTGCTGTCGTGAACTCTGTCCTTTATTGTCGTACTATTAGAGATTCAGAGGACAAATAGGTGACAACACATTTGGTAGTCGTTTTCGAATAGGCCAAATAAGAATACGGATCGTCGTTCAGATTCTTACTGCGTTTATTCAAGCCGGAGAAATGATGCACTTCGCGGGATATTGAAATTAAAAATGTTGAAATTACGTTACTCAGCATCGTATTGAACTGAGATTAAAGATAAATTGAAAGTACATTTATAACAAAAATACTGATATTTTATATTTTTAATTTCTTGGGTGAATCGAGAACGTATATAGTGAGAACAAATATAGAACAAATATAGTGACGCAATATAGCATTTATAACGAAATTCTACGTCGATATATGAATTATTGATGTTTTCCGCTATTTTTAAATTATATTAGTAAATCCGCATTCATTAGAAGAAATACACATTTTCGAACTTAAAACTTCGAACGCAATCGGAAGTTTCACAGCTGGCAACATTGCTTCTGACCCCAAAAGCAGCACGAAATAGGGATGAGATCTCTCATACAATAAGCCGTTTCTCACTCACTACAGTTTTCGGCCATTATTTTTATTGTTAGGGCGTTAATCGTAATTTTACAATTATCACTTTTCTATTTCGGTGTAATTTTTAAATGATTTATGATTAATTTGCAGGGTTGTAATGAAAAACATTGTCGAAGCCATCATTTTAAATGGCAAATTTCGAGGTGAGGATATATTACTGCCACAGATCCCTATTCTACCCACAGATGTGCCAATTCAATTTCAACGTCTTCAATTTCCGTTCAGATTGGTATTTGCGATGACTATCAATTAGTCTCAAGGCTAAACGATGTCTATTTGTGGCTTATTTTTTAGCACACCATGTTTTTGACACGGTCAATTATACGTGGCGTGCTCTGGAGTGGACAAACCATCCAGTTTATTTGTTTTAGCTACAGATGGTTAACAAAAAATATTGTACACTCTATTGCGTTGAGGGATTGATATGATTTTTTAAGTAAAAATATTATAATTAGCCATGTATATCATTCAAAAACTAAATTACAATAAATTAAAAATATAAATGTTTGGTATTGTGCTATTTTCATATTCCATCATCGTTTACAGCGCTCCATGCCTCTTCAACTCATATATACCACATCCTCAAACACTGACAATAAGTTAGTCATTTTTTTTTCTACTAAATAATCCTAGGAATAATTTAAATGGCAAAACAACGTTTGCCGGGTCAGCTAGTATATATATATATATATATATATATAATATATATATATATATATATATATAAATATATATATAT
>JAHLJT010008446.1:127585839-127669798 GCA_031308135.1 Acheta domesticus | reverse complement strand
TAAAATTTTCTAATTACGCGTTTTTGAGAAAATTATGAAAATGTCCGGGAGCTTCATGAAAAGAACTTCCAAATTTTGAAGAAAAAAATTTTTTTTCAAAATCGCAGCGTCTCGAGTCGAGCCAGACCAACCGGGAAATATCCATTTTGGAAAAAATGTTTGGAAAAAAAAGCAATTTTTCGGTATCAGGGGACCCGAAAAACGTGTATTTCCGTTGAAATCTCGAAATAGATTTTCCGGAGCATTACACTGCGTATATACGTACGTTTACGAGAAAGTAAAAAGGGAGACGGAGTGCGGTGGAATGGTGCCGTGCAGGGTGAAGCGGGGTGGAGTGGGCAGAGGCGGAGCGGGTATGAGAATAAAATTACTTCAATATCGCATTATGTACAGAATTCATCCCTTTTCCTAAGAGGTTTTTTACTGTTTGTTTTTATGGTCTTTCTGTTGAAACGCCTTTGCGACCCCCAACTGCAAACCCCCTTCTCTGCGTTGTCCGAAACACCTTCCTCAACCGTTTTTTTTTTCTTTCTTTTCCAAATTGCTGGTGGGGAGACGATAACACGAGTGTTGAGGATAAGATACATAGGCCTATGAGAAGGCATTCACTCTATGAACCTATGGCAAAAAACATCCACGCTTTATGCGGAATTCGAACTCACAGCCTTACGGTGTAACGCGCACTTGGCTTCATGCTCCAAGCTCCTGCGACACAAGGCCAGTCCATTCAATAGATAATTATGATAAATAAATGCTCATGCAACGCCGGGTATCTTGCGGTATGATTATACAAACATGAGTGCAAAAATTCAATGCGCTGCTAAGACCGCAAATAAAGTGAATGATTACACAGTTCAACACAATTTAGTGACTCGGTTCTTTTTATGATTACTTGGTTCATTTTGTTCTAAAATGAATGAAAATCAATGACACAATGTCCCTGATTGCTTTTACGACCAAGAATTTGATTTTTTTTACAATTTAGATTTTTGCTTCTAATTTTGTTCTAAATGATCAATGAATGATTTGTGCAGCCTACATACGTTTGACAAATATACTTTATACTAAAAAAGATCCATGGAAATGTCACGGCATGAAAATCTCATGTTTGTAACCCTATTTTTTAAGAGATAAAACCAAAAGCTTTTTTGTAATATTCTCAACTCTGAAGAACAAGGAGAACGGTTCCACCAAGACATCATGGTGATGGAATCCAGATACAAAGGGAAACAATCAAGAAATATGATAGGAGACAATGTCTAGGGACTTCTTCGTGAAAGTTTACCGGAGCAAGGCAAATCCTTGTAAACTCAGTTATTTCCAAGTCCAAAGCCACGATTAGTGTATCCAAATCAAAAAGTTTGTTCGTATAGTATATTTATGACATTTTTTACCAAATAGTTCTATTAAATAGCGTCTAATAATAAAATTAACTAACAACTTGTATCTTATAATACAATTAACTATTCTAGTTTGTTCATTGAAGAAACTGTTATTTCCTCATTTGACGCAAATTATACATATTAACCTATGTTAGTAAGCAGTGTGTCACTCAATATTATATTCGTATGATACATTGGTTTTCAACATACATTAATTTTCGACAATTGAAATAAATTTTACTTTTCCTTTCGCGTTTGAAGCAAGAATAAACCCCAATTTTTGCCGGAAATAGTTTAATTTTTTTTAAAAGTTCATTTTAAAAAGAAAATCGGGTTATAAAAATAAATGTTTCATGCCGTGACATTTCTACTGAACTTTTTTTAATATAAAGTACATCTGTCAAACGTATGTAGGCTGGACAAAAAACGTATTGATCATTTGAAATACAATTAAGGTAAACAAATCTAGAAAAAAGGACTAAAATTGAATAAAAACAAAATCCTGGCTGTAAAAGCAAAATTTTCCTTCATTCTTGAAAACAATGAACCAATTGATAACAAAAAGGACCAAATCACAAAAAAATTGTTGTACTATTATGTTTTCAAACTTCACATGTCTTGCTGTCCTGGGTGTCCAAACTTAACATGTCCTGCTGTCCTGTCCTTTGTGTGTAGTACACGAAGGAAAGTTGATGGCTTTGTACTATTTATAACAAATCATCAATACAATTCCCCCCTCCCTCAGCTACTGCTGGATAGGGATTGAACCCTCAGTGCGCCATCAGATTTTGTGACGGCAAAATAGAAGTTCGAAGGTGAACGAGCACATGCAACTGACAACTAGACGTTTTTTAGGTTAATGATCGCAAATCATTGTCATAACATGAATAATCACATCTTATCTTGTACGGGTTTATAATTTTGTGAAATTTATATGATGTGTTCACAAGCGTACTTTACTCAGCAACAAGGAGAAATTTATCTCATCTGATTATTCATCATTATTGGCGAAAAATTAGGAGAATCCAGTAGTAAACTTATCTAATTTTCAGCAAAAGGTTGACTTATCTGCTAATTCATCAGAATCAAAGATATATCTCTTTCGAAATAAAAGTATATTATCGCACATATCACCGTTTAAATATATGTTATTGCATCACATAAAACTCAACGTTATTAGAACATTATATAAAACCAAATTTTTAAAATTTAATTTCTGAACATTTCCAGTATTACACGATTTCCATGCCTTCTTCTGAAAATGCAAGTACATTTTTACTTTCTCCCTACGGAGTGGAGAGAAAGTTATGTAATCCTGCGCGAAAAAATAGCAGAAAATAGCAGATAATTTTCGGCAGAAAAACTCTTTAATACAAGGCCCTGGTAAAGAAAAAGTGGGTAAATCCATTTGCTTAAATTTAGAAAAAAATCCTCTCACACGTGGTGTAGATAGAAACCATGTTTTGTGCTTGATACTGAAAAATCGAACGACGATGACAATACGAATGTTCTTTGCAAAATTGAATAATATATCCGATGTTTCACATTGTTTTCGTGATAACAAAATAATAGTAAACGAAAGAAAACTGTTTCAATGCAGTTTCCCATTTCTAATAAACAACTGCTTGATAAAAAAAGACGGTGTTCAATTGACTAACGTTTAACCAGGAATAGCAGATACATTTTTTACTGTTTTTGGTCGATAAATTAATTATCACCTCTTTGCAAAACTACCTATCAAACCAAGTGTTTGTCTGAGAATAAATGTCACACTTCTAGGGTATGTAGAGAGGTCGAAAATGATCACTTTTTCGTCAATGAACATGTAGTGGAGAATTTCATGTAATGAAGTTACACATGTGATATTTCCCCTGATTTTTAGGTAACTTCTTGTGCACAGCTGCTCGGCATATCACGTTCTGACGCAGTCAAGGTGATTTAGTGAACCTGCCGAACATCTGTGCATGCGGGGTTGCCTAACAATCAGGCACAAATGTTACGTTTACATAAACGCAATTTCCAGCCTTGAAATGCGTTTCCTCGGATGACATTGTCCGCTATTTGGGAGCCTCATTATTTGGTGCTAGCCAAGACTGGAGAACCGAACTGATACAAGGCGCAGATCAACACAGTGGCTCCCAATTTTGCAGCTCACAGTTTGTCAAAACTCACAGACCGCAATTAGCCAAAATGAATATCCACTTCTGCACGCATTCAATTGTGTATGTATCGCAAATGAAGTGACCAATTCTTCAAATTAATAAAATAAGTCAAGATTCAAAATGTAATATCCGCCCTGGGAACCGAATCAATGAAAATACACTCACCTTGTTGTGAAATAGTGCGGAAGTCCCGTGGAACCAATTTGATTGCAGTACACCATCCCACCAGTAAGTAGAAGAGAAAAGACTATTAATATCATGCTGGTAGAGGAACTCCTGTAAAAAAAATGTTTGTCACTTATACGTTCAATTTAGGAACATTTGAAAACATCAAGAAAATGTTAATATTACAAGCATTTTCCAAAAAGCAAATATTCATATTAACTATGTCAATAGTGCTTGGCGTATTGCGTAAAGAAATGCAGGCAGTAATGCATTAATCCTTCCGAAAGTGACGTAAACGGTAAATTATGATAACATAATACAAGGTAAAGTTTTGGCGTCCAGAAGTGGCAGATAACATGAAACCGTCGCAGGAATGTCAGTCGCAGGAATTCGAATTAACTTTATAATCAGTAGGGTGCTTGCTTCAATCAAAATTTTCAGATGCCGAAGTCAGGTTGAAGATAACTGGAATAACAATATGTTTCCCACAACATTTAGGGGTCTGTTCTGACAATATGTTTCCCGAATTATCTTGAGCTTCCGAAGAACTTTCCTCAAATAACAAACATATCCAATATATTCACGAGACATACAATACAATAGTTCACGAAGCAGTATAAAGCATGCTCTTCAAAGAACTCACTATGGTCCTTGTCATTTCTTGGCACTAGAGTCTCTGGCAGAAACGACCAAGTGAAATCATCGAATAGTCTTCTCTTCACAGGAGCATTTCAAGTGCAAATAAAAGTACCACATTCAATCTATATTAAAAAAACCTTTGGAGTAAACGCCGAGAAAACTGTCGTCTCAGGTGCACTGAGACAAAATACCTCATGAGCAAACAATTCACAAAATGCAAAAACAACTAAGCTGTCAAACCGTTAATAGCCATACCTGCTCAGTGACGAACACGTTGTCATTTGCAGAGAGCCCGAGAAAACCTTTAAGTGCATTGTATTGCTTCAAGAGCATGCCATGTACACGCGCGAAATTCCGAAATTAAGAATTCACGCACCACCGGCAAGTCTCCGTGTGAAACCCATGTCAATAAAAGCCACGCCGTTTGCCGCGGCAGCCGTGCTGCGCATTGCTCACCGTCGCGCCGCCACCCTGACAGCTTTTACGTTCTGCTTCTCGGCAGAAGCGGCCTTGAGAGGGTCGCGGGCGAGAGTGGAATTCTCACGCCGAGCCCCCGGCCGTTGTCCAAGACCTCTTCCCCACCCGACGTCGGTTTTCACACCCCTTCCGTCGCGACAAGGGGAGAGGTGGTCAGGTAGGAGGGTAGTCCTTGCCCTTGGCGGATCCGCGGACAAAAACGGGCCCACTCCCCGGCGCGCGGTCACGGGGCAGGTGAAAGGCGCGGCGCGGCGGCGTGGAGCCGGCGGAGCCCGGCGGGCGCGCCCGGGGCCCAGGCCTCCAGCCCCCTCCAGCCCCCGCCAACCCCCTCCAGCCCCCGCCATTCCCCTCCAGCCCCTACGTCGCCCAAGTGGTCGCGTATCCGCCGACAGCTCCTCATTCCCGAAATACGGATGAAGGGCCAACAGTCAAGACCAGCAGCGCACCCAAGAGAGGGCACTCATAGGATTTCACCCCCCTCAGCAGAAGTCGATTCCACATATTCACAAATAAACGGTCCTTTTTACTCATTTTCTTCAGTAATAGAATATCTCGATCGAATACGTCTTTCTTTCAAAATGTCTTCGGGAGACTTGCTTAAAGTCACAAAAGTGATTAACAATGTTCAACATATTTCATTTTATGAATTGCGTAAAGTAATATACATAATGTGTGTGTGTGTGTGTATATATGTTTTTAACAAGTCAAAGCAGTAAGGACAAGGTCACAATAATATTCGGGCAAAGCCCTCATTCCTCTTCTTAACGTAATTTCAAGTGCATATTGACGAGTAATATGCAACACTTTTAGAACATTTACACCTTTAATGCAAATGATGGTGTCAACAAGAGCATTGAAGGTTTAAAGAATTCGTAAGAAACATTACTCGTGTATTCGGAAAGGAGGATGTAATGTCCGTCTTTGCTACGAGGTGGTGGTGTGAAAATATCTCTAATCATGAACCAAAATATAACAGTTTATGTTCAGTAATTGTTTTGTCAGCAGAAGTAGTAGATCTAAGAAGATGGGCCGCAAAAGTGGAAACACTACGTTGGAGGGGCGACAATTGGTGATTGTTCATCAAATCACGGGCAGTACACACACACACACACCAAAAAAAAAAAAACAACACAGAAATGTTAAATGTTTGTAAGAGTATTGTTAATGGCAAAATACGGAGTTGCAAGAAAGAAGACCGGATTGAATTGAACCACAGGGAGGTCGTCCAATCAAGAAAAGTTACAAAGAAGAATGTGGGTTATTGCTACGGATCAAGAAAAATCCCAGGATCAGTGCTCGGGAGCTATCTGCCGAAATGGATACTTCAACTGGAACGTCCGTTCAACCGGAAACTGCGCAGAGTTCTAAGAAATGTTGGATATAATGGGCGAGTTGCTGAGAAAAAGTCTTTCATCAGTGAGGTAAACAGGCAGAAGAGGTTACAATTCGCAAAGCAATACGTACACAAAGACGAAGAATGATGGAAAAGTATCGTATTTTTGGCAAGAGTTTTGAGGTGTTCGGGTCAGATTGTAGGAGAAGGCGAAATAAATCGCTTCGTATCAAGAATATCATCCGAACAGTAAAACATGGGAGGTAGACACGTGATTTGGGCCTCTTTAGCCGTTAGCGGAGTGGGAGAAATTGCTTTTATTCAAAGTACTATTGACAAAATTTGGTATCCGAATATTCTCCAGAACAATTTGCATTGAAACGCAGAGAAACTGGACACTGGAAACTATTTTAAATTTTATCAAGATAACAATCCTAAAGATAAGGCCCACGTTGTGAGGGAATGGCTACAATTGTGTCGAGGTATTTCATACACCACTCCAATCTCCAGACCAATCTCCAAGCTCCAATCTCCAATCTGCCATATTGAGAATCATTGCCACGAATCAAAAATTAGGATTCCCAAACACAACAAACGGTCAAAAAAGGAATTAGAAGAGAGAATATGAGAAGAATTGTGAAAAATTGGGAGCAATTTAACCCAAAAATTAGTAACTTCAATGCCAAGAATACCGAAAGTATTGTTAAAACAAAAGGGAGTAACTACAAAATATTAATTTGTAGTTAAATGTTAATTTATCACATTTTCCTGTGTTGCCCGAATTCTAAAGTGGCTGTAAAATTACGTATCATGTAACATTTGTAAAAATGTCTGTACATTATTTTGTTTATATTAAGTAAATATAATTTCGTTTTGTTCAGTAAACAGTTAATATTTATATTTATTGTACTGACGTTTTTCCTTCAAATAATCATAAACATAACATTAAACGTGATGTTTCGGACAAACTTCATGTTTGCCCGAATATTATGTGACTGTAGATGACAATGACTAGGATGCACTGTACTAAATAAAAAATACAATATCATTCCTTTCGTTTTATTGAATATTTAATTTTAATATATACCTTGTTAAAATTGAAATTCGTACCAAATACCACTTACACAACTTCATGGTGCAAGCTGTACATGTAAACCTGAGATTGCAAAACTAGGGACCATCCCAGGATACACCTAAACGATTAAGTGAACCCAGAAAAAACTCAATCAGGGTGGCGGCTTAGGGCCGAACGTTAATAGTGCAGTTAATAAAAAACAAAGAAGTGAAAGAGAAGAGGAAGGCCTTCAGGAAACTAAAAATTGAGAAATCTGAAGAAAAAGGAGGGAGAGGTGAAGAAGAAGAAGAAGAAGAAGAAGTAAAAGAAGGAAGAAGAAATATGAGAAAAGAGTAAAATTATTCTAGAGACGATACATAATCAGAATGTTTAGTGCACATTAGCACATTACATAAATATAAAATCAATTTTAATACTAGAGAATTGCAATATATTATAAGTTAATGGCTGTAATTTAAAATATAATATTGACAGTATTAAAGAACAATATCAAAGTACAAATAAATTCTAAACATCAATTGCATTTATAGATAAGAAAAATATGTTGTAACAAAAATAATGATACAAGTACAAAGATAGCCCTAAGTATATTTTATCTGGAGGTTCGGTATTCACGTTTTGTATAGTTTACTGGAAACATGAGGATATACAAAAAAATGTATTATTGTTAATAATTTAGATGACGTGAACGGGAACGATAAATGAGATATGGGATGAAATTTTAAATTCAGTATGGAGAAGGTACGGCATTTAGTGAGTGCGGCAACCGGGTGCTTGGAAAGGCAGAAAAGTCTGGAGATTAAGGAAGGCGTTTACACTGTCTAAAAATCATTAATCGTTACTCAAGAAGTTAATTCGTATTTGAAATTACCGAAAGTATTTGAGTGCTTTATTGTCGCTGGTAATTTATTCCAGGTACGGTTAGCTGTGATGATGAATGATCTATAATGAAATAAGTGTCATGACATGGTACACAAAATAAAGTTGAATCAAGAGATCAATTTAATAACAAATTATTGAAGTTACTATTAAGCATGCATGAAAACCGTTTAATATTTTGAACAAACGAATCAGAAAGAGAAATAATATCCTTGTCTAAGTAGACGTACTATGTAAAAAATTCCGACACGTAATCGTATTTTCTAAGATCAAAAATAAAGTGTATGCATGAGTTCTGTGTCACTATAAGTTTATGTTGTAATTTAAACGTCATGTAGATCAGAAGACAGTCGCATTAGTCAAACTGTGGTATAAGTGATTTAATGAGAGTCTCACATGTACTAATTGGAAATAGTGTTCGCAAGTGTTTCAGTGAATGCACCGAGGCAAAAACTTGACGGAAGATTGAATCTACTATCTATATCAGTGATATCGTTAATGGATTGTGGTGTACGCACCATGAATCTTGAAATTTTGCTTCTGGTTCGTTGGTTGATTGATGTTTCCAGGGACGTTAACGGCCATGTTAATTCCAGGGAGATAGCGGAATATCCTCCACTGCGTGTTGAAATCTGACGCCGACTTACACGTCGACTTGCGAAGATTTTTCCCCAAGTTTCTCCCCTAGCAGGGCACCGCCCCATCCAGGACAATCTCTAAAGCACGCCGTTTACACGAGGGCAGGTAACTGGTCGACAGTCCGCTAGACAGTCGCTGCCTTCTTCATTGTCTTCAGAGAACTGGACTCGAGGAAACGCGCGAGGACAGGCAAGTTGCCCTCGGCAACAGCGCGTTTTTTCTCCTGGCTCTGTCAGCGACGAGAAAGAAAATGGCGCCACACGCTATGACGAGACGTGTTGTTAAACACACTGTGTGTACGACTGCGAAAGTTCCTGCAATTATGTTATTATACGGCTAACCCGTCAAAAATGATTGGACGAAATCAAATTCTCCAATTAATAATTCATTATAATGTAGTATAACACACTTTAAATTAATATTAAATTTAAGTTTTTTCCACTTCACAATTTCATTTATTTTCAGTAAGAGCCTCTGAAATAGCGGTCCTACAGGGGACCAGGAAGCGATTTTATAGATACTGAAGGGACCACCAGTTGAAATTTTGCGCTATTTGCGAATTGTCGCCACGTCCCACAAAGGAATCGAATTTAATATCTCCGATACTTGTTATAGTCGCTTAGCCACCCTGGGTTCTCGGAATCCAACAGCGAGTGCATTGAAGATGAGTTCCACAATGTTCCCAGAGCTCAGGCACATGCATCTTCTCCTTTGCCAGGGCGCAGGAAACGCAAGCGTGCAATTGCCGCCCCTTCTACTCTCACTCGCTCAAACTGCGATACGGAATTGCGCGCCGCACAAACTACAGAACAGTACTGCCGTATGTCGTTACAATAGCACCACATTTTTAATAGCAACCCGGTTGGTCTTTACATTTTTTTATTGCTTATGGAGACATTCTTTTTTTTTAGGTAGTATATCCTTAAGTCCTAAATAATACAATGAAAACAAGTTTCTTTACTTCTGTTACTCAAACTTAACGATACAATTTCAGGGACTTAAGAAATTGTTATAGATTAAATAAAAATATGCCTTTATTGGATATTTGAAGAGAACACAATTATTTATTGCACAGATTTACTTATTTTCTAGTAAGAACGCACGTAATACATTTTGGCATAACCTCATCATAGTGAATTGCTTTTGTATTTAAATGAATCACAATCCACATTAGGGAGATGTAAAATGTTCACTATGTGCGTTATTACACTTTCCGTTATACCTACATTTTTCTAGCGTGGAAATTCCTTTTTCCACAAATTCCACAAAAATTCCTTCTTTTTTTATGCCAATTCAGAAACCTAAAATATATTTCTCCTACCAGTTTGCGATTTGTTTAAAAAATATTCTAACAATTATAGAAGTATAGGAAGTGCGAGTAAAAATAAAATTTTAATTCAACTACAGTAAACCCTCGATAGCACGAACTCGTTTAACACGAATTTCGCTGTAACACGAACAAAACTTCGGTCCCGGCAAGGGATTACGGTAATAGGGACATTTATAATAGTCGGTTAATACGAATTTTTATAACACGAACTCCGATTATTTCGGGCCCTTGGAATTCGTGTTAATGAGGGTTTACTGTAATTAGTTTCCAATAATACTTGGAAACTAAACACAATGAAATAAAAACGCAGTACCGCTCATTACAAACAAGCACACGATCACACACGACTGTCCTTCGCACCGCGCAGCGCGTTCCACGGCGGCATTTGACTGCCCTCGGCATCGACTGCCGACTGCCCTGATTCAAAACTTCTGGCAAACTTCAAGTGTTTCCAGCAAGCGAGAAAGGACAGTCCGCTGTCCCACGAACTAATACCTACCGTCAGGTTGCCTTGGTTCTGGCGAACTCATGTCAATTTGCAGTGTCTGGCAATGAGATGGGGACTCCGAGCCGCTCGAACCTTAGTTCAGTTGGGCTCTCGCCTTCGTCGTGGCAGTGGCCCAGTACTCAGAGCAAAGAGGAGGGACTCGGTGTCCCGGCGCCTGTGAGTGGCGCGTTGTCATACGACATTGACTCCGGTACTAGCCCGGATAGCTAGAAGCTCTGAGCTGGCAGGGAGACCCATTTCCCAGGCATTGCACGGAGAGGTTGCCATGGGGGCTAACTGCGTACCGACGGGATCCGGATGCCCGCCCAAGGGGGTACTTGTGCTCCTGAGGTTGACAGGATAAGAGCGGCTCGGTAGCACGTAGGTAGCGCGTATAAACACACATGTCCTACGAACTGTCTTTCGCGCTATCCCCAGGTGTTTACAAGTCGCCAGTCGCTGTCTCGTTGACTGCCCACCAGCTAGCTGTACTCGTATCAACGATGTTTAGCTCCCAACCGATCTCCCGTAGTGTGAGATAGTGTAGTGCATGTAAGTGTAAGTATGTGTAAGGAGATATGATAGGTTAAGGAACAGGAAGGAAAGTTCGCGAGCTGTCCGTCGCCAGTTTGTTAAGGTACCGCTCCGGCATTTGTGTGGTACTGATCGGAAAAACAGATGACTACGGCAGAACTGGTGAATTCCGTACTGCGACGACTAAAAGCAATAATCAAGGCAAATTGTAACCCTACACGGTATGAGATGACGTAAAATTGTAGTTAAACATAACTGTACGTTTACTTTTTGTACGTCCAATTTTTTTTCTTTTGTTTTTAATTTCACTATTTCTAATATGATTAAGAATCGAGGAGGTATCAACCACAAAGTATAATATATTTATATTCTATATATTTCGATTATGTACACTATTTCTGCGTCACCTGTATTTCCTATTACGTACGAATCGAGATCAAGAAAGCAAGGCCGTCTAACAACATCGATAGTTTTGGGGTGAAGTATTAACACGTGGGTTTCCATTTTGAACGTGGATGTCCTGTTGGCGAAGTCGCGTTCCTCTCGTGGCGCTGCTGGCGCTGGAGGTGTCGCGCCTTTGCTGACCCAGTTGGTTCCGTGCAGCCGCCGCCGCGACCTCAGCCCCTCCGCTCCCCGGCCGACGCGACGCGACAAGGAGTGGCGGCGGCGGCGGCGGCGGCGGCGGCGGCGGAGGCACACGCGGCAACGCAGGATCCTCACGGAGCCCTACGATAGCGCGCGCCTATCTCGCGGAGGCTGGGACGCGCTCGCCTCCGCTACCAGGAAGTTTGCCCAGGGATGATAGCAGGGTAATTACCGGAGGTATGACTTCGAGGAAAAGGAGTCGAGCAGGAGAAAAACAATCCTCTGAACGAAGCGTCATCTGCGAGCGGAACGAAAGGACAAGTGCGAGGGCGCAGTTTAAAAATGCTCGTGGAAAGTGGAAAAATAACAAGCTCGTAGAGAGAGAAAGAAGCCTTACGTTTAAACGATGTCTAACATACCATGCAATGTCAAATATAATCAATCATGATAGAATAATTGAAACACGTATCTTCGCACACGTTAGCCTTCGGATATGCTACAAAGTAATATCATTCATTCCCATTCAAGGAAATGCAAGAATTTGAAATGGAAACTGAATTAGTCAATATATCTATCATTTGTTTTGTTGTCTGTCGCTGTTTTAAACACCTATCGATAGTAAAGATGCACCATAGTATACTAAAACACGAATACCGCTCAACACTTCCATGACAGAAACTTGTAAAACAGGGTTAATTATTGAGGAATTTGAATTTACCTTTGCCAATCACCTTCAATATTATTTCTTAATTCCCCAATTCTAGAGAAAGAGAAGAAAAAGGTGGAGAAAAAAGAGAAAGAGAGACGAAGAGAACGAAAGAGAGAGAGAGAGAGAGAGAGAGAACGATGAAGAAATAATGAACTGTCTTTCAACTACCGTAGATTGTAATACTACTTCTTACTGTTTATATCAATGTTTATCACTGATGCTCTTTCTTAACAATTTATAACTTTGCACAATTCCGTTTTAAACTAACTGAAGCGTGTAAATACGAGTTTATTCACAATACCTAACAAATAAAGCACAAAAAGTCAGTAAAAATTGTCGTCAGATGATGTAGCAGTTACTCTCACGTGCGACTTAGAAAGTCGATTAATGCAAGTTGTGCCAGAAACGACACGGGACGCGAATATCCGCAGCCTTCGGTTCGCGCACTTGGACGCTGGGCCGAGGGACACTTGTTTCGTTTAATGAAAATCAATTAAAAAGTTATATTCTCATTCACATAGGGGTTATAAACTTTTTACTCCTTTAGTTCTTGCACATTATGGCGTATCTATAATATATTCTAATAATAATTAAAATTTCGAAATAGCGACCAAGTTTTAAGCTCACCATAAAAACAAAAATATTTCAGAACATTCCTTTATAGTTCTCGTTTCCTTCCTCGTTCATAACTTTTTTAAATAGTTTTATAAAGCAGTGTATTATTTTGTTTCATCCACGAAATCAAGTACGTCATGTTTCCGGCTTCTCCCAATACATTCGAGACCAGATTGCCCAGGAATGCCAAGGATTGGTGAAACTGTCGGGCGACTCCCTCTCGAGCGGCCCAACTGCAGCCACTGGCCTGGACAGAGAAGCACAGCGCGGATGGCAGATATCAAGTGGGCAGATTGTGATGATGGTGCTCCTTCGTTTGCAGATGGGAGGTCGCTGGCCGTTCACCGCGTTCGCCTCCGCTTTTCCGTGTACGCGACGCTGGCTAACCAAGTACGGTGACACACGGGGCGCTGAAGTAACAGTAAAACTAGTGGGGCTACAACAAGCACGCATTTTCCCGCATTAGTAACGGTTACTTAATATATAATACTGCAATTTCTGACCATATTAACCCAGCTCAGCCATCACTTCTGTGGTCAGGGGGTAAAAGTTCTTAAGTAAAAAAATCTCAGTTTGGAAAAAACAAGGGTTAGATTATTAAGGCAACGCTTTTTCCTACGCTCAAAGCTATTTCCCAACGCATTACGCGGTATGAATTACTAGCAAATGAAGCATGCTAAAATCGAATTTGCAATTTCGAAAGATTGGCAAAAATTACGCAAAACTACTCTTATTTTTAAAACAATGCCTTATTAAGACCTATATAAGACCTTATTTAAAAGTCTAATTTTGAAGAAGAGATTTCATTAATGAAAAATCTCCATCATCAATATTGTAGTTTTGCAATGTCAATGTTTTGCAATTTACATTTTTTCAATTTTTTTTTCCGTGCCGAGATTCCATCTCAGTTTCATTGAGTTAACTTACCGAGCGCTACACAACACAGTCGCTCTGACGTATTCACTTCGCACTCCGACGCTTAAAAATCTAATTCTCTCTCATTATTTCCATCACGCAATTTTCGAAAATTCAGGAAGTTCAACGAAAATGAGACCAGCGCCATTCTTTTAAGCGTTTCTTATTATATCTCTACTTTTTTATTTACCTTCGTATTACTTATAGGAGCAAAAAAAACCACTTTCGGGTACCTGGGACCTAGAAATGTGTTGTTGTTTTTTTTGTCAGAAAACTATTCCTTTTCCTCCACCATTCCAATCCTTTCTCTGTTCTACCAGTTGTTTGTCAGAAAGTAATAGTTTACCAGAAGAAGCGAGAAAACAAAAATGTGACTTAAATTAAAATTTCGCTGAGGTACTAGCAACATGGTTTTCTTCTTGGTAACAATTGTAAGGCAGTTTGGAGGGCGGTACGAACGAGGAAATTTGGCCTCGCATCTTTAGAAAAAGGTTAACAAGGCATTGATAGATGTGGAATGTCCTGCGGATGTAAGGAATAACTGTACACAATAGGAGCCGACACATTAAATGTGGACATTCAATATATTTGTCTAAAGATATTTAACTACTTTTCTGTAAACACTTCTAATGAATTTTTGAAGCAACTATAGCTCCGACGATGTAGGGAACACAAAACGTCAGAGTCGGAGTAAAACAAAGATGTTTTCATTGTTTTCTGTCGTAAACGGACAGCTATAAATGTAAGTACCATTAAAACATTTTCAGCCTGAAGATAAATGTCTAATTGAAAGTTTGTATCCCTTAAAGTCAAATATTTGTTGCACAAACAGGAAAAAGAAGAAATCAAAAGCAATTGAACATCTTGAGACCGTCAATTTCCAAAATATATGTGTCATGTACTATGTGGTATGTAATGAAATGGATTGAACCTTTGGAAGAGTTAGATGTTTCAATGAGATGGGGATAACAAAATGTTTGTTTTGGGATAATGTGGAAACTTGTATAAAACATCTTAACGATTTATGTTTACAAGATCTTAATAATTTCAGAAAATTTCAATGTCATCTAAAAGGGATTGAATACTTCAAACAAAATGAAAGTCAAGAAATTCATTCAAATGGATGTCCTCCTGTAATGGTACTGTGAAATGATTAATTTTTTAAGCACGTACATTTGACTAAAGTGATACATAGTTCCACTGAAGAAACAGAGAAAGTAATTTGGAATTATAATATATCATCAATATTTATATCAATGTTTCTAAACTTGATTTCTAAAGAAGATATCTTCAGGAAATTAAATTCCAGTGAAAAGTATTGGTAACCAACTATAACTACTACTACTACTTAACTATAAAGAATTAAGACAATTCTATTGCCTTCAGGAAATTGGATATTACGTTCTGCACAGTTTTACCTACATAGCTTGCTCTCAGAACTAAGTGTCCTCTTTTTCCCAACCTGAGGTCTGGCAGTTCTAAATGCAATGAATTTGCAAACCTGGAGATTGACGTTTCTATGAGAACTGTGGGATTTTACAGCGACATTCGGTATTACTGCGTTGTTACGACGTTCTATGAATCATGCGGCTGTAAAGCTAAGGCCTGAACAATGCACATCTCTCACACAAATAAAACCCCGTTATTATCTAAAAGGGATTGCATATTTCAAACAAAATGAAAGTCCAGAAATGTATTCAAATGGGTGTTTTGTTATCTCATTCTGTAATGGTAATGTGAAAAGATTACTTTTTAAAAGCAAGCACATTCGACTTAAGTAATACATAGATAGTTCCACTGAAGAAACAGTGGAAGTAATTTTGAATTATAATATAATCTTCATCAATATTTATATCAACTTGATTTCTAACCAAGATTTCTTTAGGTAATTAAATTCCAATGAAAAGTATTGGTAACCAACTACTACTACTATTACTTATGTGAAAATAAAAATTAAGACAATTCTATTGCCTTCCGGAAAATTGGATATTACGTTCTGCACAGTTTTGCCTACATAGCTTCCTCTCAGCACTACGTGTCCCCCTTTTCCCAACTGAGGTCTGGCATTTCTAAATGCAATGAATTTGCAAACGTGGAGATTGACGTTTCTATGAGAACTGTGGGATTTTTACAGCGACATTCAGTATTACTGCGTTGTTACGACGTTCTATGAATCATTCGGCTGTAAAGCTGTGGCCTGAACAATGCGCATCTCTCACACAAATAAAACTCCGTTATTCCGCGATCTCCCTATTCCATGTGGATTTTGATAAGTGACGTCTAGCAAGCAGCTGCTGTACGCGAGCGCACGACAGCGCCGCTGTCGCCGCCGCGGCGTCCAGTGGCGCGCCGCGGGAGCCGTGAGGGCATGCACCTGCCAGGGGCGTCCAGGGCGGCCGCTCGCCCACACGCCGTTGCGCGACCAGGGCAGGGGCAGCATGCGTTGCAAGAAATGAGAGACGAGAATCGTGCAGAGACCGGAGTAGTGGCGGCTGCACTACTACAGTCCGCCGATGTACCGCAGTGACGGATAAACGTGGGAGGGGGGGGGCATGGCACCACCGAAAAGGCTTTTGTTGGTTATATTCTTTTATATGCCAAAATTGATTTAAATGTTTATGTTAGAATTATGTAAATGTTTTTTTTAAAAAAATATTGCACTGTATTATACACGCACTACAAAATAATATACAATATAATAACAAATGTTTATTATTTAACAAAAATCTATGATGACCCCCTCCAAAATAATCGGTTGGATCCGCCCCTGACTAGGCCATGCAATGCCGTTCAGTGTCTTTCCGGGCCACAAGCTGAAACTCCCAGCCCGGTAGTGCGAGTTCACTGTGAGCAACTTCGAGATGTAAGTTAGTTGTGAGCGCGTTGCGAGTCTCATTTCTTCTTTTTGTGAAGTACTCTTGTGACATTTCAATTCGTGAAAACCTCAATCGTGAAAATCTCAATAATCGTACATCGTAATAAATTGAAATTCTCTGAGGAACAATAAACAATGCCATTGCATTTAATGAGTACTGGACTAAACGATAATGGGTGGTGACAAAGAAGAAAATAAAACTGAACATTTATTTTTAATGCAACTCAATTTAGTATAATTTTCTGGTATAAAATATTAAAAAATAATATATTTATTTTAATTTTTATTCCTAAGTCTATCGAACATGTGTTTCATTCAACAACTTAAAAATTATATTTCATTTATTTATTTATTTCGTCAAAAACAGTAAAAACTGTATATGACGTATGGGGAAAGAGATCATCTGCGCACATTTTCCTGGGGTCCAGAATTGTTTTTTTTTAAAAAGCGTGCGCGAGGTTAGCAACATTTGAAAAACTAGACATTTTCGTTCCCGAGTTTTAGAAAACATAATTTGCAACAGTAAACAAAGTGCTGATTTGATTTTTCTACATTGCTAACAAAATAGTAACTCACCCCCAGTTCTACTCCTACCACAACAAGCAAAAGGAGTGCTCAACAGAAGTTTCCATTCGTGAGTAGAAAAGCTTCTCTAGTATTTTTGAGAAAACTGACAAAAGAGAAATTGGCCGGTAATTTTGAATTTCATTTTTGTTCCCTTTTTTAAAAACATTCTCTACAAGGTATCGAGATGTACAAGGTATCCCAGAATTTGTCTCCAGAAATGGAAAAAAACAACCTTAAATGAAAACATGGAATGAATGAAATATAGGAATAACAGCTTAAGACATAATGTGACTTATATTGTTATATTTACATACGCGTTCTTTTAAATCTAGTGTTTTGCAAAGCATTCCCAACGAAATTAACAAAATAAATATATGTTACATTACCTATCAATGAAGGAAATATGGTAAAATCACATGTGAAAACTTTAAATTCATTTTTTCTCGAAACTGTGTTGAGTAGAGCGGCATTCCATTGCACGCTTGTACTCGCTCGAGCGTTTTTTTCCTCGAGCGTCGAAAGTTGGCACTACCTGCTCTTGTTGGGCTGATTTACGAGTCAGAGCAACAACCCGACGGCTTCGCTTGAGGAACGAATGGACGACAAGTGAGCGATAGCATTGCAGGACAACATAAGCAATAGACTGGAGGGACCTTCCAAGCTAATATTCCATTTCCTAAAGCTACATTTAATACAGAGAAGTGAAGTATAGCTAAAGCAGGGCCCCGCAAATACGTTTTTCTGTCGCAGATTCGCCATTTTCCGGCGCAGAACAATACTTTCTCTTTTTACGAAGTAAGGTCGAGAAAGTAAGAAGCTAAACACGATATCCTTTTATTTTTATTTCTTTCATCACATTCGATAAACATTAGCTATTAATACTCATGTAACCAACAATAAAATATATCCTATTTAAGAATTATAATGAAAAATGGAAACAGAATAGGGAAAATACCATTTTATCATACAGAAAACATTGATATTTTAAACCTAGAAAACCTTTTGGTGATATATCGTAATATTGATGTTTTTGTGTAATTTGCCATCACTAGTTCCAAGTACCGAGCGCTTTTCGATCGTGAAATCTTGGCGAGCAGAAACCTGCTATACTGCGCTGTCATCTAGCGGAGTTTGTGTTTACAGTCGTGACGCTCTTGCGAAATCGTCTCGTGTTGGACTCTAAGGATACTGCCTGAATATCCAAATTTAAATTCTACCGAAAGCCTACGGCAGAGTACCGCCAAAAATTTTAAATTACACTCTTTTGCCGGAAGTAAAATAATTCCAATATTCGAGTGCAGAATGACAAAAAACACCCACGAAGAAAAATAAGATGATTCAGCGCATTCATTTGTCTATACATATTTGACCGACGCGTCGGTCAACGCGTAAGGAATTTGGAACACCAAAGAGTAGTGTCAAACCCAACAGCCCTCCAACGCTCAACCGACGTTGTTTATGTCAATATAGACTATAAGCATATCGCAAAAATGTTAGAAAGCCTGTTTGTTCGGAAATCGATGTAGCAGCCGCTTCCGCTCGCCGCACTATCTTAATGCTAAGACAACAAAAAGGCAATAAAAGAAAAGTTGAATTCTTGATAGCATACTTTCTATCATGTTATCGCGATTTCCTTATCTTGCACTTAATTGACGCAAATAAGGATATACGGACTTTTAAGTAGTACAAGGTGGGGTTATACCATCGATAGTAAATACATAGAAATAAATGCATATTTGGAAGTCGCATACCAATGCCATTCCGCAGCCCGGAGAACACCAATGGGAAGAGGGTGTCCACGGTGGACCCCAGAACAAATAGCAATAAAAGTAAAAGAAAATGGTAAGTACTGATAAACTAATTAGGGGGTGAATTTTGATGTTCTAAAACAATGCCAAAAATTATCATTAAAATGCCCTTAAATGTTTTTTAAAACGACCTAAAACCAAAGAAAAATGACAAAAATGTAATCAAAACCGGTTCAGATGAATAACTTAAGCTGTTGGATATGTTACTGAGTAATAGAGGCTTCTTCCTTTCGTTCAAGTAAAGTCAGCTTGCAAACTTTTGGTTTTGACTGTTCTTTGCCAAAAAAATCTCTCTTACGTTGTCCCAAAATCGGCTGTCCCGACAATGACGCTGATAGGCATCACAGGAACCTTAGATTAATATTTACAATGGCTGACATTACAGTTTGTGAACGAAGAAATTGAATAGGCTACTGAGTAATTCTGTGCAAAACATTTGTTGCATCTCGTAAATATTATTTGTAGCAAGTACAATTAAATGGATTATATTAAAATCGATTTAATCAGTGAAAATGCTTTAAAAATGACGGGAAAAGGTAAAACAGAAGCCGAAATAGATGAAAAATGCAACAAAAAATGACAGATAAAAATGGGTTATTTGCTTTTGTCAAAACATATGAGTGATCGGTGTCAGATGTCTAAGCGATTTCTTCGATCTTTCACGGCTGATAGTAAATGTCTTATCCATAAGGGCGGCCTGCTTTTTTAAGACTATGATCGTTGTTCCTAACCTGAACGTTGGACGTTAATGCAATTATTTCACTCATACGTAATAGCGGTTACAATATCTAGATCCTTTCGATTGATTATTTTTACTCTCAATTGATAAGTTCAAATATACATGATGTATTTCATTTTAACGGACAATTTCTATGTTCTAATAGAGGTAATCCTGGTCGGCCAAGGCCCGTATCGAGCTGTCGAGCCATAGGACAGGGCAGTAGAGGAAATCGGTTTTAATATAGCTAAATTTGGTGCAATAAGTGTTAACTGAATTCTAGAAAGACAGTCTTGAGTCAGGTACACAGTAACGCATCACCAATTCGAAATTGGTACAATTTGTGCTTTTAAATTTCGCGGCAGTTGCTTTCGACCCAGTGTTCGCGAACTCAAGTAGGCTAGTTACCTTTCCCGCTGCCTTCACTTAAAGAGTGCACATGACAGAAAATACTGAATGATCGGTTATTCTGAGCACCTTTTCGTGGTTTACTCTGTTTGATTATATAGGAAGATGCCACTGAAATCTTTCTACATCTAACAACGGCCCGCGCGCGGTTCTTATTCCCTATCATGCCCCAGCACAAGTATTAAAGTGGCCTTAATGGACCAACCGAAGGCTTGATGCCACATACGCCCTGTCTCACATCATCGAAAGACTCCGGCTGTATTGCGAGTGGCCGGATATTGATCTAAGTTCGCCGCGGGCTCTTGCGTCATTCCAAGAAAGGAACTAGTGGTGCTATAACAGCATCTACTTTCTCGTACTATTTGTATCGGTTATGAAATAGATTAGCTGAACCCGTGCAAAAATTTCGCACATTTAGTAAGATTGCACATGTTTTCACGAGGAGATCGCCTCATGACACAATAGACGGCTCCGCGAGACTTCCCAACACGCAAAACATTCCAAATATCAGTAGTTTTTACTCATTTTTAATCAAATCGTGACAATTTTACAAAAAAAAACCCTTAAGTTACAAGATCCGTTTCAAATTCTCTGGACTCAAGCGAGGTCAGATCGGGCGAGGAATATCCACATTGAATAAAATCCTGTGAACGATTTAGTTTTGATTAGTGTTGTCCACAAAAGTACAGGCAGATGGATGGGCAGGCTAACATGGATTTGAAAAATTAGTTATTTACGCACAAAGGAGTAATAAGGGTTCTAATGGAGCAGCGACAAAATGCCCGTAAGCAGTTGGCCCGAGGGCTTTTTGTCGCACAAGATCAATAGAACTAGTTAACGTCCCTGGTACACGCATAATTTTATTTTCACCTAATTTTATTGATTTAGATTTACTGATTTACTAATTATCTAGATGTTAAATTGACTTGGTTTTCGTTTCATATTTCCTCCCGCAATTGCCTTTCAAAATTCCCTTTCATAATTCACTCCATAAGAAAACATGTAGCATCATTCAACAGTTTTCATATTCCCCTCGTAACGATGATCCTCTCGATCCAGGTAAGTTATGCAGCTCCGTACCGAAGGCAATAACAAGCTATAACGCAGCAGTAAAAAATAAACACTTTTTGGTGTCAAGGAATCCTAAAACGAGTATTTCCTTCAATCTATTTTTTTTCAGCATTGCAGCAGTACTTTTCAGCATTTTTTTCAGCAATACTTCCTCGTATGCTACGTATACAAGAAAGTAAAACGACCTCGGTTCGGTTGCTTTATATGACTGAAGTACTAGTATGTCTGGCAAAATATGCTTTGGAATAGCTTCAAAACAAAACGAATCAACTCATAAAATTCATTCCGTTTTTATGCTTCTCTTTCTGGCAATTTTAATTGCAATCTTTCTGTAAATGATAAGATAAGAAATATAATTTCATTCTCCTTGCCGAGACGCAGTAACATCTTCTGTTAGTTATTAAATCTCGCGAGTGGCGACTAGTGATGCGACATCGACAACAAAAGATCAATGTTGCCAAACTTCGATGTTTAAAATAAAAACATCGTTGTTAATAAAACATCAATCAAAAAACCATCGATGTTTTTGTTCATCGAGGTTTTAATGCTGGTTTAGTAACCTCTAACTTTAAATTCGTGCTCAATAAAATGTAATTTGTCATGGCCGTGTATATTAATATGTAATTGAAATTTAACGGAAAACAATGTTAAAAAACGCCTCTACATGTGCGAAATACGAAGTAAATACGAAGGTATCAGGATCATCTCGGGCAAGGGATAGTCTGCTCGATGAAGGTAGAACAAACCGCGTTCGTTTGGTTTGAACATATAAAACAGTGGGGCCATCAGTTATTTCGTATTTTAACTTTTACGCAGTTGTAGTTATGGGAATTTTTCAGCCACAAACAAAACATTGAAAACGAAAAAAACATCGATCACAAAGTATCGATATTTTCACCACAAAACATCAGCTTCAATACATAGATGTTTAAAACATCGATATTTTTGTAGAAAAATGTATGTCTCGAAAAAATTGACATCGATGTCGCATCCTTAGTGACCACTGAGAGTTCTACAAATTCACCATGGAGCGCGCTGGCCAGTCGAAGTCTCCAACATGTGAGACGCACGCGGCGTCATGCGAAAAGTACGCGGGGAAATTTGGAGATCATTGTAAATTAGGTAGGGCCTAAAGGCATGTTTACTAAAAAGCAACAATAAAAGAGAGACAAATGACATTTGCTTGAACTGAACTTTGTTTTTGACAATCGATCAACGTGGAGATTCTCACGTAATTCAGGTTCGAAGTGTTAACGAAAGAGCATTTGAAGGACGCATGTTGACGAGATAGTAATCTCACAATGGAAGGCCAACGTGCCAGATGCTGCATTGATATGCGACGACATATGAGTGGGAGAGATTTTTCAGAAGAAAAAACTCGTGCGTAAAAACGCGATGAATGGGTTCCAAGATAAGAAAATCTCCAGGAAATGAAAAATAGACCGGACACGGGCAAGTTATATTGAGAAATTCAAGGGATGCACTTCCCCCTTCGTCTCTGACGAGCAGCCCTTTTCATTTCCCCTCGCGTCCTTGAACGTTGCAACTTCTGGAATCTCGCCGGTTCCTCGAGATGCCAGTTGTTTTCACGAAATTGTTAAAACATTAAATCTTGGGCATGACACGGTGTACTGTAACAGAGCTTCATTCACACGGGAGGATTAAGAATGTCCCTCGAGCTATCACCCTCGGGATCTCACCACCTTCCTCGTGGATAAATCTCTACTTAAATCCGTTATACTGTTATAAAATACATGTAAAATATACTTAATAAAAACTACTCAGCATCTCCTACTCAGCAGAAATGCGAACGACAATAATATTAAATATGATTTAATAAGGAAATAATTTCTACGAAGTAATTATTTAAAATAAATTAACAATGGTTATTGAAAACAAAACATGCGCCGACAATTAATAGGTTTGTTTATACAAAATCCTATATACTAAAGCCATTCTGAAGAGTCATCAATAACCTACAGTATTATGCATGAATGTGCTAGGTGTCGAATCGTTTACATTCTCTAGCCAGCACGGAGGTGCTGGCATCTGACGGCTCTTCCAGCGAATGTTTTCGAAGAGCATTGACCTTGCAGCCACTCCAGTTCTGCCCACGTCACTTTCTGGATCTCAAGTAAAACTCTCGAAAATTAGTTATGTATGCACCAAGGACGTTATAAGGGTTCTAATGATCGAGAAGCAACAAAAAGTCCCAGGTCAAAGTCGTCTGGCTTTTAGTAGCCACTCGACCATTACAACTAATTAACGGTACATACATGATTTTACTTTTTACCTAATCATATTGATTTAGATTTACTTATTTACTAATTAACTAGATGTTAACTTGACTCGGTTTATATTTTCATATTTCCCTTCCATAATTCCCTCCAAAAGGTCCGCAACAGACTACACTGAGAAATGCGTTGCGAGAAATGGGCGACGAGAAATGTGGAAAGAGGCCGGGAGGCTGCATCCACACACTAGAAATAGGTTATTCGATGTCTCGAAATGTCTTTATGTGCCACATGCGGAGACTGGCGGCAGCAGTTAGCTATGAGATCAGCTGCGAGTTACGTTCAGGTTACATTTCTTGTTTTATTAAATGCTATTGTGTAATTTTAACCCCTGAAATCCTTCTTTTGTTACCATAGTCGTAAACCATTTGTTTAACGAGTTCGAATTGCCTAGAGAGAAATACACTACTGCATTGCATACAAATCATTATTTAACGTAAAAAACAGGAAATTATGTGACGTATAAGGGAGAAGTACATCAGCAAATTTTCTTGAGCTACGTAATCTCTAACCTGCTCGTATTTACTATATTTGTTGGTTGAATAAATGGTGAATGATCAAATAATTCATCAATAAATTCTTTCATAAATACCTAATAAATACGAATTAAAAAAAGTAATGAATTTATTCAATTCTTTCAAAATACCCCTTCAAGTTTCTTGCTTCAATTTTTTATTTATATATTGCTCATTATGAGCGGGTTTCATACAAATAAGAATATCTTCCATACACGTTTTTTTTCTTGTTCATTTCAGTTTTAAGAGAAAATTCAAGAAAACAATTAAAAAACTGGTAGTTCATCGCAACTTTTACGGCTAAATATTATAATCTCACTCAGTTCTACGCACTGTTCGGTGTTTTCCTGTGACAGCTAATGCCTAAATGTCATATAACAAGTGAAGGAGTAGAAATGTGTCCGAGAAAACTCGCTCGCCGACCGACTCGAGCGAGGAACTCCTTCGCCTCCGCAGAGGCGAACGAGAAAACTCTTTCAAGTGTGTGGGGGTCCATAAGAGTCCCTTGTTTCGATTTTCCACAGTTCTCGTCGCACATTTCTGGAAACACATTCCTCGGTTTATTCTGTTGCGTGCCTAAGAGAACATGTAGCATCATTCAACTGATTTCATATTTCCCTCCTAACCACGATCCTCTCGTTTCAAGCAAGTTACGCAGTGACTATCGAGCTCTGTGTCGAAGGTAATAACAAGCAATAACGTATCAATAAAAAATAAAAATTATTTCTCTCCAAATCTCTTTCCTCTCTCTCTCCCTCCTCCTTTTTTCTCAACCCCTCCCCATCTCTCTCTCTCTCTCTCTCTCTCTCTCTCTCTCTCTCTCAAGAGAGAGAGAGAAAGAGTTGTTCCGTAAGTTTATTTGTATATTTCAAATATACAGAGGCTGTGGGAGCCCCTCTATTCTCCACATTCTTCTATTTTCTTTAAAGGTTACCGTTGTTCATTTGCATGGCAACACTCTTCAAGGTTATATCAACTTGCTTTTCAGCCGGTAAACAATGCGAGGAGTACGAGGAAGAAAGCTTTGCCCAATGCTCGTACAAGCTGATGGCCTGTTTTAAGAGGTTGAATTGATTAACTTCAGCTGGAACCAACGATTGGAAAACTAACATAATAATTTAAATTTAAGTTAAAAATGTTTAATTAAAATTAGGTTTAATATTTAATACTAAATTAACTTTAATTTTTTAAACTTAAATAATAATTCTAATCAAAGATTGAAAGAAAATGACACGCTATGTCATTGATTAAAAGTGGTACGAAAATTAGAAAAGGAAAGGTTCCTGCCTATGGAAGACACATTTAACAAAATTCTTAATGAAGCAGTTACACTTGAATAATTAAAATGTAATAAGAAAATAAGTCAACAAATTTAAGCTTTGTGATTTAGTATTAATAAAGTAACACGCAGTAATAAGACGCAGTAAGGAATTTTAAGTAAAGAATATCAAGTTTGTAAAATGAAACGAGTGTAATACCGGAGTTATCTTCGGCATTTAATGAAGACAGCTCAGTTAGGTTAAAGAATGCACAAGATACGTAAAAAACGACAGAAATGGAGAAATGTCACCGTATTAAATTGGCATACCACATGACGCCGACGTATTAGGTTACGCAGAGATCCACAGACGCGCGCAAAGGGAGATACAGGGTTCGTGGCCCTCCGGTTTGAAAGGGTCCCCGTAGCCTTATGCAATAATTCATTTGTTTTTAAAAATACTAGTGGCCTGAAATATCGAACCTTGTTCTTTACATTACGGACATCCTCTGGGAATTTTGAAATGTTACGATGTACGTTTTATCTCATGGTTGAAATTGCATACTGTGCAAATATGAAATAGTTCTGGTCGGGGGCGCTGAACAATAAGTCTGCTTGCGTTAAAGAAAGCATAAATTAAGCTCATCGTTCTCTCTCACAAAAGCTAGAAGTATCCCTGTGCAATTGCACACAGGCGGATGTGGCCCACGGGGAGGGGGGGAGGAGGTAGGGCTCCACCAACTCCTCACCGTCGGCACAAGGAGGAGGTTGTGTGGCGAGCACAACGCTCCGGCCGCCTTTACCCGTGTACTCACTTGGAAAGGAGGCTGAGGGTGCTGTGGGAGATTGAGATGGCAAGAAAAGGAAATTATTTAAAAGCTTTCAAACATTCCATTAAACGAATGTTGCTATAATAACATATACTTTTCGCATTATTTCTCAATTTTGCATTATCCGAAAAGTCAGAGAGTACACCAAAAATTTTAACGCCATTTTTAATGCCCTTTGCTCCATTCGTGAAAAAATAAAGAAACAAATTGAACCCGTTTTTCACAAAATGTGTTTTTATGAATTGTATTAACATCAAGCAGAAACTACGGGAAAACCACTCCTTTTTTTTAAGGAATTCTACATGACATTTTTTTAACTTCTGATTTTTTAGAACAGAGTTCAAGACAAAAGTCTATATCTTCAATATTGTACTTTCGATTTTTTTTTTTTTTGCAATTTTCGAAAAAGCAGTGTGTTCGCCGAAGATGAGACAAACAACATTTTTAGAAAAAAAGCGGCTCCAAATTGTTTTAAAATTTTCTATATTTCATGCAAAATTACGCTAAAACTACTCAGATCTGTCTTTAACGAACATATTTCATTACGGACGAAATCTCTATCTTCAATATTGTTGTTGTAGAGGAAAATTGACCTTTTGCAATTTTCGAAAAATCAGGGATTTCAACGAAAATGAGACATGCGCCAGTTTTATGCGTTCCTTACGTTATCCAAAGACAAGGTTAATTAAAAAATTTGGAGACACTTTTGAGAAAATTTTGAAAATGTTGAGGTTCCATGTAAAATACCCACGAAAATCAACATATCCGTTTCAAATCCAGGAAGGAATGTCGCCACTGATTAGAAACAGTGATTAAAACGTACTATTTACCATATTACTTGTATTTTTACAAGTCTTGGGTTATCGTTATATTTATTATGATAATCAATCATTATTCATTTAATCCCTTTTTATTCATTGAATTAATGGGATGTATTTCATTACGTTACGGAAATCAGGCACATTCGTAGCAAAAAAGACTTCCATAAGTAAAGAATATTATATTCAGATAGGTCACAAACATTTAAAATATATGAATGTATCTTGATAATTTGGTCGATTGAGTGATTAAACGTTCTTCGGTGCATTGTAATGCTCAAAATCAGGTTCATTTTGCGCCGCAGCTTCGCGGAAATTAGGGAACACTGACGCCCATTTACGCCGTTCAGCAATCAAAGGTTAAGTCGCTCTAGGGTATATACAGTACAACAGCTTTATACATACCAAGAAAATAAAAAGGTCCGATAATACAGCACGTGAGTAGCAAATATTTAATAGCGAGCATCCTCTTCCTTGGAGCCTTCCTGATGCATGACGTCAGTTGTGTAAGCACTGAGCATGAGAATTTAGTCGTTACAAGCAGTATGAAAATAGTCGGAATAACACAATCACATATTGGCATTTTTCTGTCAAATTCGAAACTGATAATTGCTTTTGGATTTTAGATTGAGTATCTAACGAAATCATATGACACCTCTCACATGGCCGTAGATTGCATAGTTTTCTTTCAATTTCTGTGAACATAAGAAGTTAGTGATATTGATGTTCTATTCCTGATTTTCCCCTAATTTAACCTGACAATTTAGGGAAGAGGCTTCCCAAGCACTCTGGCATCCTGTAAACCGTTTAACATCAAATCGATTGTATTCATTCATCATTCATTCATTCTTTCACTTAAGTTATAATTTCATTCCCCTTGAATGTTTTATTCAATTACGCGAAAAAGGTAAGTAAAAATGTTTAATGAAAAAGGTGCACTGAATTGTAGTTCTTCCCCCTCTCTCTTGTTTGAGGCTGCGCCTGCCTGTATAGACACGAAATTTGCTGTGCGGAGTGTTGTCAGTCCGAAGTGCTAGCAAAGAAGGTCGTTTTCACTTTGTGATTAAGCCAAAGAAAGAAAGGCGAATTTGACACGAATTCCATACTATTCAAACTATCGTCCTTTTAATCAAAAGTCACATAAAAGCCAAATTCACTACTATGATATCAGCCCACCTTCATTCCATCAGAGATATATTTGGCATTTCGTGTCGATTGTTCGATTTAGCCGGCTAGGTATCAGAGATCTGGAATGTAAATTATTTCCGTTGTAAACATTCGTTTTTCTCAAAGAACACGAAGTCTACCTGGAATAATTGTTTGATTGATTAAGCAGGTTGGTTGATTGGTTGATTGATCCGAGCAGGTCAACTAGTATGGTCATTCTTTCCGGTAGTGTCGTGAATGTTTTTACACTTGGAGACGGCGAAGTTCCTCCCACACTGAATGGGAAGATCCGGCACGTACATACTTAAGTGATTTCCCCCTCCAGGTATCCCATGCGGGACAAGCCCTTAAGGCTCCCGACAAGAGTAGTAGTGTGGTACAAGTGTGTTTGTGTGTGAGGGAAGCCAAGGAGGCAAGGATGAGGAAGGAAAGTTCGCGTGAGGTCCGTGGCCCGGGACGCTTTTTTTAACGGACTGCTCCAGCAATCGCCTGGTATTCATAGGAAAAACGACGGAAAACAACCGATCTGAGCAGCCGGCCGCTAGAATACTCCTCCAGACAGTATTTAAATTCGACCCAGCTGTCTAGTTAGTGTCGAAAATCCGCCACCGTAAGGACTTGAAACCAAGAATTTCCCGACCAATGTAGCTGCATATCAACGGAGTTGTCGCTCAGGGAAGCGATTATATTCTTTACATTTGTAACGTGAAAGGAATAAAATTAATAACTGTGACGACATGCTTTACTTGTACGTTTTAAACTGAAGAATATTCTCACCCACTACTGAATGGGAAGTGGATAGAAACTTTCCGGCGTAGCAATTAAAGTGATTTTTTATAATTTGTAATCATTGGCGGCCAAATGATGAGTGAGAGCAACATAAAACTTGTGCTTGGTTCAAACTTCACAATGGTGTTGTGTTTACGTCCAGTTAATAAACAGTAGCACAACGAAAATATGGGTCGTATGATTAATTTCATTTAGTTCAATTTTAGTAAAAGAATATACGGTGAAGAGTCGGAAAATACATTTTCCTATTTATTTCCCCTGCAATCAACACGCAATGCAGCAACGACATGAGTGAATGTATTCGTCGACCGTACGTGGTTCATTTAGTCACTTTGTGACGTACGCAAGTGATGGTGACTCCGCAGATTGAGAAGAATCGCAAAAAGCGTGGCGGTACGGGGCAGGGCATTCAGGTCACTGATGCGTTGGAACAACGGTGCTGCTTAAGGTCCTAGTCCGAGGTAGAAATGCGAGTAATGTGTTCGCTATGAACGGGCACGGAGGGCATCGTGTGCGAAAATCCACAATCGTATCGTTGGATTTAGTGGTACAGATGTCGTGTCCAAGCGGTTAGAGGTCGTTAGGTCTAAAGATATTAGGTCTAATGACAGAAGGTCTAATTTTTAAAGTCTAATGTGAGAAGGTCTATGAAAACACGTCTAATGAAAATGTGGTGTAATTTTTAAAAATGTCTAATAAACTTAGTCTATCGGAAACGAATGCCGAATCTATTACGCTGTAGCAGATACGTAAAAAAAACGTGGTTCACATATCATTACGTCAGTATGTTATAGTCTCAAATGAAATTACAATAGGAATGATACACTTTAATTCAGGAAGTATGTAATGTACATACAATGATACAGGTGTTAAACATTTCAGTCTGTAGCTCAAAGGTCGAAGGTATAAGTCGATATCACAACGATCATTATAATTCTGGTAATTCGCTACCATTCGAAACTTTTGAAAATTTAATTGACATTGTTAAAATATAGGCTTTTGGTTCTCAGGCGTTTAAAAATGAAGAAATAGAAACTTTGCTATTACACCTTTGTATATCTGTTAGACCTTCGGTATTTATGTCTATCAGTCTATCAGACCTTATTACTTGAACCTTCTAATTGTAGACCTCTTATGGTACCTCTGTTGCTTAGACCTTACGTCGCATTAGACCTGGTTCGTAATAGACGTCCTGTTCGTTAAACCTAACGAGTATTAGACCTTTTGTCCGCGGACCTAACGACCTGAAACCGCCCAAGCAAATAGTTCGACGTCGGTGAATGGCGCGAGCATGTGTTGGGCACAACGCGCCCCGGACAGCCACTGGCGAAGCGAAAATCAGACATGTGGATGAAATTGGCTTTGAAGAAGGCTCTCGGAATACGGAGATTTGCTTCGAATGACGAACTGAAGGACGCAGTGAAGGAATTTTTCGAATATACGACATTCAGCTTTTTGAGGATGGATTTTTCCAAACTTCAGGGCTGTGACAAGTGCATGAACATTTTCGATCGAAAAATGAAGATGTCTTGTGTTCACGGTGAGTTATTTATCGTTCTTGCACACAAGTTTCCTTACCCACTTGAAGAAACAGATTTTGCGACTCTCTCACGTAACTAATTCAAAAATGTTTATGTTTTCTTTTTAAAATAGTAAAAACTAAATATTGTTAATTCGTGCCATCGGCTTGCCGGGGGGGGGGGGTGGCTTAAGCCTAATGAGTGCCCTCGTGCGCTTGAATCAATAATAGCAACAGTTGCATATTGTATTAATAAGTATATTAATAATGAATAAGTGTTATTGGTAAATGATACATTTCTACAAATAATTCTAAAAATAGTGATACTTATTACTTGCAAAATTGTCCATTAATTTCTACATTTGAAAATATAATAAAATTTGTAAGCAATAGTCAAATAATATCATGTCTAATGTGAACTGAAAAGATATTTTATTTGTCAAGAAAATTAATTAGTAAATAATTGATTCAATGAGTGCGTTATAATACATCGAAGTTTAATGTACCAATTTCTTACATTTAGACCGTGACATACACACTTGTAACACTTGGAAAAGATATTGCAACACTAATTTGACATGCATCTTGAATGTAAATTCCCACATATTAGTAATAGAATATTGTTAATAAAATAATGATAATAATGGCAATATAATAAGAATAGGGACAGGAAGCAGACGAAAAAGAAGAACAAAGATTAAAAACTGTAATCATTTTATTTATCAGCGGACCCAGGTAGCCAACTTGCGGAGGAGGACGCCTAATCGGGTCACTGATGCGGAAAAGCCGCAACTAGCTGGGCTCGAAGGGACGCAGGTTCGAATCCTGCCTTCAGCATGAATATTCATGTGTGCTTGATCATGTCTGGGTTTGCGTAAGGACTGGTTAAACAGTAGTTGAAAAACAGCGATGGCATTAAGCGGGCCCCTTGTACGAATATTAACCACGATGAACTGAAAAACTGACGCTACGGTAAAAGGGAAAAGAAACTCATGCATTTCAATTAAATTTTTAAAATGTAGATATTAAGCAATATTTGACATTTAACGTCACCCTGTTCGATTGTAAGATACTGTTAAGAATGTTCACAATTGTTCATTTACGATTCGTATGTAGGCAAGTACGCACGCAGACTGCTTTACCGTTAAGGGGAATAGCCACTTGCTGGCAGTGCTGACGGGATTGTTTCTGGGTATTGCAACGCGAAAGATAAAAAAAGAATAAACATGAGTAATGTCAACATAAAAATGTCGCGGAACAACAGTAGATTGATTGTTATTGATTCCGGGACGTCAACTACTAAGGACATTGTCGCGTAATTGTAGTGCATGATTTTGCTCGGGAGGTGGCGGTGGTCTTCTTCCGCTGCATGGCGAGATCCGGCGCTGACCTACCGTCGGCTAGCGTGGTTTTCCCTAACCAGGTATCTCCCACCAGCGGATCACCGCCCCAACACAACGGTGGAATAAAGTCTTGTGTGTTAATTTCTACATTTGAAAATGTAATAAAATTCGTAAGCAATAGTCAACTAATATCATGTTTGATGTGAACTGAAAAGATATTTTATTTGTGAAGAAAATTAATTAGAAAATAATTGATTCAATGAGTGCGTTATAATACATCGAAGTTTAATGTACCAATTTCTTACATTTAGACCGTGAAATACACACTTGTAACACTTGGAAAAGATATTGCACCACTAGTTTGACATGCATCGTGAATGGGTCTTGAACGGGGAATTAAATGGGTCCTCAATGAACACCGGTGCAGGGCCCGGGCAGCGAAGCGCCAAAGCAGGCGTGAAGCGGAAGCGCGGCTAATGAGCGGCGGTGGGCGCGCGAGCGGCTCGTGGCGCGGGAGCGGCCGGTGGGATCTGGCGCAGCGGCGGCGGCGGCGGCACAGGCAGAGGCAGAGGCGGAAGACCGACGCGGCGCGCGCGCCGCTGGAGGCGCCCAAGGCCGACCGCGTGGGAGGCGGCGGCTCCACCGCCCCCTCTCCCCTCCCGCCGCGGGGGACCCGCCCCCGCGCCCACCGCGCCTCCCCGCTCCGCGCGCTCTCTCCTCCACGCACTCGCCTGCTCCGACGGCGACGGCGCCGGCGCCGGCGCTGCCCATTTTCCCTTCCGGATCCTTCCAAATGGTCCGATTCGGAGCCGGTTTCCCTCCAGCGGCGGCCACCAAATCGCTGAAATCCGCGCTCCGCGCCTTCTTTCCTTCATGTGTTCCTTGGGTTTTCCACAATTTTATACACCGCGTGAAACACGTCTGGCAAACATAAATGCACTGGAGTATTTGGATGGAGAATTGTCTGCTCCCTAAGCAGTGTTCAATGATCATTAATAAATAAGTTATTTCAATTTTTTCAACAAAGCGATGGACAATAATTCAAAAAAAATCAATTCACATCCTCATGAAAGCTGATATAACATATAATATTATGGTGGACGTCAGGCATTCACTTCTAAATCCCTTTGTTTTTCTTTTCTAATAGTACATTTCTAAGCACGCTAATTTCTAATTACAAAGTTGGAAAGTAAAAAGTAAAGTATGTTTACGATGTACTCGTATAAATA
This sequence comes from Acheta domesticus, assembly GCA_031308135.1. Classification (NCBI taxonomy): domain Eukaryota; kingdom Metazoa; phylum Arthropoda; class Insecta; order Orthoptera; family Gryllidae; genus Acheta; species Acheta domesticus. Next base: position 127,636,663 of record JAHLJT010008446.1, on the reverse strand, counting down.
TGTGTAAAATAATAATGTGTAAAACTGTGTCAAAAATAAACGTAATGCACATTTGGACGCAAAAGCTTCAAATTTCTTTTGAAGTTCAAATTTCTTTTGAAGAAACCACAAGTGTTCTTGCAAATATTTCTTTCTTTTTTGTTAACATAGTAAGCAAATTCGTGGAGTTTGTGTAATACAAAAATCTAATACAAAAATCTAATACAAAAATCGCTAATACAAAAATCTTCTAATGTTAATGCCAAGGTTCGAATTCCATGAGGGGCAAACATTTTTTTAAAAAATTGGCTCGTACATATCTCAATGATATGATTAAAGTCCAACCTTCATTACAACTGCTAATTGAAGAAAATTGCAAATTAACGAAACTGCAAAATTGCAAATTTTCGAAAATTTCTAATTTGAATTGTCCGCCCTTCCTTTGCTGAAACATTTTTCAAGTAATGGCTAAAGAATTATTAGGATGCAAGTTGCAAAATTATAATATTACGTAACCATTACAAATAATATGAGAATGTATGGGCTGTAGTAGCACCATTTGTTTTATTTTTGCCTGTTTGGTAGCCTAAATGTAAATAATCACCAGGATTTACCTCTGTAGAGAAAACACATAACTCGTTATAAGCAACGGCAAAACCAAGGTCAGCAAGCAGTTGCGGAGTCAGAGTGGAGGCACTGGGACCATGCCCCCTATCCAACAGAGTTTGCACCGTAACTCGATTTATTTAAAAAATACCTCTTATTGATCGCATTACATCGCAAAGGCGCTCCCATTAACCCGAGCGGCAAAAGGAGTATGCCCGTCAACCTGACCTGACGACATTACAAGAAAGAATTAAAATTCTAACAAACGGTTCATCATTGTTTAATATTAGAAACTAGATTTCTAGGCTGGAGTAGGGGTCTGAACTGAAACGTTGTTCCCATCCTTTGCGGGTCCACCCCGCCGACCCAATAGTTTTGGAAACAAATCCCTGCTCGAGATTTCACGTAGAATAGTATTTTGAAACCTTTTGCGAACATTCGCGGGATCTAAATTCACTACAAGCCACATTCTTTATTAAACGAATACACTGGTTTGAACCATGGACGAATGGCAAATATCATTGTTAGGACAACACTCATTTCCACCTAAATGATAGAAAACCGGTGTAAGGTAGTACATAGCTGAAAATTTCGGACCAAAGGATGCCCGTGCAGATGATGAGTTCAAGGGCGAACGCTAGTTTAAATATGCTTTTTAAGGTTATTACAATTATTACATATATTCTTGAAGTGTTAGAGATAATTTATCCACAGAGTGAACACGTTCGGTATTCGCTACGTTCTAATTTGTCAGCGAGCGGATGTTCCAATTTTGCGTCATGTTGTGGCAGAGGCGCCCAAAGTGGGGGGTGAGAAGGGGCTCATGGGGCTTTAGTCCCCTCCCCCGAAGACAATGATACACACTAAAAAAGAGAGCTTTTACGAAAGTCATATCAACTGATAACGTAAACAATTTTAACCATTAGCCAACAAATAAAAATACATTTTATATTCAGCATCAGTGAGGTTTCCGTGGTTTACAGGATAATTTCCAGGAGAATCCCGCAGCACTCTGTACAAGGAGCCACAGTTCGCTCGAGAGCTTACCTTCCGATTCGCTTCCAAATCAGTTGAAGTGTCGTCCGGAAAATTATCCGGTGGTCTCGGGTGGAGGGAAACAGTTACGTTTTTGAAAATTGTTCAATTTGTATGTGTTGTGTATCGGAAACGCTACACTAGACGCGTAAGCTAACGAATGCGAAACGAAATAAAAAGAGCGAACAGCCAGAATGTGTCATCTTGAGAATTTAGCATATTTGCAATTTACGCTACTACCTAATTTCCGATTGTGCAAAAACTCTCTTGTCCCTTCAATGGGGATGGTAGTCAAACGTTTCAACAAATGCATTTTCAATTTTTTTTTAAAAATATTTTAAGTCGCTTTTTAACTACAGTGGTCATCGGCGACATTATACATTTACATTACATGCTTACATTTTTCATATAAACTTAAGGTGCATATTTTAATTTACATTAGAGAAATATTGTCTGTATGTATCATTAATACATTCAACTAGTCATCAGTCATTTTATATTTTGCATTATATATTTACCTTACACATATAAACTTATATTTCTGTTTACATTAGGGAAATGTCTGTATGTATCATTAATACATTCAATTAGTCATCAGTCATTATCACATTCACATTTAGTATTACATATTTACATCTCACATCATTTCAATTCTTTGTATTTTAGATTTGCTGATTTGTCGGTTCACAAAATCGTTCACATGATTCTCGATAATGGAAAACATAAGAAATCGATTCAAAAGGTGAAAAGAAAGGTGCATAGTTTCGTCTCGTTAATGTATTAAATGTTAATTAATATACATTATCAAAAATCATTATGTACGGATACTGTATTTATATACCATACACTAAATGTAAAGCATATAACAATCTACGATTCCGCATTTTAAACTATTTTTAACATAATCCATAAAAATCTCGCGTATTACATGCGAAAATACGCATTCTGGAATTACGCCTTGGGTCTGCTGAGAAAGTTCTGTTGAGGGCGAGAAGACATACACAGGCGCAAATGGAAAGGCAGTGTTTTAGCTTTGCCGCCCTTTGTGCATTTGGGAACTTTATGACTCTCTCATATCGCTTAGCCTATATTACAAAAATTTTTTAAAGAAAACACTTGATTCACAACTTTGCTCAACTGTAGTCAAATTAATTCCAACTATCCCTGCTAATTTCAAAGAGAGCAAATTGCTCTGCAACCGAGGTGTCAACAGTTGTTTTAGGATGTTAGTTATAGGCTTCCACACTTTGGTAACATGCTACAATTTTGCACAAAGCTATCAGATTCATTATATATTTGGACTGTTCGTACATTATTGACAGCGATCACCTGATATCGAGAGAAGACAGCATTGTTGCTATACATTGCACAGTTGCAGTACACTAGGGGAAATTCGCATAAATTAAAACATGATTTTGCCGTTAACGTGTTTTAGTACTTGTCAGTTTATTCCAGTTTCAAAACGAAACGAATATATTACACACTTCATAGTACGCACGAAGAATGAGTTGTCTCCCAAAAGTATTTTAAAATAAAATTGTTTAAAATAAACGACAATCTTTGGAATGCTACGCAATAAGCAGATTCCTAACGTTCGGGTGGGGAATCACGAGGCTCTACACAAATGACATACCATTTATCAGAATATTAATTACCTAAGATTTTTTTCCAAACTCCATCGTTTTCTGAATGCCATGACAAAAAATGACGCATCTGTTGATATCGAGATGTTCCTCGGCAGGAGTGCAGGCGCCTCCGAGGTAGCGCGATCAGAAATCGGGCCAGAGGGACACACATGCGCACGAAAGAAAAAAAAACGGCGAGGAAACGGCTCTCTCTCCCAGCTATTCGCGCGTGTCAACACATTCCTCCATCTGGTTTGATGAAGCGCATACTTTGCGAAGTGACCTGCCCCTCAAAGATGACGTTCTAGGAGCAACAAAGTACAATGATCAATATCAAGGAAAACGTATCATAATTTCACAAATGAAGTAGTGCACAGAAAAAAAATAGCCGTTTTCCGGCGCACGATTACATAACTTTCTCTTCTTACGAAGTATTCGTAAGGCGAGAAAGTACAAATGAAGATGTCAGTATAATGTTTTTTTTTATGACCTGCATTAAAGTTCAAAATTCGTAATAACGGTGAATAATGTCTATGATTTCTTTTCTATTTTCCAATGAGATATCTCAGGACGGGCAAGGGAAAATTTCGTCCCTAATGTGCATCTTGAAACACCCAAAATAAAATACGAAAATAAACCTCTGGACTCAATGCCTCACATTCATTTCATAATCCGTTAAACACAAATATGAAGTATTTACAATTTGAGAAGTGCATGTAAACACAAAAGGCTTTGAAATTATATTATGTCATTACTGCCCAATTCATCGCATCGTATGTGGGTTTTATAAAACATGCGCGACGAAAATACCTACGAAGATTTCTGTGGTCACGGAGTAAAGGTTCTTAAGTCAACTTCTGGCGATATCGGGAGAAGTACTGAAACTATAAGTTAAGTATCTATAGGTTATTTTAGTAAAACGACCTAATTCAAATATTGCCTCCTTAGCAAGAAAAAAAGCATTGTAAAATAGCGTTGAGCACCAGAACAAGTGTTGGCTTAATAATCTAGCCCTTGTTTTCTCCAAACTATGATTTTTTACTAAGAACTTCTACCCCTTGACTACAGATTTGATGAGCTTGAAATCCCACAGCTGTTTGTATTTCCGAATATGAACTTTGCTTCAATGTAGGTTTCGTTAAATGAATGGTTCCTCAAGACATATTTTGCATAATTCGTTATTCGGCTCGTTGTGCGCCATATGTAATCAACATTCGCGTGATTGGGTCCTGCCTGGAGAGAGACAACGCTTAACTTTCTTTTCGGGGAACATGCGACACGCGCCTACGATCTCTCTGCACTGGCGTTACAAGAGCTCGTCGAACGCCGTGCCATGCGAGAAGCCACCGCACACACGGAATGTCCACACATGTGCCGCAGGTAGTCTGTTGTATGGAATGCGAAGCCCCGATTTCGAAATCGAGGGCTAAATGTTGGTTTTAAATGTATAATTCTTTATCTGCCCGGCTCGCAGAACCCTTCGTTCCTAAGCAAGTGCACGGACAGTCATGTAAACAGATGGCTTTAATGTCCTGAAAGTAAGTCGTACGCACACCTCTAAAAGCAGCTTTCGAAGACGTGTTGACCAATCGTATGGTTTCTGTAGGAATAGGACTGACGATTTCAAAATGAAAACGGACAACTGAAACCTTCATCTTAATAATAATAATAATAATAATAATAATAATAATAATAATAATAAAAAATCTAAACGATCGAAAAACTGATAGTATTTGGTTTTAATAACGAGCCTCAACTGATAAGACTGAACTGTAATGTTACGACTCCATACACGTGTTCGCTGTTAATGCACCGTGCACGCGCGTATTTCTATCATTCAAACAACAAAACACGCCATGTTCCCTCCGAGGAGCTGGCAGTAAACAAACGGCGTGTACGCCCCTGAGACCTTGCGGCTGGGCGGAGCTGACCGGCCGCGGCGCGTCGGGGCGGCGGGGCGCGAGGGGCCCGGGAGGGCGGAGCAGGACGGGACGACGCTAGGCCGGGCGGGCGGGGCGGGGCGGGGCGGCGGGCGCGCCGAGATGCGGCGCAGGAGTCTGCGCTGCCTCTCCGGAGCCGTGGCTGGCGCCGGTGCGGGCCGGCACGCGTTTGGCCAGCCCTGGCTCACCTCGGCGGCGGCGGCGGCGGCGGCGGCGCGGCGGCGGGCGCGCGAGGCGTAGGCTTCGCCAAGCGACTGACCGAGACAGCGAGCGATCGGGCGGGCGGCCGCGGCCGCGCCGGCCGTTTCTCCAGGTAACGGCTCTCGCGCGCGAGCGTCGCCGTGCCAGACGTTTAAAAATCGTAGGAGTCACGACTTCGCGCACTCAGTCGCGTGCCGCCCAAATGCGCCCTGCTTATCGATGAGCTACTCCCGTCTATTTACGTACGCTGATAAACTACACGTGTTCAGGTGCTTGGGGGCGTTCGTCGCAAATTTCAAAATACGAGCCAGAGAGAGGGGCAGGCCCATGCAGCGACCGCTGCCTAGCAGTTTTTTAAATGGACATTTAAAAGTCGCAACAAAAATAGTCTGTGCCTCTGCAGTTCGGCACTTCAGGCATTTAAAGTTCGCTAAAAGAAACAAAAGTGTTTTTTCGTTCACACCTTATTCAAAATTCAAATTTATATTCTTATGATCGTGACATCACGTTTACATGCTAAGGTATAATTGACAGATGGGGGATACGTTAATATAATTTTTATCTTTAAAGTAAAATACATATTTTCGTGCGTTAAAAATTCACATTCTACATAACGTGCGGAAAATGTAACAAATGGCAGATAGAATACAGCGTAGAGAAAATTGCAATGGTTAAAAAGCGTTAGAAAGGGACGGCGCAGAACATTTTGCTTCCTAACACTCGCATCAATATTTTGTAATTACTAAGCTGCGGATTTTTACATATTTCCCGATTTTATCCTTCAATTAAAAACGCAGTATTTTAGGCTACTTGCTCATTTTGAAGCATTAGATGTATTAAAATATAACCCTACTAATGCCTAAAATGAATAAGTAACCTAAAATACTGCATTTTTCATTGAAGGAGAAAAATCGGCAAAAATGCAAAAATCCGCAGCTTAGTGATTTCACATCCAATTCTGAACTATCAATATGAACGAAAAGAATATTAGACAAAATTATGTATTTTAATTTCAATAACGGAATTGCGGCACATGTTGGAAAGAAACCATCCAAAGAAATTTTCCAACAAGTACCTTCTAATCTACTCAACTTTTTCCCATGTGAGAAAGTAAAATAACGAGTTCCTGGAACAGAAGAACGCCGTGGGTTGTTTTTGTTTCGCGGTTTCTCCGCCGTCACTCTAAGACATCTAAAACACTTCCTAGAATCGCATGTAAAACTTCACAAAGGGATACCGTTAACCTAAATGATTCAAATATATTACATTAGTACTGAAATTGTTTTAATTATATGATGAAAGGTTCACCATCCGAACCCGAGCTGTTCCTCTGCGGAGTCGCCGTAACTCATGACATAATAACCAGCCAGCAGCCTCCACGCAAGAAGCCTCTTTCCACACCTGAGGGGAACGAACCATTAAACAAGGCGTCCATTTTTTTAAAATACCTTACACTATTTTTTATTAAGGTACCAACTTATAAAACAAGTACTTCGTTAGAAAATACAAATGAATGCAAGATGAATACAAAAATACAGCTGATTTGGCCGAGATAACAATAGCTCCAGCGGTGCTGGCAGTCCTCCAACCATTCGCTGTTTGCACACTAAGGAAGGATTGGGAAGAGGAAATTTTTATTCCTGCCAACATTGGGGGGGCCCTCCTCCGAGACCTAGGGGACCTCCAGGAGCGGAGCGCCGGCGCAGCGCAGCCCGGCGCGCCGGCGTTGCAACACCGCAGCCAGGCCACAGGAGCCTACAACCGGTCACGCAGCTATTACTCTCAAGACGAAAGGCGACGCAACATCTGGTGAACAAAATCGCCCTAATAAAGGCCCAAATTGATGTGTGCGATGTGAATTTCACTTCAGATCCCTTCCAACAACCCAAAGTTATAGCTCCCGAAGTCGCCGTTCCGGAATTGACAATCGGGGAGCGAAGGCCAGACAACGCGAAAATTCAGTACCGTAAATAGTCGAGGAGCACGGCACAAATATTCATTGCAAGAAGGTGTCTGTACTCAGGTGTTCGAGGAGATAAGAGCTGTCCCTAGAATACACTCGAGTGGCTATTAAGTCCGTTTTACTGCTTCTTGACAGAACGAATCTAATGGTTAAATAAGCCAGTATCGAAAAAAAAAACTTAAGTTTTGTCTCCAACACGGATATCTGATCATTAATATGTGATCCGGTCAATCCGACTAACGTAAAGTGTAAATGTTCTGAATCAAAAATCAAAAAATTAACTGTACGAATCGATTGGATAAAAACATTCAAGGACTGTAAACAAATAATTGTAAAATTCGTTTCTTGCGAGTTTAAATACTGCTTTCCTCTAATCTACTTTTAAAAAATAATTTCTTTTAACTCATAATTTTTTTATTACATTGAGGGTTCAAAGACCATTATAAAACACAGATTCAATAGTCAAAATTATTTTTAAAATAATCTTTAGATTTTTGTACTGAAAATAATAAGAATAAAATAATATATCCTTCAAAACTGATACCGAAAGACATAATTCACATTATTTGAAATTAGGTACTTTTTTCGTGTCAGAAAACTCCGATCACTACCAGATGTCCATACATCTTATTCTAATAAATGATAATGGTGAGAGCAGAGAATTACTATTGAATGAATTGAAATGAATTGAATGAAAATGAATTGAAGCCCTTTCGTATATACATGTGTAATTTTCAAAATCACAGCGCAACAAAATACTAAAACTTGTTACGTATTTTGGGAAATATTCAATATTTAAGGCGGAAATCTACAGAAATGTCCGTGTGTGCGATTTTATAAGCAACTGAAATTATTTCATTTTTTCTTGTAATTTAAAACCATATCAAAGGTAATTCAACAGATATTGGGAAATTATTCTCAAAAATAATGTACATCGATGTAATGATGACCGACAGGTGAGTGCGACCCACGACTAGGCGTGAGAAGCAAAACAAAACATAAAGCAAGAGTGGAGGACGACGCGATTAAAACACGCGAACGCACGCGGTACGATGTGTCAAACTTATACGTCGTAATTAAATGACTCGAAACTAACTATCTGCTCAACGCTTGAGTTATTGTTTAATTTTCATTTTATTTAAACATCTTGTCACTAATTACAAATAAACTCTCAAGTATATGTTATTTTTCAACAAACGGAATGATTGTTAATATAAGATATAGATTTACCGGGAAATTCAAGAAGACATCCAGTTTGTTAGAACACAAAATAATGTATATTTCAATTAATGTAAATTGCACCAAATAAATGGTGCAACATCCAGAAATCATCATAAATTTGCACCTTGAAGTAAAACATGGAAGAGAAGTGTTTTGATTGTTTATTTTCAGTTAACATTTATTACGAATGAAAATCAAGGAGACTGCAAAGGATGAAATAAACGTAAGAATGGTACAATCCCAACAGAAAATCAATATTTAAACCATGCACAAATCGGACAAATTCATGTAAAGAAAAGCCAGTAAGGTTATTAGGTACCATCAAACAAAGGATTCGAATCTCATTGATACAATGAGATCAAATATTTTCGCAGTATCAATATACTCGCCGTCTAGTTTAGTAATCCGTGCACAAATGATACATAACAATACGTGAAACAATTCGAGATGTAAACATAAGCATAATGAATGGCACATTAATTTTTGATAGCCGCAATACCAGATAACAATGTTCATGCGATTATTTTTCTTTAATTTTTCAAACTTCTGAGATGATAGTATAGAAGAAAAAATAGAAATAGGCAAACGAGTTGATTGGGGAAAATGATTGAGTAAATGGCATTTGTTAATGACGATCTTGTTAACTATTAAATATTAACAGATGTTAATAATTATTTTAGAGTAAATAAATGTAATTTTCTACACACCAATGAAGATGCCCGGCTGTTGTTGTCGTCAGTTACCGCATTCTATAAACACACCATTGTAATCTGAACATTGTTGTCTACGGTCCACTTTTTAAAAACTGTCATTTAAAAAAATGCCACACTAGTTACGCGAATATAAACAGACGGGTCACTAGATCACAAACGTAGTGTCCCGCGGGCGAAACAATCGAGGAGTTTAAAAGCGCATTCATTAAAGCTTAGCGCCACGCGCAGCGCCGCTTTCTTCAACTGAATCTGGAGACGCGAAGCGAGCGCTAGCCTTGAACAATTCTGTAGCCGAGCGCTCCCCCCTCCTCGCTCCTTGCTGCAGCGTGGTCCGGCGGCCTATGGCGGTCGCCTCCGCGTCTTCGCCCCCTCTCCCCTCCCCGCCGCCGCCGCCACCGCCGCCGCCGCCGCCGGCACCTCCACCTAGCAGCGAGAGCAAGCAGATCTCTCCCTCCGCCCGTTGTTCAGGCTTCGAGCCACTTCAGGCACAGATCAACTCCACGAGGGACCCAACGCCCCACGTAGAAACACGGCCTAAAACCCAAACAATTTTCGTTCATGAACGGTATAACTGTCACAATTCGAACTAGTGATATTGATACTACACCTGCTTTTTCGCATTACTTTAACGGTTGCTAGTATGCAATACTAGTTGAACCCGCAAAAAAGTTTCCAACTAGGAAAAAGTATTTGCCAGGACTGGGATTCGAAATTGAGCGCTTGGATCAATTGTATTATCGTTGCCCCACCAATGCGGGTTAAGTGTCCAAAGCTCCCAACTCAAAAAGTTTATCTTCTGCAAGTTTCGAAATGTCATGGGTTGTAATGAAAATCGGACTAATGTCACAATATTATATGAACTTTGCTTCAATAGAAGAATGAAAGACAAAGAAGAAGAAAGGAAAAATCCGTAGACTTTTTGAGAAAATCTTATTGTACGCATTGTTACGTTTTACATTTATCACGATTTCTCTCAAATTCGATGCGACAACTATTCCTTCTTTTAATAAATTCAAGATAAAATAATTTAAAGATACAATTTTGAAACAGATTTCATGACAAAAAATATCTTCAACAATGTAGTTGTAGGAGGAGGTGAACAAATTTTCAACTTTTCAATTTCAGAATTTCAAAGGTTTTACTGAATACAAGATCCTGTCCAATTTTATAAACATACTGTACTTGCTCCATTTCAGTCAAAAATGCAACAAAGAAATTGGAGCCATTTTCAGAACATTTTGAAAATAACCTGGAGATTTCATGTAAGTACCCCTCAAAAAAAGATGTTTCCAATTTGAAGTCCCATGACATCAGTGAGATCGACCGGGAATATTCGATTTGGTGAAAATCTCGTGTCCGGTTTAGGCGCTGTTGTTCAGAGAAAACGGACAGACATTTTAAAAGAAAACTAGTGGTGCTAAAACTGCAGGTACTTTCTTTCCTGTATTTCCACGCAAAATTACGCGAAAAGTACTCAAATTTTCGAACAAATTTTCTGCCAAAAATTGGCCGTTTTTTCGCTCAGCATTACAGAACTTTCTACTTTGTGGGAAGAAAGTAAAAACGCTTCTCCGGAGTCAGTGACCGACAAAACGTGTATTTCAGCCAAAACCTCGAGATCGATTTTTGGCGAACTTCATAACTTTCTCTTCACTTCGTAGACGAGAAAATAAAAAAAATCTGAAAAACTTTTCGGTGCTTGTGAAATGTAGGAATTGCGCTCTTAATAATTTATGGTTTTAAAAGCTAGTATTGCTAGATGGTGTCATATGTTGTTATAAACTTTATAAAAACCATCATATCTAAAAATTTGTATTTTCGAGGTATGTAAGAGTTGCATCTCCTGGGTGATTTCTTCTCCTTGGGTTCCGTGCATTGCATCTTGAAACCGATTTAACAAATTAACAGATACAAAAAAGAACCTCATTGATAATAAAAGATTGCAGAGAAAAATGTAATAAAAAATATGTTTGAATAGAAGGAAATTTACTTTTCATGAGGTGGCACCTTAAATTTTCTAAATTTGTAAAAGAAGAAAATTTGTACTATTCATATAATAAAACTCTAACATCTTCTTCCATAGATCCTAGAGTGGTGAGAAAATTAGAATATTCTTTTCAATTCTGCAAATGATTTTTTATTTCAGAAACTTTTTATTTGATAAAATTTTTGGACAAGCAGCTATTGAAGAAGTTACATGTGTTCTGATGGGAACTGCCCGTATTAGAAAGATGATTGTCAGGCCAAAGTACAGTGGCGAATGACAAAGTGAAATAAACGGATGCTGCCACAACTTTAGGCAGGCTGAAGGAGGAGTTAAATATATAAACGTTAGAAAAATTTTTACATTTACATTTTTTACATTTACATTTACATTTGACATTATTCATTGCACAAAGAAATGTTAAATTTAAGTACTTTCCTCAGTCTTTAATTTGTGTATATTCTCGTTCCTTATCTAACGATAAGCGAATCTTAGATTAGATTAGATTACAGTACATATTATGGAAACCATACAAAACAGTAAGATGCTAAACGTGTCAAGAGGAAATATAAAATTTAACAATTCGCGAGATATGATGAGAGCGTAGTCAGTCATGACATTTATTTACTTATATTTCGTGAAGCTTCAGACGATCAATCAACTCCGAAGACGAAATAGACGTACTGATACTGCCCCATAAAAGAGGCAAGTGAAACGATGCCACAGCAATACCTCTGTCGAAACTTCAGAAGCGAAATCAGTCATCCATCCATCCTCCAGATCCGAAGAGAACATAGTGAGTTGTTGCGGGCGCCTGGGCCGGGGCGCCTGGGCCGTGGCGCCTGGGCCGGGGCGCCTGGGCCGTGGCGCCTGGGCCGTGGCGCCTGGGCCGGGGCGCCTGGGTCGGGGCGCCTGGGCCGGGCGCCTGGGCCGGGGCGCCTGGGCCGGGGCGCCTGGGCCGGGGCGCCTGGGCCATGGCGCCTGGGCCATGGCGCCTGGGCCGGGGCGCCTGGGCCGTGGCGCCTGGGCCGGGGCGCCTGGGCCGTGGCGCCTGGGCCGGGGCGCCTGGGCCGGGGCGCCTGGGCCGGGGCGCCTGGGCCGGGGCGCCTGGGCCGGGGCGCCTGGGCCGGGGCGCCTGGGCCGGGGCGCCTGGGCCGGGGCGCCTGGGCCGTGGCGCCTGGGCCGGGGCGCCTGGGCCGTGGCGCCTGGGCCGTGGCGCCTGGGCCGGGGCGCCTGGGTCGGGGCGCCTGGGCCGGGGCGCCTGGGCCGGGGCGCCTGGGCCGGGGCGCCTGGGCCGGGGCGCCTGGGCCGGGGCGCCTGGGCCATGGCGCCTGGGCCATGGCGCCTGGGCCGGGGCGCCTGGGCCGTGGCGCCTGGGCCGGGGCGCCTGGGCCGTGGCGCCTGGCCGGGGCGCCTGGGCCGTGGCGCCTGGGCCGGGGCGCCTGGGCCGGGGCGCCTGGGCCGGGGCGCCTGGGCCGGGGCGCCTGGCCGGGGCGCCGCACGCGGCCGTGGGCAGTGCGCTCCTCTTTAGCCGCGGCGCCGGGCGCCTCCAGTGTCCGACAGGGCCGGCGCTAGATTATTTTGCGCCGCAGACAAAGGTGAAGATATGAAAAACTCCAAGTGAAATCGACCGAAAAAAGCATGACCCATTCCGATTTGTCTAATTTTTTTTGACTTGCTCAATGTGATGTAAAAAGTTAGGAGAATCATATTTAGTGCATGTTTGACCTTGACATCGTTTTATTTACACCAAAAATTAGTTACATTTCTGAGCATTTCGGACGAACTTCAGAAAAAAATCGAAATCTCACGTGAAAATCCATTCTAATATTTAAAAAAAATGTTTCTTCTAGTAGTAAATAGTTGAAAGGTACTTTGCTATTGAGCAGCCGTAATGCTAATAGACCCACGAGGTTTGTTGTCTTGTCAAAGGAAGAACACTTCTTTGGGCCCTAAAACACATTTTAACGTTTCCAAATGTCCAATTGTCGCAGCCTCAAATTTTGAATCACAGTGGTCCTTGTAAGCGGCGTTCCGTGCTTTAACAAACTTGACAGGGACCGCGTAGGACATGACGTTTACCTTCCACTGAGTCAGCGCGGCGAGGTACGAATAATAATCTAATATATAAAAATTGATATTTGTTTGTATTTTATGTGATGCAGTACCGTTCCGATTGCGATCAAATTTTATCAACTTATTGCTCGCACTTGCGCGAAGGTTATAGTCATAGACTAATGGGAATGTGTGTATGTCTATCGCACATAGACACAAAAAGAGAGTGTTGTTGATTATGATATTAGTTTATGATGACTCAAGCGCCCCTGAAGCTCCACGCTACCCGCCGCACCCTCAAGTATTGAGTGAGTCTATGCTGCATATTCTGCCCCCTTCGATTGTGAAATATCGGCCAGAATACCTGAACGTTATCTCGGACAAGTAAATCAAATTTCTCCTAGACAGTGTCGGGACGAATGCATGCCCAAACATGAGGGATAACGTATTAACAACAGGATACTTGACAACCATGTCCAAACCACGAAGATCAAACCCATACTCGCAAGAAAGTCTATCACCCATTAAACTTTTTGCAGAACGCAGAAATGCAGTGTAAAACGTGATTAATAATCACGTGACCAGTAACGTGTGAAGTGTAATACATTGCAAGAGCGAAGCGTTGCTGGGTCCACTAGTCACATATAAACGGAACTTCAACTGAGAGAATTTCAGAATTCTGTATTTCGTTTAATTCATCAACGGTTTTAACAGATTTGACAACCTCTTTTCGTCGTCGATCATCAGCATTGCTACCATAAGTAGCAGTACTAATTCTAGTTTATAAAATATCAGACCAATCTTCGTAAAGTAAAGGACATTCTCTTTTTCCTTTAAGATTGAAATTGCACTTTTCATCTGGATTGTTGCGAATTAATTCCTCTTTCTTTTCTGCCCAGATCGGCTCTTGATATTTTTCAGAGACACAATGTATTTTCTGGCTTGTATTGCTTAAAAAATTCTTGAAACGAGTTGTTTTTGTCCATTATAACCCTTTATTAAAATTTGAATATCAATTATCACAATTTAAAAACAATCATCATTCATTACAAATACTGTTTACAATTAAATTGATCGGGGAGGAATCATTGTAACAGATTGTTTTCATTATATTAATCAAAGAGTTATACTTAATTCATTATATGATATCTATAAAATATAAAAATATATACAATTAATTATCCTTATAAATTTAGCGAAATGATTTTCAATAAAGTTTCTACACTCTTCAATGTCTTTTCCTGCAACATCACATTCATCAAACTAAAATTCCCATCTGGGGATCGAATCCGGCATCTTCCGAACTGAAGAGCGCAACCCCAGGGCGCTTTAACCATTTGCGCCACGGAAGTGACATGCGGACTAACTACTTATATTTCAGTCAAAACGTAATTGTATCAGCTCTAACATTAGGATTGGACATTATTGAATTGTCTACATGCGAAAAACATGTCTTTCAAACATGACCAAGAAAGGCAGCGGTGAACGGCTTACTCCAAATAATTTATCCAAAAATCGGCATTTGAAAAATAACTACTGCGAGAAAGTCTGTGCCATTCTATAGCACCACTAGTTTATCTATTTATCGTCCCTACACACAGGTGGAGAAAATTTAAAGAAAAAAATTGGAGCGGTTTTTGAGATTTTTTTGTTGTAAATTTGAAGCGAAGATTGCGCAAAAACGACTCGTGTTTTCAGAAAATTCTACATAACCTTTTTTAAAGAGCTAATTTTGTACAAGAGACTTTGTCTGAGACTTTGTCTGTCGCTAACTACAATTTCGTAGTTTTAAAAATATTTTTTTTGCAATTTTCAAAAAGCCAAGCTTTTCCCAGAAATAGGAGTTAGACCATATTTTTATCGTCGCTCATTACGTAAGTGAAGAAAATTTAAAGAAATAATTTGGAGCAGTTTTTGAGAATTTTTTTTTGTAAATTTGAAGCGCAATTTACGCAAAAACTACTCGTTTTTTCAAAAAATGGTACATGACCTTATTTGAAGTGCTAATTTTGTACAACCTACTTTGAGGCAAAAATCTCTATCTTCAATTTTGCAGGTTTTGAAAAGTTTTTTGCAATTTTCGAAAAATTGGGGATATAAACGAAAAAGATACCTACATCATTCCCTTAAACGTTCTCCGCTCTATTAAACAACGAAATTTAATAAAAAAATTTGGAGCCATTTTTTTTAACTTGGAAAATCTCCGACGGGCTTCACGTAAAGTACCCCCTATTATTAAAATATCGGTTTCAAATTCCAGAGGCCTTGAGATGAGTAAAACGATTAGGGAATATCAATTTTGAAGAAAATCGGCTGAACGGTTTAGGCGCTAGCGTTGACCGCAGACGGACAGACGTAGAGACGGACGTTTTGCCGTCAATCGATTTTGCAAAATTATGATGTCGCGACCCCTTGAAATTGAAACCGATATTTTAATTTTTGGGGGGTACTTTAAATGGGGCCCTTAGGACGTATAAAACAAATGGCTCCTTCGTTTTTAATTAAATTTTGTTAATGGACGTTTAAGAGAATGATGCAGGTCTTATGTTCGTTGCAAACTCTGATTTTTCGAAAATTGCAAAATTCAAAGTTTTTTTGGCGTTTTCCTATGACTACAATTATAAAGATAGAAATTTAATCCCTCAAAGAAATCTGTCCCTAAAAGATAGTTTTTGAAATTAAGTAATGTACAATTTTCGAAAATTTGAGTACTTCTCTCATAATTTTGCTTGAAAGTACAGGCGAGAAAGTATGTGCTGTTTTAGCACTACTAGTTAAAAAAGCAAAATCCATTTTCAAATTGCACTTTTATATTTCCGAAAAGAATTTCAACAATGTAGATCTAATAGTGGCGATTTGCTTCGTAAATTTAACGCCGTTGTCAACCATTCAAATTAGATGAATATGGTGCGTCGGAATGTGAAACTGGAGAAGATGGCTCAGGGCATCAACGGATGTCATTGTAGTGCCTCTGACCGGAAGGTCCTAGGGTTAGAATCCCGACGGTGGCAAGATTTTCGATACTAGCTACTTAGCTGAGGCACGATCACCCACTGTGTGGGGGAGAATTTAAGGGTTCGGCAGTAAATGTTGGTAATTGTCAAAGTTACAGTTTTTTGTGATTTTAAAATATTCATACCCTTCCATCTGCTTTCATGGGCTGTTATTCTCAATAGTCCAAATTATGACGCGTAGTCGTCCCCCAGGTTTTTGTCATCTTCATGTTTCCCATTTAACCCCCTTTTAAAAATGTTCATTTGCTTATGTCCCGTTTCCACGTTGGTTACCATGTTTTACACTCAAATCCTTATATTCTAGCGGCCGGCTGCTCTGATTGGTAGTTTTCCGTGGTTTCTCCGATCAACACCAGGCGAATGCCGGAGCAGTACCCTAACAAACGGGCCACGGACCGCGCGTGATTTTTCCTTCTTCTTCCTTTTCCTATCCTCGTCCCTTACTTACAGACTCACACTCTCATGCACTACATTACCGCACTTGTCGGGAGCTTAGAGCTTGCCCCGTTCATGGGAGATACCTGCTTAGGGAAACTGTGCAAGCTGGTGGGTAGGTTGGCGCCGGGTTTGAAATAGTTATTTTGGTTTTTGAGAGTACTTCACACACAGCTTCAATAACATTCTCAAAATTTTCTGAAAAATGGCACTTAACTTTTTTATTAGACTTTTTCCTCGGATAACGTAAAAAAAACACCTTAAAAATCACATGACCGTCATTTTCGTTCAAATCGCTGATTTGTCGAAAATTGCAAAACTTCCAAATTTGTTCCATGTTCTTCTACAATCACAATTTCGAAGATAGATACTTTTTATTTTCCCGTGTACATACGTAGTATTTACGGAGTAATATACGTAGTATAGGGAAAGTTACGTAATGCTGCGGAAAATCCATTTCCAGATATCAGCGGAAATACACGTTTTGAGGTCTCCTGATACCGAAAAAGTGTTGTTTTTTTCAAAACGTTCGTCCGTCTGTGAACACGATTAAACCGCCTAAACCATACGTAGGATTTTTTCCAAAATGGATATTTCCCAGTTGAGGTGGCTCGACTCGAGGCATTGCGATTTTGGAAAATGTTCTTCATAATTTGGGGATACTTAACATGAAGTCTCCTGAAATTTTCAAAATTTTCTCAAAAACTTCAAATTGTTTCTTTAAATTTCTTGCAAGAATAGTGTAAAATACATTTATAAAGGTGGCATATGTCCGATTTCACGGTTAACTCGGAAATTTTCGAAATGCAATTTTCGAAAATTGCAAAATTTGAATTTTTTCGACGACTTTCTACAACTACAAAATTAAAGATAGAGATTTTTCCGTCAAATGAAATTGGTTCTCCATAATTGGTTCTTTCATTAAAGCCATGTACATTTTTTTGAAAACCTTAGTAGTTTTCGCGCAATATTTGAAATTATAAAAAATTACAAAAACAAGATTTTCTCAAAAAGACTACAAATTTTTTTCTTTAAACTTTTGGGTGTGAATAATGGTAAATGCATTCTGTAAGATGACATGGACGTCATATTGCTCTATACTTTTGTTTTTTTTACAAAAATTACAAAAATGTAACTTTTTTGACTTGTCTCTCACGTTGTTAATATTTACATTAGCAGCGAATTGTTTACATTATATTTATGAGTACATGTACTTTAAAGAATGTCATATAACGTTTCTCAAAAACTCAAAGTTTTCTGTGAAAATGAACTTAAAATTTCGCATTTTCAGAAAAGCTCAATCGCCATTTTCTCAAAAACGGCTCCAATTTTTTTCTTTAAACTTTCCGATCCTATAGTGCTAATTGCACTCTTTGAGATGACATGAAATTAATTTTGCTGCGTTCTTTTGTTTCTTCAAAAATTACACATGTATTTTTTTTAATATCTCTCACACTGTTGGTATGTACATTTCTAGCAATTTGTAAAAGCTATTCTATTTGTGAATTAAAGTGCTTCAAATGACTCCTAACGAAGGTTTTCGAAAATTCAAAAATTCTCTGTGAAAAAGAGCTTTAAAATTCGAATTACAGTAGAGCTTAAACACCATTTTCTTCAAAACGGCTCCAAATTTTTCAAAGAAAATTGCCATTTAGAGCGACGTTTTCTTGTTTTTGTTATTCTTTAATATTCTTAAAATAATATTTCCGTTCTACTAATAGGAAACCAAAAAAATTAAGAAATGTCAAAAAATGTACTTTAGGTGGCGACAGAAGGCAGCTGGCAAGAGTATGAGGCAAGTCCGAATAGCTAGCCGAGACCAACGGAAACAGAAAACCAATACGGGGAAGTCTGTGCCATTCTGTAGTACCACTAGTCACTTTCTCGTATACATTCGTATATACGACGTATTAGCGTAGTATAAAGTTAAGTAATGCTGTGGAAAATCGATTTCGAGTTTTAAACGGAAATACGCGTTTTGGGGTCCCCTGATACCAAAAAAAGTGGTTTCTTCTGCGATTTTGAAAAATGTTCAAAATTTGCTGAAACCTTACATGAAGCCCCTCGGACATTTTCAAAATTTTCTCAAAACGGATTCAAATTTTCTCTCTAAATTTCTTGTAAGAATAGTGTAAAGTACACTTATGAAGATGGCGTAGGTCCGATTTTCACGGTTAACTCTAAATTTTGAAAATTGCAATATTTTGAAGTTTTTGACGACTTTCTACAACTACAAAATTGAAGATAGAGATTTTTCCGTCAAATGAAATTTTTTCTCCATAATTGGTTCTTTCATTAAGGTCCTGTACATTTTTTGAAAATTTTAGTTTTCGCGCAATATGGCGGGCAATATTTGTCATTCTTTTAAAAAAATACAGAAACAAGATTTTTTCAAAACGGCAACAAACTTTTTCTTTAAACTTTTGGTATGGATAGTGCTATATGCATTCTATAATATGACATGAACGCCACATTGCTCTATTCTTTTGTTGTTTTTTTAAATTACAAAAATGTAATTTTTTGACTTCTCTCACGTCGTTAATATTTACATAATAATGTCATATAATGTTTCTCGAAAACTCAAAAGTTTTCTGTGAAAACGAATTCAAAATTCCGCATTTTCAGAAAGGCTCAATCGCCATTTTCTCAAAAACGGTTCCAAATTTTGTCTTCAACTTTTCCTGCATATAGTTCTAATTGCACTCTTTGAGATGACATAAAATTAACTTTGCTGTATAATTTTGTTTTTTCAAAAATTACACAAATGTAATATTTTAAATGTCTCACGCCGTTAATATGCACATTGCGAGCGATTTGCAAAAACTACTACATTTGTGAGTGGAAGTGCTTCAAACGACGTCCAACCAAGTTTTTCGAAAACTCCAACATCTTCTGTCAAAAAGTTTCAAATTTCGCATTTACAGTAACGGTTAAGTGTAATTTTCTTAAATACGGCTCCAAATTTTTCAATGAAAATTGCCATTTAGGACGAGGTTTTATTCTTCTTTAATATTCAAGTAATATTTCGGTTCCACTATAAGTAAACCGAAAAAATTGAGAATATTTCAAATAAATGTACCTTGGGCTTTGTGCTTGTGCTCTACTTTGGGCGGCGACAGATGGCAGCTGTCAAAAGTATGTGACAGAAAAGCTAGGCCAGACCAAAGAAATTAGAAAACTAACTAGTAGGAGAAAGTCAGTGACATTCTGTAGCACCACTAGTTTCTTAATGAAGTCTATGGTTGAAAGACAGATCTTGAAATAAGGTCATGTACAGTTCTGATTGTCGAATTTGTGTTGGAGTAGTAGCGTCAGGTTTCGATCCTAATGCGCTAAGATCAGTAACGAATTTTACAAGTGATGGATGAAATGTGTTAATATCGACAGAAGGTTTCCTGATCCATAGAGCAAATGCTGAGATGGCCCCTTGTTTTGCTTCTGGACGTAAATGTAGCTTCACTGTGCGCACGTTTTGTTGAGCACTCCTTTTGCTTGTAGTTCATTTACAGTTGAAATTGATTTTCTATAACTCGGGAAAAAACATTTTTCAAATATCTTTATTTTTCTAAAATAATTATTTTCTAAATTAATGTTTTCGTTTTTTTTTAATAAAATTCTGGCCCTCAAGAAAATGTGCGCAGATAAATTTCTTTCCCCACACGTCATATACAGTTTTTACTGTTTTTTGACTAAATAAATAAATAAATAAATAAAAGGTGCTGTTGTAACAGCACTAGTTTGGTATGAGAAAAGTTTATCATCTCATTTTTAGAATTCACCTTATGAAGCTCTTTTCCCAAATAAAATGGTCGAAGCTAATTTTTTTTAATGTTTTTGTAGTACTGTCGGACAGATTTGAAAAAGTCAAATAGCTTGCATTCATAATCTACACCGAATCAAACTTAGAAATCGGGTAAACACACACACTGTAAAGTGATACGTGACAGAAAACAAAGATATTCAGAAACGTCAGAATTACCTTTCGCGAAACTATTCGACGACCTCGTGTCCTACAATGTACTAGGCTCACATTGGGAACCGTGATTGGTAAACCCGCCATCGCTTATTTATAGAGAATAGGATAAACGGCCCTCTAACCTCTGTCGATCGTTCTCCCGTGCTTGCTTTGAGACTCAAAGAGGGAGTATGCGAGTCGCCTGTTATTTATGGCCGTTGAAAAGAGATTTGCTCAAGGTACGAGAAAAAATTTATAGGTATCGACAGATTTGCCAGTGTGCTCGTTACGCAGTTTCGTGTCTAGATTTTGCATAAACGCCATAAGTTTCAGCACAGAGGTGACTGTAAAGAAGAAATTAGCAATTGGGAGATACATTATGCTTTATGATGTTTATTTATACACTTCATTATGTTGTTCGCAACTGGCAATTTTAATCTAGAGGGGGCTACAATAGTACATACTTTCTGGCATTATTAGTAACTGCTCCGCTGTATTATACTACTTCATGAACCTGCAAGTGTTTTCAACCAGCAACATTTTTTTCGCATCGCGACTCGAACTCAGGTCCTTCCGAGTTAATCCACCGTGCGCCTTACCGCTACACCAAGTAGCCGCTCTAACGTATCTCGGGCCAATGTTTAAAAATCTAATTATCTTTAACCAGTAGTTCCAACATACAATTTTTGAAAATTCAGAGAGATCAACGAAAAGGAGTCCTCCACTATTTTAAGCATCCCTTGTTTTATCCGCAAAAGAAAGAAAAGAAACACGAAAGAATTGAGCGATTTTTGAGAAAATGTTATTTTTATAATTTGCATTTACATTAATAAAAAAAAGTGAAAACTTCTAAATTTCCTAAAAATTGTACATGACCTGTTTTAAAGTACAGAATTTTAGATCAGAATTTGTTTAAAGAAAAAATCTAAAACCTTCAAAAGGTCTAGTTATCATTTATCTTCCTTTATTTGGCAAAATTGATTTAAATATTTATTTATATCCACATTATAAGATTATTTAAACAATAACATTGTATAATATATCTATTGCACATAAATACTACACAATATAATAACAAATGTGTATTATTTAACAAACATCTACAATGCCCAAATCGACAATGAAGTTAAATTCTTTCCTACCTCTTTGGAGCATCGTGGCCAAAAAATTGACTCGCCTGTTCATTAGAGGACAATCTAATTCACTTATCAAATACCAGATAACTGTCCTTTTTAACCTATATTTATCAATACCCTAGAACCTAAAATTTCCCACTCAAAGACTTGTAGAACAGAAAGCTGTAAATTGGTAGAATGGTTAACTGAGTTTTGTGGTATCTAGATCAATGTTAGCATAGTCAACTTGAGAGTATTTCTACAAAGAAAATCAAACTGAGTAAGCTGGATTGCAATTTGAGACAACAGCTAGCAATAAACTGAAAGTTCTCATGATGACGTTATTTATCAGTTATTGTACAGCTAACAGTAATACAGTTTTGGCAATTGAGCAATATAAACAGTATAAAGTTATACATTGTTGTAACATTGCTCTCAGCACAAAATTAACAGAATTGTCTCATGTTGAGATGATTTAACAATTAAATAAGTTTGTAAGCACAGATAAATAAACAATGGAATTAATGGACTAATAGGTATTTTTAGGCACTAAAAATGTACTTCCTGTAATATTTTTAAGTCATGGAAAGTGTTTATAATTAATTTAAAGTGCAAGACAAAACAGTAAAAAGGCAATTGCATACAAGTTAGATGTCAGTCATGAATTTCCTTTTCAGCATCGGTAACTGCAAGCGTACAGACAACACCCAAGAGGTGAGCGCTCAATAATACGACCACAACACAATCTTCCTTTCCCATTCTAATCCACCTCTCCCAATCTGAATTGGGATGCTGTGTGTTTGTATGTGTCTCTGTGTGCACACATGCATGTGTGTGAATGTTTGCATCCAATTCCTTCCCTCTCATTAGAGTTGCGCACTGGCAGAGAAGAGGCCCATGAAACATCCCATGGATACTGGATAAGGATGATACATTATATAATAATAATATCTAATAAGGAAAAGGAATGCTTGAAGTCAGACCAGTAATAATGCACATATGGTTTTGATATAACACACCTGTATGATTAAAATTTTTATGGAAATAGGAAGTGAACTCAAACAGTAGTTTAATGTCAATCATATTTAATTAGAAAAATAGTCACGAGTACAAAAATTAATCTCAGACTATGAACAAAAAATAAAAATTACCTTGAGCAAATATATAAATACAAAATTCAATATTTTCTTCCAATCATACAAATTTTCTAGTTATCTGGTACTTGTACAATATTATTATTATTATCAAGTGAATTTATGATATGTTTTAGAGGAGCAAAGCACTGCAGGGCTGAAACATCACCAATTAAAATAAGTTTGAATCTGGCCCTTGTAATAGCAACAGTCAGTCTTCTCTCATCATTTAAAATACAGGAATCCTGCAAAATACAGAATAATTAGCACAAATATTTCCATTCAAACTTAAAATATTCTTTTTATATAGACTAGATCAATATGAGATGTCCGTTTAAAATGTGTGAAATGAATAATTTTTCTCTTCTGAGTTATTTCTACATATTTTTAATCAACTGCAATTGAAGAAAATAATAGAAGATGAAACATAGCAGGTTGACTACTATTTTCTTGGAACATACAATAATTATTCCTGATTAAGGAGGGTTAGATGCTCTTATCTAAGAAAATCTTAATAAACTGAATTTTTAAACGATTTAAATAGTTTAAAATTCAAATTTTCCTATTGTGAATAATCAAATCATCCCTTCAGTAAGGGGTGGAAAAACTGTTTATTGTTGTTTTTTTAACAATTTATTTTTCCTCAATGCTGAATGAACATATTTTATGAAAAACCATGCAGATAAATGGTTTTAATTTATCTATTATTTACTTTATTGACTCCCAATACTTGTTTAAGTGTTTCGAAAAAGTTACAAAATAAAACATAACTTTTTTCTTTTATAATAAAGCTGTTGCAAAACTTTATATCTTATCTGATCACCTGTATATGATGTTTCCTTACATGTTCAAATTAGATTAAATGGATCATTATTATATCAGATGTAATAAAAGGTACTGCCAAAGGCAATATACTATCATGAATCAAGTAGACTTACAGATACACAATATGAGAGCAGTTTTTTTTCAACCTTTAAACCACTAGACAAGTAGGAAAATCTGAGGATGTGCAGTAGGCGATGGTGCATCTTTATTACCATAACCTCTGCCAATACCAATGGCATATCGCCAATTTGATCTGAACTGTAAGCATGTGAAGAAGGCTGATACATCTGATGCTCCTGCCAAGTACTTGCTGCATGGTGCTATTCACTTCCTTCAAGAAGAAGGAATAGTGCAGCAGAAATTCACAAAAGAATGAGCTGAGTATACAATGAAATTTTCAAACATAAGGAATGCTGGCTTCTCGCGATGTCCTCATTCATGATATTGCCAAACCTCACAGTGCTGCTATAACCTATCAACATCTACGATAAATGGGTTGTGCTTGATCATTCGGCATAAAACTTGACTCGGCACTTGACTTAGCGGCAAGTAATTTTAATCTCTTCCTCGAATTGAACAAATGGCAAGGAGGTTTCTTGACCAATGAGGAGCTTCAAAACAAAGTTCAGTGGCAACAATGATCAATGAAGAGGGAGTCGAAAAGCTTTGCCTGAATGCCTGAATTTTCATGGTGATTATGTAGAAAAGTAACCGTGTATGTCAAAATGTAACCATGCCTCATATATCAAAATGATAAAAAGGTAATAATTAATATTATCATAGCCTATAAAGTTTTGAATACTCATAAATTATTAATTTTATTAAAATGATTTGCAGAACACTTAAAAACTTACAGAATTTGATGTATTATTTGAACTCCAATTGTTTGTACATGAAAATATCACAATATCTTTGTCTCGACCCTGATACTGGTCAACTGTGTTGGTTTCAATTCCTGGAATGTCTTGCATTATGGAAATGATGTGTTTCACCTGGTTCCGATATGGTGCCATCACACCAATTGAAGTTGATCAACACCAGCCTAAAGATCAGAAGAAAAGTAATTTAATTTATTGACCAATCTATATACATAAATCTATTTATATGTAGTTAATCAAGTTTTGTTTGTAAGACTGCTGTAACAGCAATGTATGCCAAATGATAGTAATAATATTTGCTGACAAGTTTCACAACCACTGGTATGCATAAATATACCAGTTGCATACATACATACATACATACATACATACATACATACATACATACATATACAGGTGTCCGGGGAGGAACGTCGAAATTTCAAAAATAAGCTCTTAAGACAATTCTAAGCATATTTTGTCTAATAAACTATGTGAATATTCCGAATGGTTGGGCCGCAATAAGCACTCAAACGTTCGTTTGAAAAAATGATTTCTAGGCAAAAATTTGCATTATGGAAGCATAGAAACACTCCAGAAACATGTATACTGTTTGTTATTTACAAAAGAAATCAATATATTTGCTCACACAGAAAAATTAAGTGAGAAATTAAAAAGCAGTCCAATTGTGTAAATTGGGTGCTTTTTTATTTCTCGCTTAATTTTTCTTTCTGAACAAATATATTAATTTCTTTTCTAAATCATAAACAATTTATATGTTTCTGGAGGGTTTCTATACTTCTATAAAGCAAATTTTTGCCTACAAATCAATTTTTCAAACCAACTTTTGAGTGCTTATTGCCGCTCAACCGTTCGGAATATCCAAGTAGTTATTAGACAAAATATGCTTAGAATTGTCTTAAGAGCTTATTTTCGAAGTTTCGATGTTTCCTCCCCGGACACCCTGTATGTATGTATGTATGTATGTATGTGTGTATACACGCGCGCGCCCGCGCGCGCCCGCGCGCGCCCGCGCGCGCACACGCGCGCACGCAAACGCACGCACCCACCCACGCACACGCGCGCGCGCGCACACACACACATACATTCCACTTTTTACGAAAACATTGTGCAGGGTCACTAACCAAGTGTATATCCGACCGTCCATCCATCCGCGACATTCCATAAATATCTGCGCACGAGCAGTGCCAAACCGTTTCCAGAATCTCTTTTAAAAGCACTGCATATCGATCGTTTTGTTAACGTGTCTACCAACGTGGGTTTTCAAAGTGCCATTACTGTCGGCTAAGTTGAAAGCAATTTGTGCGACCCGGAAATACCGATGGAATCCTTCCCCTCACAGTCGTGTCGTCTGTCCGAGCAACCCACCGAAAGCCCCCGAAGCGGACAGCGATCCCGCCGGGGCGAAGGAGGGGGTGAGTCACGGAGAGCGAGGGGCGAGAGGGCAAAGGAGAGTTCGTGGGACTGGAAAAGGGTGAGGGCGAAAGCAAAGGCGAGGGCGAAGGCGAAGGCGAAGGCGAAGGCGAAGGCGAAGGCGAAGGCGAGGACGAAGGTGAGAGGCTCAGAGAGGGGCGAGGGCTGAGCGACGAGAGGGCAAGGCGAGATTTGAGGACCAGGGTAAGGCAAGGAAGGCGGAGAATGTGGTTGAAGGCAAAGGCAAGGACTGAAAGGGAAGAGAGGAAAGAGGAGAGGGCAAGGCGGAGGTCGATGGACTGGGCAAGGGCTGAGGGCAAGGAAGGAGGCGAGCGAGGAGAGGGACATCCCGTATAATTGCATTATTTATTTTAATTTCAAAGAAATGCAGAGAATTCTCGATGTATTTCACGTTTTATGCATATATTTATATAATGCATTGTATTATCTTTCATAAATAAAATTATAATTTTCTTTGATCACATATTTTGAAAATAATCACAAATCACTGATCCTTTGTATTTTTGATCATTTTTCCTGGAATGTATTAATTTTTATTTCGAGGAGAGTGTCTTTGAGAAAAGGAGATTTCTCCAGTGAAATTTTCAGTCAATTTTCGATTTTTTAAAATACATTTTTAGGCAGTTGTAGAGGGAATTGTCTCTCACTTGGCCACATTTTTTGGGGTTGTTTCACAGTTTCACCACAGGATTTTTAGCTGTTTTTGAACTATTTTTGGATTTTTTTATGCATTTCAGAGGGTGGGAAGTGGGGGGGGGGGGGAAGAGGGGGGTGAGAAAGGAGGAGAGTCTAAATTTGGCAACTTTCAAAGGTATTTGAAAGTTTCTTCATGTTTCTGGCTTCAAAATGTTTATTTTACAGTTTTGGGCATTTATGTACTATTTTTTGTAAAAATTAAAAATGAATTTCAATTACAGAAAAGTAGACAGTCAACAAGTTAATGACTACAGCACAAATGTTGGCCTTTATCACTACGTAAATGCCAAAATTTTTGAAATTTTATATCTCTAGGTAAATATACTTACTCAAACAGATAAGGTAACAATATACCAGTAGACTAATGTGCCAATGTATTTGTTTTCACTGTAACATAACTGTAAGTTCTATTCAGCATTTTTATTAAGGATTTAACATATCTTCGGAAATACCATGATTAATTAAGTTAGGCTACATGGCCCCTTTCACAATTTTCAGGGGGCCACCGCCTGCCTATGCTGAATTTCATTACATATAGAGAAAAAGAAACAACTTAATAGGGAAATGGCAAGACAATACAATTTTGTTTGTTATTTAGAAAGCTTCATTAATAAGATAGTTCATTATTAGAGAGTTTATATATACCATATCAAGCAACAGCCCTTTTGAGTTATTTTCAAAGATGCCAAATGTTTGTGCAGCTGGTACCTCTTAGCACCTCCTGCTTGCCTACTGCTTACATTAACTGGCCCATTTTGCATGTCACTAGGTGACAAATTTGCCCTAAATGTACAATTATTCTTTTACCATTCATAAAAAATTAAGAATTTGTGGACATGAGTCACTCATGCAATGTCCACGATAAAACCTTTTCACTCTTACAATATTCATCTATATTTTTTATTTGGATAAAAATCCTGAGAATTCAACAACAAAGAAAGGAACTTTTTCCCTTTCCACTTGTGCAAACATATTTAGTATTAATTATTTATTGACAATGGCAGTATCAGAGCTGTTACATACGTAATTGTTACATATTAACAAAATATGAATAGTATAATTATTATTGTAAAGGCTCTAGCTGGGTAAATTAATCAAAAGTGCTATGTATTTGAATCTGGAATTTGAGAAATCGTGTCTACTTGCTGGACACAATGGTTTTATTTAAAATGCTTCATATTAAAATTCAATCGGTTAGATTTCTATTATTACAGTGTTTATGTAGACCTTTTTTTCTTTAGAGCTACTGATAGGTAATCACATTGAACATTGAGATGAACACTTTACTGCATTGTTAGAGTAGTTTCTTAATTGTCAAGTGCAAATGGCTGTTAAAATCACAAGCAAGCCTCATTACTTTAGAAGTAAAATTTACCTGTAAAAATAATTCAATTAGCTGTTTCACAATGAGTGCTTCTTTTTTGTTAATACAATCAGTAATTTTTTCCTGAGTTTTTGGAATGTTTAAAAATATGACAGAATCTTCAATTTTGCAAGAGAGAGCTTTTGTCATCCATGGTGGGCTACAATCTTGAATCTGAAAACAATTTCAGTTATTCTTTAGAATTATAGTGATTGGGCATCCCAATAAATGGTGCAAAGTATAGAACAAGGAACATTACTACCAATTCTTTACAGACTGACTCACTAAAGGAATAATTGTTTTAATTAGACTAAGATAAGAAACCTTATCCTCCTAATATAATTTTTGGTCAACTAATATTCATTACTAACTTTATTCTACCTCAAAACTTCTCAAGACACAATTATTTTATTGTTCTATTTTTTTAAGAATTAAAAATAAACCATTGTAGAAACAAACTACTTACTTTCTCATTTGCAAGTTGTAGAGTAGCCTCAGCAACAGCAGGACAGGCACATTTCAACTTCCCACCATATGTTAGATCATTAGCAAGATCAGTAATTTTGCAATTCATTCGATACTGGAAATCCAATGAGGCAGTTGACTCTGGTCTAGCCAAGTGCGAGAATAAACACTTTGACAGGCCTCTCTCACTATTAATAAATTCACAATGAAAAGAATAGGTCGATTTAATTAAAAATGTTTCTGGAGGATATTCAACTTCATGTACAACATAAAATACAGAATACAGAAGAATAAAGAATACACACATCTCAAATTAATAGCAACTCTGATGATTTTATATTCATGCCTTACTATGAACTTACATAGTAAACAGAAAGAATTGCAATGCTGCAGCAAAAATCGGTGATTTTCCAACAGAAAAAATCATATTGTGAGACCCTGATATTGAAAAAGTGGATAAATCTAGTTCTTACGTGTAGTAAATGACTTCCTCTACTAGGTTGTGTAGTCAGACTTCCTCTTTGTGGGTCGCTACTGAAAATTAGTTTATGACAAAAAATTTGTTTGTGGTCAACATTACAACCTAAACTGTTTTGAGAGTTTTCTCCAAAAATGATATGCCTCAACTGATCTGTCCAACCTCAAGGCCCAGTGATTTTGAAAAGGATATTTTAATTTTTGGACTTCTACGAAATCATGGGAAAGGATGCTCAAAACTACGTGGCAGAGCGGTGGTCACAAGGTGGTAGGCGCCACGTGAGCTCAAGCTCATGTTGCATGTCACGTGAGCGAACTGAACCAGGAACGCATAGCAAGGGGTGTTTTTTGTATGATGCAATTTTTTGAAAAGCCATATGGTAACCAATCCAATAATCCGTATCATGCAATGGATTTTTGAGTATTAGGTCATTTCAAGTTGCATTCCCCCCCCCCCCCAACTTGTCCTAAATCCTCACGATGAAGCTGTATATTTTCTTACCGAAAAAATTATCCCCAATATTACCTTGCACACAATCATGTATGTTTCAATTTTGTAGCTGTAGGAAGACGTCTAAAAAATTCGAACTTTCGCTATTTTCAAAAATTAAGAGTTAACAGTGAAATTGGACCTATGCCACATTTTTAAGCGTGTTTCACTCTATTCATACTAGAAATTTAAAGCAAAAATTTGGAGCAATTTTTGAGAAAATTTTGAAAACATCCCAGGGGCTTCATATAAAGTACTCCCAATTAAGTATTTCAAAATAAAGTACTTCCCATATAAAGTACTTCAAAATCGCAGAGCCTTGAGCGAGGCCAGCTCGACAAGGATTTATTCAGTTTAGACAAAATTCTACGAGCAGGTTTGGTGCTAGTGTTGTTCACATGCACAGGACAGACAGACGGATGGACGTTTTGGAAAGAAGAAAAAGAAGAAGAAGAAGAAGAAGAAGAAGAAGAAGAAGAAAAGAAAAAGAAGAAGACGAAGAAGAAGAAAAAACACTTTCTCGGTTGGTCGCTAATGACCTAGTAGTTGATGCGACCTTAAATAACAAAAACAAAAAACGTTCTCGGTATCAGGCACCCAGAATTCCTGAAATCTTACTGCATAACGTATTAGACGGAGTAATTTACATTTTAGAACAGGATTTATCCACTTTTTCTGAATCAGGGCCGCAGCATAACATAACTTTCCGTATACTGTATGTTACTGTAATGGTCTCTGTACGTATATTACTCCGTATACGAGAAAGTAATGAGGTCTTTTCCAAATTTCTCACTAGGAAAGCTACGGTTGAGAGTGAGCTGAACAGAAAGTTGAATGAACAATGGACTAGTGTTTTGCTACAATTTTCAAAAGAGTTGGGAGTCTGAAGGCGTCATGCATCAATGGACAAATGTGGAATGGTGAAATGGAGACAAACTGGTTGGTGAGATCCAACGCCGACCTACATGTTGGCTTGCGGGCATTCCCCATCCACGTGTCTCCCAGCCGAGATAAGCTAAAGCTCCCGACATGTGTGATAGTGTAGGGTATGTAAGTGTATGAATAAGTAAGGGGTGCGGATAGGACAAAGATGAGGGAGGAAAGATCGCTTGCGGTCAAGGGTCCGTTTGTTAGGGTACAGCTACGGCGTCCGCCTAGTACTGATCGCAGTAACCTCGGAAAACTACAGCCCCGATCAGAGAAGCTATAATTCTTCTCCATGTCACGGTAGAACTTGGCTTGGCTATGTAGTTAGTGTTGAAAATCCTTTCATCGTCGGAACTTGAAACATAGGACCTCTCGGTCCGAGGAACTGCAATGACATCAGTTGATGTCCCTCTGTCAGACTAAGAATAACGGATTTGCTTCCTATGGAGGATAAAATTGAAGAAACTAACAGTAAGGTCAGTATTTGGGGATAGGTTAGATTATCCAACTTGCGTGAAAAGTGAACCTGATGACTAGTGGGCGGATTTTGATGACCTAAACCATCCTCAAAAATGATCAATAAAATGCTCTAATTAAAGAAAAATGACGTAAAAAATGTGATCAAAACCAGTTTGGCTGCACAACTCAAACTGTTGGATATGTTACTAATGTAATTGAGGCTTTTTCCATTTGTTCAAGTGAATGCAGGTTGCAAACATTTGGTATGGAATGTTTTTTACCAGGAAAATAGTCTTTAGTTATCCCGAAATTGGCTGAACCAACAATGGCGCTGATAGGCATCATAGAATCCTTAGATTATAGCATCACTTGCAATCAATAACCGTTACAAGAGTATTGTAAAAATAATAACATAGAATATCGATCTAATTTGTATGATTTAATGGGAAAAATGCTCATTCATCACACATAGTTATAGGAGCATATTCTAGAGCTGAATCCTGTAGTTCTGATGAATACCTCAGTAATGTCTATGAATGTCATGCTCCCGACTATCAATATTTTATGTTGGCAAATTTTGTCCCAAGATCCATTCCAAGAACTTATGACAAAACACCATGTTAACCTAATAAACAGGACTGGAATAGTGCAATACACAATGAATTTGATGCCATTGGTTCTACAAATGGTTTTGAGTATATCTGCAGAGCAAAAGATGCTAAAAGCATTTTGCAAAAGTATAAAGACCGCTTAGTTGCCCAGGGATATCAACAATGACTCGGAATTTATTATTTTGAGACCTTCTCCTGTTTATTTAATTTTAGTGAGAATCATGATCGTTTTATTCTTTCATCTAATGCTGAGAATCCAAGCATTTGGATGTAAAATGTGCAAAAAACAAAAACAATATATAGATTCCACAAAGCAAGCCATAACTGGTATAAGGAATTGCACAACACTTTGTGCAGAATTGGATTTACTAAATTTCCTTAAGTTAACTGCATGTAGTATACCTACAGGCAAGATACAATCATGGCAGTTTACGTGGATGAATAAGTCGTCTTTTCTCACACTCGATGTTAGAACACATAGTTGAGATCTTACCGTCAAAACTTGACATGAAAGGTTTGGGTTCAGCAACTTTTGCCACAGTATTACAATACTTTCTCTTTACTACATCAGAATGTAGCAGGGCAAGAATAGTAACAAGAAAGCAACATGGGAAATAGAAACTTACAAAAGATCTTGATGACACACTGCAAAGTTCCAGTTCTACCAGACCTGTTTCAACAAGACCACACTTAGAGGACATGTCATCAAACTCTGGAAACCATGTCATAAGAGACTTTGGAAAAATAATGTTTTGTTCAGTTGTGTTGGGGATGTACTGAACCAGTTCCCCCAATACATGGTATTATCTGAGACAACATGTGACTTCAAAAGTTCTTTATGATCTTTCCTACTCCACATTGAGATGATGATATTCACTATCTTGTTTGTACATAAAATTAGAATTGAAGGGCTTGAAGCACAAATAATATTAGTGCAAAAAAATGGTATTGAGAAAACTGAGTTGAGTGACTATAGAAAATGCTAAGGTAAGCATTTTTTCCCCAACGTTACAATGCAGTAACTGTTGGAGAAATTGGAATACACTACGCACACAAAATAATGGAGTTTTAATACTCAAACTTATAACTCACAATTTGACAAAAATGTACAAACATCCTTTGTGCTCTGGTTCGCTTATAGTACATTTTCAAAAGTTTATACACACATTGTTTAACGTATAATTTGTTATTCTACATTTTAAATTTGACTAGCACACATTTGAATGTAAACAATATTGCTGCTGCATGTATATGTACAAATAAATAAATAAATGAATTAATAAAGGTACAGTTGAATTTCTACAACTTAAATTAATAGAATATATATAGTCATAATTCTATGCTGAAATATAAATTCAGATTTCAATGCATTTTTAATTTCCTGCTACTAACAAAAAACCCAAAAGCAACCAACCAAAGAAGAAATGACTCAACACCCTCCGTTTCAGTCTCTGTCAACAGAAAGCTGGTTTTGTCACAATTATCAGATATCTCGTGTCCAACCAACATCATTGGAACAAGGGCCAACTTCACACTGTTAGCGTACTCACGGTATTTTTCTGAGATGTAAAGACTTATTGATTTTATTTTAATTTCATAAACAACTCCAGAATCTAGTCATTTTTAAATTTTCCAGTGTTTTAATTCAAGGTGAATCTCTATTTCCCTTGTACCTCATACCTGTTGTTTTGCTTCTTTTCATCACCTTAACTTCAATTTGTTGTGATGAAAGTGAACTTTTTTATTGTATAAAAATATGTTGTAATTTAATTGTTTTTAATTGTATCTTGATTTTAAATCATTTGTCATTTGTTTATTTGGTTTCAAGTGGTCATAACAGCTCAGAAAAAGGTGTCCTTTTAAACTTTATGTTTATAAACTAAATCACAATACCATCTCTGAAGTTACTGATAGTCTTTAATTCAGAAGGAAACTTATTCTTATAGTTTAAAAAGAGACAATCACTGTGGTCGATATATCATACAACTAAAACACAAAATAAGCTATTTACATTGTTGTGTAGATATTGGTCTTTTTTTTTTTTTTTTTTTTTTTTGGCACAGTTGAGTATTTTTTCAGAAAGTCATATGTGTTACACTCTCTCAACTTACCTCTGATTTCACAAAATATGTTAAAATTCACATCTTTCTCCTATTAAGTAGAGGCCGAGTGGCAATACTACTTTTTCTTGCTCATCACATATTTCTGCACGTATTGATTTTACAAAACATACCAATTTTACAAAACTCCCACAAATCAATGAACACTTATAATTATGCTCTTACCTGGCAACAGAACTGCGTACACAGGAGGAAGTTGTTGGGGATCACCCACCAGAATAAATTTTTTGGCATGAAGTAATGGACCCAAGATAACAGGCTGTAAGACCTGTGTGCTCTCATCAACAATGCATACATCAAAGGAACGGCGTGTGAACATAGCGTGCTTTTATTCCCAAACATGTTGCAGCAACTACAGTCTAAAGGAACATTTTCATCACATGTAATGTGTAACATTATTATTCAATATTCATGAAATAAAATACATGTTGCATCATAATTAAAAAATAACAAATCACCTGTTTTTTATATGTGTCCTCCAGCTGTTCAGGAGTAGAACAATGTTTGGTCAGACTGTGTTCAGTCCATGGATGAATAGCTTCCTGCACACGGACATGTGATCCAATGCGCATAAAAGGTACTTCTAGTTTTAAGAGCTTCAAAAGAACAGTATCTACAGCAGAATGTGTGTGTGCTGTCAATAGCACAGACTGTCCTTGTGACACAAACTGTTGTATTAAAATGGCAATGGTTGTTGATTTTCCTGTAAAAAGGGCAAACCATCAACTTCCAT
Source organism: Acheta domesticus (assembly GCA_031308135.1). NCBI lineage: Eukaryota > Metazoa > Arthropoda > Insecta > Orthoptera > Gryllidae > Acheta > Acheta domesticus. The sequence continues at coordinate 127,602,211 of JAHLJT010008446.1, read as the reverse complement.
ATGTTTTCAATGATGTCCAACAGTGTAATTGAAGAGCTGAGCACAATAGAGGTCTAGCCCCAGAAAAATGAGTTATTGACACCATTTGTTACCTAAGAAGGTGGACTATCTTTGTACGTTGTTGGTGTAACCAGTTTTCCGTTAAGTTAAGAATGAAGTCCCTATTTTTTCTCTTCAAATTTCTACTACCACAACCACATAACTTTAACTTAATTTGTCTTGCTTTTCTTAACATGTGGCTTATACAGCTATGGGCAGCTATAAGGACGTGATGTAAATTTCATGGCAAGTAATTATTTAGTTTTGATTTAAACTGATGTCTGAGCTAACAATGTCTGCTGGTAGACAGTTTCTTTCATTGAAAACTCTGGAGGATGATAGTTTTGATGTTTCTTTTACATATCCACAAAACCATCATGTTGCGAAGTTGGTAGATTGAATGAAGCAAGTCTTTATATATAAGTATGTTTGCTGGTATATTTGTTGCTTTACCTTGTACTCTTTCCAGGATTTCTATGTCTAAACTGAAGTAGGGATGTCTAACTGTGCAAGCATATTCTAGGATTGGTCTAAAGTAAGTAGTATATAGATCTTCCAGGTAGTGATGAGGACACATTTTTGAAGAATTTAATCACTAAATATGTCAGAGAATTTGCTTTTAAGTTATAATCCTGATATAGTTCCCCCATTTTTAGTTGGACAAAGAGAAATTTAAGTGTCGTACAACAATGAGAAATTCATCAGTCAATGCATGCTGCTGCTACTCGCTGCTCACTGTGATGTGATGTTTTGTATACAGATGACATCCATTGAAGCCAATGCAATTAGATACCAAAACAATTGTTCAGATTACCTCTGGATGGATATTGTTGCATAAACTAACATTTCATATCTTTCATTGAACAAACGATGATATTTAAGACCGTATTTTACAAATACCTATGTCAAAAAAGTTCTCACAGGCAATGTTGTATTGTTACAAATGAAGGAAATACATTTATTTAAGAGTAATATTACACACATACATACTAAAAAAAAAAATTACATAAATTTCCTGTAATGAACCCTTACATTTATTAACTCCTTCCAAATTTTTTAATTATTTTTTCTCGCACAATGAATTTAATATTTTGCTCTAATGAATGAGCAAAACTTATTCTTAGAACCTGTGAGAGAGCTTCTCAGTCTTGATTTACAAATTTTCATACATTAGAAAAATTGCTCACAAATATATATAGATCTTAACATACTCATACTTCAAATTTGGGCAGTGTGTTTGTCAGGAGAAGAAACAGTTTCCGTGAAAATGAAGTAAAGTTTGCCTGTGTTGAAACTTGCCCTTTAAATCCGAATCATTTTGAAGATCTAAAATTTCCATCTGTAAATCATGACAGTCAGCATTTATTGAAATAGTAAAGCAAAATATTTGGTATCTGATTTCATAATCTGAAATTTTGTGAAATCTATTTAAAATTGGGTGGGCAACATTCGCAACTCTTCTACAAACTCATCTAAATTTACAGTATCCACAGAACTAATCACTGGTGCAGTTTCAGAAAGAATGCCATATTTTCATCCATCAATTGTATTTCCCCATGACAATTTCATCTTAAATATCGATGTTTTCTTGAAAATATTAACTATTGGTAAATGTTTGCCCTGAAGCAAACCATATGGATCTCTCAATAGAAATGTAATGTCAGTTATAAAAGCCAGTTCGCACATCCATTTTTCATCATACACTTCACAAACTGGTCAGTTATTCATTTCTACAAATAGAGCCATTGCTTCAAGAAGATTGAAAAACGCTCCAATAAAAGTCATAAAAGTCAGTTCGCACTTCCATTTTTCATCATACACTTCACAAACCGGTCAGTTATTCATTTCTACAAATAGAGCTATTGCTTCAAGAAGATGGAAAAAACGCTCCAATAACTTGCCATAGGAAAGAAACTGACAGTGGTAAGGGACACTTCCATATTCAGATCCCAAATTTTCCAGACCTTGCTTAAACTATGGTGGTTCAATTTTTTAGCTCTCTTAACAGTTTTCACAACTCATAAACATTATTAAATTTAATATTATTAACACAGATTTTGTTGATGAATTAAACAATAAGCTCAAATAATTTTGGGGATCTTTATTTACCATTTTTGTTTTCAGATGTCCATTAGTGCAGTAATTCCTGGGGTAAATGGGAGATATCGCTAGTTGCAAAAGAATAGAAATACTCCAAAATTTGTCTATCATTCTCTCAAATGCATGAAAAATATCTCCTCCTGTTATTTTTCTTTTCATCAAAATTAGATTGGGCATTTCTTCTTTAACAACTAGGTTGGTATTAACAATTCTGATGAACACCACTAACTGAGCAGTATCAGTGACATCTAACGATTTGTTCAGAGGTAAGGAAAATGCTTCATCATCTGTCACGCTCTTCATCAATAGCATCACCAAATCTTCATTTAAATTGTGAACTCATCTTATTACAGTTGATGCTGATAGACTGACAGACCTGACCGGCCGACAAAATCATCTGCAAGACTTGGACAAAGTTCTACTGCTGCAACTACCATGCTTCTTTTATGAAAGCAACTTAAGTTAGGGAAGAAGAGACCCTGGCAGACCGAGAATGCGCTGGGAAGATCAACAAAACATTAAAAGTGACTGAATATTGATAAACCAAAGAATTTACCAGTACTGCTTCATAATTTATTTTTACTTATCCTAAATGGGCCATTTTGTTGCTTTAGGGGGGAGGGGGTCAAGCACAAGTTAGTGGAGAGAGGGGTTATTCAAAAATACTCTAAATTTGCATAACCTATTTTTGGACATCCCCAAAGAAACACTTAATATTTTCCGTTTTTAGAAAAAGAAAATACTTTTCTTCCCACTAATTTTGAAACATCTCCGGACTATTTGTTTGAGAGCTGCATGCTCCCTCTTCCATGACGGACACAAATTTTGTTCGATATCTCTTCTGAAACTATGTGGTCGGACCCTTTGGGACCTTGAACAGTCAATGCCCCGGCTGTTGCTGGCAGCTCTGTTTCTGATACGTCATTGTGATGAGCCCTGTTATCCTATTAGGGACTTTCTTAGGAACTCTTTTTTTGTGTTGAGCCCTGGTTATCCTATTAGGGACTTGAGAACTTTCAGACTATTACAGTTTTCCTACAAACTAGATAATTTTTTTTTTTTTTTTTTAACAGTTTCAAACATAAAAAGTGAATGAACAATAACAATTCAAGTAAATTAACAAACTAAAATAGCATCATCTATGAAAATTACTTCCATCAGATGTAACATATGAATGAGGCGTAAGGCATACAATTGTCAATGCAATGTTACACTTATGCATGTCACAAATGTGATCAGTATATGAATACCTTTGATGTAAAAGATCAGTATATAAATACCTGTTCCAGGAAGCCCTCTTAGGAGCAAATAATCTTTTGCTTCAAGAGCCATTTTAATAGCTTTCTGCTGAGAATCATTTAAAGTAAATGGAGAATTTTGTTTCAGTTCAGATGAATTAACACAACTTGAGTCAAAAGATGGAAGTTCACTGAAAAATTACAATGAAAAACATTGTAAAGAAACTTTATGACAAGGTTATTTTAACTTAATAATTATTTTTAAAGAAACAAGAAGAGTATATTCAGTTTTATGTTTAAAAACAATTTTTTTTCATTTGTAATTTTAAAACAATGGTATACGTGATTACAACCAACATATGACAAATATGAATTAATAATGATAATACTAATACTACTACTACTACTTATAATAATAATAACAACTCCTATGAACTAACTCCTAAATATAGATCTACTCCTATACAAGACACACAGAATAACACAGACACTGGACTTCTGATGCTACTAAACATGAAATGTGAGACAAAAAATGTAAAAGAAATCTGGAGAGACAAACCACTCCATGGACAGTATCTAAAAAGAACGGACAAGGTGCAGATCAATAATTTATGTGGCTTAAAAGGAGAAGAATGAAGCCAGAATTGGAAGCAGTTCTAGTAGCTGCTCAAAATCAGGAGTTGAGAGCACAAACATTATGATAAAGCGGTTCTCAAAATTTCCTCCAATGATAAAGCCATTCTCAAAACGGAGATGGCGCGAGGGGACAGAGAAACACGTTTCTCCCACTCTGGAATCAGACTCAAAGTGAAAGTGGTAGCCAAAAGAACCTGAAAAACATCACAAGTTGAAGATGTTGCCGGTGCACTGGAAAATACATGCCTCTCCTGAAGTAAGTTACCGATGAACTTTGAACATGTTAAGCAGAAATGTTTAACTTGTAAACAAGTAATTTGATGGAATAGGGACTTAGAATTGAAAATATGAACATACTATGCGGTAAAACGTGGTATCCAGGAACATGCTAACTAGATTCCACTGTATAGATAATAATGTTTGGAAAGTTTCCCCTCATAACCATCACGGAGAAGCAGAAATTCAAATACAAACCAAAAATAACACAAATATACACATCACATTAATTTTGGCGGGTAAAGGGTTAAATTAAAGACACTGTCTTTTTATGTGAAAGCATGGGGCAGAGGCAGAGTGAATTCATTTCTAACCCAAACCATTTTAAAGGGTGTATTTCCAACTAGAAGAAGAAGAAGAAAAGAAGAAAAGAAAAAGAAGAAAAGAAGAAGAAGAAAAGAAGAAAAGAAAAAGAAGAAAAGAAAAAGAAGAAAAGAAAAAGAAGAAAAGAAAAAGAAGAAAAGAAAAATGAGAAAAGAAAAATGAGAAAAGAAGAAAAGAAAAAGAAGGAGAAAAGAAGAAAAGAAAAAGGAGAAAAGAAGAAAAGAAAAAGAAGGAGAAAAGAAAAAGAAGGAGAAAAGAAGAAAAGAAAAAGAAGGAGAAAAGAAGAAAAGAAAAAGGAGAAAAGAAAAAGAAGGAGAAAAGAAGAAAAGAAAAAGGAGAAAAGAAAAAGAAGGAGAAAAGAAGAAAAAGAAAAAGGACAAAAGAAGAAAAGAAAAAGAAGAAGCAGAGAAGAAGAAGAAAAGAAGAAGAGAAGAAGAAAAGAAGAAGAGAAGAAGAAAAGAAGAAGAAAAGAAACGAAGAAAAGAAAAGAAGAAGAAGAAATAAATTTTTGATTGAAAAATTGTAGAAGCTATACTTGTTTGAATTTATCTTCAATTTTTTAGGTGACGTATGTTTTAGAGAACTACACATTTCTCTACCAAAAATAAATTTAATTTAAAAATACATGGAACTTGTTACAATAAACAAATAATAGTATATCAAGTAAAATTATAAAATAGTAAAAAATACAAAGAACGCTTTCCTAAGGGTGATCATCCAAAGTGTATAGCTTGAAAACATGTCTGCCTGAACCTCACAACAGATATTCTTTTGTACTTTACACATTCAGTGCAATATTCTTGTACTTCCACTGTTAACATAATCTACTCAAGCAGTCTAGAATTTCTATGATATCCATATATTTTATACCCTCAAAAGTTTTTAAATCATTCATATAAAGAAGATAGTGGACTGGCCATGTGGTCGAGATTGCCAAAGCAGTAGTGTCGTGGCGATCTCAGACAGCAGGGTCATTGGTTCGAGTCCTGTCTCAGGGATGGGTGTATTCTTGTATGTCTATATGTGTCTGAGCCGTCCTTTCACCTCTCACTTTCATCATCATTCATCTTCCATACCCCCAGGACTAACAACCTTGTGGAGTAAATATAGGATCCAGCATAATGCTGATCCCCCCTGATGAATTACATGCCCAACATGTCTATGTGGTCCGAAGAAGACAAGGAGAAGAAGATGAAGAAGGAGGAGAAGTAAAATAGTGAATAGCACTGTGATATTTTACAAACATCAATAAAAATATTAAATTACAAAAGACTTAACTGAGAATCTTCAGGTAATCCATTATATAACGGAATGAAAGATTATCAGAAATAGCATTATTACATTATATGTACTTAATTCTATTTTACAAGTAGCACACCAATTCAATAAAAATTCAGTTATGACAAAGTATGATAATTTTCAAATCAAAAGTGAATAATCACCAGCCAAAGACCAATATTAACATCAAAATCATAATAAATCTACTTGCTTCTCAAATTAATTCCAATTTCAATCAAAATCCCAATATTCTGTAAATAAAATCTAAATGGATGAGTTTCACATTGCAGTTTTTTGGGGGGGGGGGGGGTTGGTTTTTTAAAATTTTTTTTTAATTTTATTTTTAGACATCACCTTCATGTAAGCCAATGTCGTCATGAACACTGTGATAGTATTTTATAATTTTAACAATTCCATCATTGTCTAGTACCACTAGAGATTTTTAGGTTAATTTAAATGTTCTCTATCATGTAATGTTAAGTTAGCAGTCTGTACAGTACAATTTTCTCACGTAAAATTTTAGATATGATCAGAGTAATGTAATGGTATGCCAATAATACATCTCTCTTGAATTATATATGTAACAGCTCACATTCATAATATTGCAACTGGTGCCCCACTAACACTATAGTCATTCTTGAAAAATTCTTCACCAAACAAAGTGTGGAATTTTGTGGAAGGAAGGGGGAGGAGAAATTTTTGAAAATTCGAAGTTTTAATAATGCACCTGTATTACAGAATTCAGTATATTGTGCTCTAACCTCACAAAAACTTCAAGTAAAAATTTGGAATGACTTTTGAGGAACTCTTATTTGTGTATTGGTGAAAAATACTCAGGAGTTCACTCAAAACTACTAATATTTTGAAAAAAAGTATATATGAAATGATTTAAAAATATAATATTGATGAAATACATGCGTTAAGAAACCTCTATCTTTAATAAAGTAGTTGTGGGAGAATGTCAAACAAAGTTTGCCTAGCAATTTTAGACATTCCAGAGGTTTTAATGAAAAGCAGCCTCTGAGATATTATTAAGCAAAGTTTTAAATACAAAATTTTAAGATTTTTTGAGAAAATCTTCTTTACGTGTTTCTTAATGAAAATCAGACATACATTATTTTTATACATGAAGTTTCCTCTATTCAAATAGAACTGTACAGGAAAAATTGGAGAGATTTTTGAGAATATTATGAAAGTGTCTTAGAATCTTCATGAGAAGTACTTGTAAATTTTAAAGATCCATTTCAAATTTTAAGGGCACCAGATACAGCAATCAAATGCACATCTGTGGCAATTGTTTATTGAATAATTCAATTCATTAAAAAATAGGGAGCCTTGGGTCACCAAATTTTCTATTTATTTATTGCACCTATTTTTTATGTCCTGGTTTTGGAAGTGAATCCAAGCCCTGACAGTAGCTGCTTAGATTTGCTAACCTTTTAAATGGCACACTGTGAATTCCTTTTGTTATCAATTCATTTTAACTCCTGTTTATACAATGATTGCATCAATCCTTAGGTAAGCAAATTTGGCAAATGATTAGGGTGATAACTGTCACAGAATTTAATTATGCTGTGTATTTAACAGAGTTCTTTTACACATCATTATTAGGATATTGCCATTGTATTTTCCACCTTTCAAAAATCCATTCATTTTCACTGGAATTGAATCCATGCTGAACAGTCATCCAACAGCCTGGGATTGATCCAGGGTTGAGCGGTCAATCAACCTGTTCATCTACCAATATGAGGAGAAAGTTAACTGAATTTGATCACCTCCACTTCATTTTGAACGAAAAATATTTTTATACATTGACACATTCTCTACAAACACAGTGTGAAAATGAATGCAATTATTAATGAGTACCATTTCAACTAATTATTAAATTACATCAATATTACCAATCAATCAATAACCGCCGTAAATTAGAAGCTGTCTCTGTGTCATCAAGGAGGGCTGCAAGATTCCCTAGTACCCAATGTAAGTAACTTTGTGGCTCGTACAGATCAAGCTTGAATGAATCACCGTACAAGTCACCCACTTGGGATAAATCTCTGAAACAAAATGGAAAAGCGATTGAATATTATCTTCCTTGCGCAAAACAAAAAGGCTCTAAAACTAAAAGGCTTACTAAAACTCCTTCAAACCAAGTAATCAATTGTCACCACAAAGCAAATAACAAGCAATAACAGCAGGTCTATGAAGGTTTCAAGGTAGTGGTTGTGGTCGCCAGGGCAATGACTGATTCTGATGACCTAAAAATTCTTTAAAATATAATATATAAAAATTAATGTTTGTTTGTTTGTTCATATTTTATGCATTGCCATACCATTCATCCGATTGCAATCAAACTTTGTCAACCCATTGCTTGCATTTGTGAGAAGGTTATAAGCATAGTACAATGGGAACGTGCGTATGTTTGTCACACAGACACAAAATGAGGGTGTTGTTAATTATGATTTAGGAGTTTATAATGACTCAAGTGTTCCTGAACAGAAGCTCTACGCAAACCACTGCACCATCAAGTATTAAGTGCATCTTCACAGCATATTCTGCCCCTACGATTGTGAAATATCAGCCGGAGTTTTTACTTGAACGTTATCTTGGACAAGTAAATTAAATTTCTCCAAGACAGTGTCATAGCGAATGCATGCTCAAACTTGAGGGAGAAACAATATTTGACAACCATGTTCAAACCCATACTCGTGAGAAAGTCTATTAAAATGTGTGTAGGCCATAGCATAAAACATGATTAACAATCACATGACCAGTAGCTTATGAAGTGCAATACATTGCAATAGCGAAAACATTGCCTGGTCCACTAGTGGCCTATAAAATGACTTGAAAACAAGGGGGGGAAATTGTAAACATACTCAGATTCACACAAGTGCAAGCAATGAGTTGTCAAAGTTTTATTGCAATCGGATGAATGGATGAATGATATGGCAGTGCATAAAACACAAACATTGATTTTGATATATTATAATTTTAAAGAATTTTTAGATCATCAGAATCTGAGTACTGAAAACCCAATATTACCCTGTGATTCATATCATCCTGCTATACAGTTTTTTTTATTGAAATCAAATTTTGAAACACTTGACATTGAAGAGATGAAATATAATTTTAATCATGCAGATTTTGTTTTGATTAATGCTGAACTATCATCTATAAATTGGCTGAACTATTTTTCAGAAAATTCGGTTGAAAATGTGACTAATTATTTTTATTCTATATTACGAGATCTCATTGATAAATATGTTCTTAAATATTTATTTGTAATTAATACAGGCAACAGTAACACTGATGGTAACCTGATTTGGCGCAGATATTAATATATAATGATTAATTGAAAACTATTGTATCACAAAATATATAGAGTTGGTGTATAGCGAGTTACAGTAGAGAAATTAATAGAGTTAAGTTATCCTATTCACAAAGCAAAATGTAGAGGCTTTAACATAGTTGAGATAGAATGAAATATGTAGTGTTCATCAATTTACAAAGCGATTGTAGAGCTTTTTGAAAGCATTGAGTGAGTATGCAGTCACAACAAGTTCGGGAAGGAGATTCCAAGCGTCTACTATTCTATTTCTCAGGAAATTTTTGTGTTGAGCCAGATTGTGTCTAGACTTCATCAGCTTCATACAGTGTCCTCTAAGATGCGTGTTGGTAGAAAAGAGATTCCAAGATATCTTACAGATCGGCGCTGTAATATCCATTAATTTGTAGGTTTCGATGATGTTGGCACGAACTCTTCTCTTGCTGAATAAGGGTGATTTCAATCTGTCAAGTCTTTCTTCATACAGGAGATGTTTGAGATTGATGGGTATGCGCGTCGCTCATCTTTGTATACATTCAAGTGCCTCGATGTCTTTAGTGTAATAAGGGTACCAGATTGCAGTCCCAAATTCTATTATTGGAAGGATATACGTATTGTAAAGAAAGGTGAAAGATCCCACTCTGAGCAAGTTAAAAGCTTTTCTATGAGTATGGCCTTATTTGCTTTCTTTATTATGTAAGAGACATGGATTTCCCATTTCAAGTCATCACTGACCATGATACCAAGATCCTTCATGACTTTCGAAATTGCTAGCATAGTAGATCCTAAGTAGTATGGTGATTTTGGATAATTTTTTTCCTATGTGCAGTACAGTACACTTTGACTCATTCAATGGTATCATACATGTCGTGGACCAGTCTTGTACGGCATCTAAGTCTTCTTGTAACTGACAATGATGAGTTAACGGGTTGGAGTAAAATTTGGCATCATCTGCATACATTAAGAAATTGGAGGCTTTGTTGATAGGGAGATCACTAGTGTACTGTATAAATAGAATAGGTCACAGAACGGAGCTCTGTGGAGCCCCACTTGTATTCCTTTTGATAGAAGATTTTTGAGAACGGATTTTCACTTGGTAACTACGGTCTTGTAAGGATTTTGATCCATCGAAGACTTTTGCCTCTAATTCCAAGTTGCTAAGTCTTCTAGGTCTAGAATATATTGTAAAGTCTATCAAATATCCCCCATGGTATTCTAAATCCTTAATTGTTAAATTAAAAGATAAATCTCTTGCACCTAAGATTTATAAATGTAAACGTTTAGATTTAGACTATAGATATTTTTTTACTTTGAGATCCGATTGTAAAACACTACCAAAAACCGATTATGATAAACACATCTTACATATACAACTTTCTATTTGCAGTAACATTAAATCTTTTTGGAGATTTGTGAACTATAATCGAGGGATTAAAGGTATACCGAATATTTTAACTCACAATGACAATATTGCTGATTCTAGCCAAACAATTGTCAATTTGCCTTTTCAGAATCCATATATAAAAATGAAAACATTGTCTACAACATAGAACATAAATACTCATATCCTGATATTAGCTTGAGTTCAATTACAATAACACAGATGGATGTATATAGGGCGATCTCAAAACTAAACTGCAAAAAGGTTTCTGGTCCTGATAATATATCCCCAATATTTTTGTCAAAATGTATTGTAAATATTACACAGATGTTGCACTTTTTATTTGACAAATCTATTCGAAATGGTGTATTTCCAACTATGTGGGAGAGTAGTCATGTGGTACCAATATTGAAATCAGGTGATCCTTCTAAGGTTGTTAATTACAGACCTACCTCAATCATGAGCAAGATCCCGAAATTATTTGAATCGAATAATTACCAACAAAATGACAAATTCTTTGAGATCAATATTGATTGATGAACAACATGGCTCCAGGCAGAAACGTTCAATTGTAACAAATCTGTTGATGATAGAAAATTTTTTGATAGAAAAATTAGATTTCTCTTCACAAGTAGATGTAATCTACACAGATTTTGCTAAAGCTTTTGATACCATCAACCACAAAATTCTATTAGGAAAACTTTATCATATTGGTGTTTGTGACGCTCTTTTTACATTGGCATGCAGATTCTATTTATTTAGCGTATGGCAATTACACATGCCCCCCTGCACAATCTAATCACAGTCTAATAAGTCACAATCTAATAGGTAGCCTCTCAATCCACTCGATCGCTGGGGGAGGAAGAGTAAACACATTCAGATCCATCACTCTGATATGACGTTAATTCACATTCTTGAGCAATGAGAGTGATTGTTTGGAACTCCGCACCACACTCGCAACTGGGAGATGTCACTTAGTTAGATTGCAGATTACTTACAGGAAGAATAGAAAATGTTAGATACAAATCTTTATTGTGATATATACCCTTATTTGTGATGTATACCCAACTTCAGGTGTCCCGCAAGGCTCACACCTAGGACCTTTTACTTTTTCTTCTTTTTGATTTCTAAATGATATTAAGTTTCTCCCTACCAAATTGTAGCTTTCTATTATTTTCTGATGACTTAAAGATGTATATTGAAAATAAAACCATTAATGATGTGGATATTTCCAAAGCTCACTTGAATCCCTACTTTATGGTGCAATTTAAACCGATTATTTTTAAAATCGACAAAAGTAAGGTTATTGAGATATTCAAATTCAAGGTCACCGGTGTGTTTTGATTATGAACTGAGTGGTATCAAACTGGAAATGGTCACCCATTTTAAGATCTTGGTGTATTTTTGACACAAAATTAAAATTTCATGATCATATAGATTACATAAAGAATAAAGCATTGATAACTTTAGGCTTTATATTGAGAATGGAAAGAATTTACTAATGTAACTGCTTTCAAAACTCTCTACTTTACTTTAGTTAGACCGATACTTTTATATGCGTCGCCAGTTTGATCACCCTTTTATACAGTTCATATCAAGAAAATAGAATCAGTACAACATAAATTTTTCAATATGATTTCATGGAAACTGGGTTTACAATCTTCTCGTTTGTCTCATGAGTATTCAATTGTATCTCAATTGTCTAATATTAGCTCCATTTATTCTCATAGACAAATACATGACATGATATTTATTTATAATTTATTAAACAATATTGTTGATTGTCCTGCTCTATTGTCTATGATAAAATGGAAAATCCACCATCTGGGACTACGCAGACCTCGAAATAATATAAACGATTAATTTTTTATACCAACTGCAAAAACTAATGTAGAATATTATGAACCAATGAAATGTATGTGCAGACTATATAACATGTTAGATAGAGACCTGCTGAATCTGTCAGTTATACAATCCATCGAGAAGCGAGGAAAATATTTTTGAATGATTTTACTTAGCTCGACTCTATATTGTCTACTTGAATACTCATAAATTAGTATTCTATATGTATTATTATTGTAAATATTATACCTATGTAATTGGAAGATTGCCTGTTGTTATACCAATAAATAAATAAAATACTAAAAAAATATGTATGAAAATGTACATATTCAATGACTTTCACAATTTTAAATAAATGTAGTCTTTGTTTTAGGAGGAAATGTAATCCTTAGCTCTGATCATCTAGAAAAGAAAAATACCATTTGAAGACAGAAAACATGCTATTTAATTAACTTTTTAAAGATAATCTACAAATAATAAGTATTATGCGTAAGGGAATAGGGTGACTCATCATGTGCAGATTGTTCAATGAAATGAATGCCAATTATTCACCAGCAGATTCTTGTATATGGAAAAGCTGCTTTCCACATCAACTGATGACAAAGGAGCTTACTCGACGTGTTCTAAATCACTGGATTTTAATTGCTTTTGGATGCCATTCATTACGAAATCTTCCCCTCACACTCGACTATTGGAGTGCAGTACTTTATGTCCAAACTTTCTGTCAAGAACACATGGAAGTTTTTTTGACACTTGTTACCAACATCACCATACACTTTTCGCAAAGTGTCTTCAGTTGTTCTTATTAAATCTATCACATTTTATAAAGGGATGTCTCTCTCCTGAAGACAGATAAATGTGGACGAAAAGGAGCCAAATCTACATTTCATATACGCTAGCTTTCCGTCCATTCCTCAGTCTGCAAACAGTTTGTGTAGCCCTTACATCTTGTGCATCAAGTGAGTCAATTATGCATTTTTCACTTTTGGAAAATAGTCACAATAGATATGCACAGGCATCCATTCACATGTTCCATCATGTGATAATAGGCAGCGGCGACAATGGAATGCTAGGAGGTTATGATCTCAAAGTTCCCTGCACGATGGAGCCATAACAAACGCCTTCTTAGTCTTAGACACAAGTTTGCATGAGAAAATTCAACTCTGAGAAAATTCACTCTAACTTCTACCACTCAGAAAAACATGAGACAGATTCATGAAACATTTTTTAACAAAAAATACAAAAAGGAAACAAAATGCGCAAAAAAAACACACCCACACCCACACACAAACAAACTTCAAAATGACAAAAAATTACCCAATAACTCTACATTTCTATCACCTCTTAGTCATGATAAACATATGCAAACAAACAAGATAGCCACATCTTGAATGCACCAATGAGAAGATGACATGTTATCAGTAGAGACCCGGAAAAATATGTAGTATAAGAGGTTGAAAATATGTACATAAATATGTAATGAGAACAAGAATAAGTAATAGAAATGTAAGAATATGTAATAAAAATGTAAATTTGGATATAATATATAATATTAAAATACACTAATTATAAAACGAAAATTTACATAATACGAAATTATATTTATAAAAATATTCCTAAAGAAATTTTAAATGTAATACATACGTTTGGAAATTCAGGTTAAAGGTCACAAAACATGGCGTCAGTGATACTTTTCACAACTAAGGTGAAAATGATATCAAGCACTGACGCAAACTTCCCGCAACACTAATTTTAACTGAAGCAAGCGCGCCGGACTGTGTGAACACTCGACCACGTCATCATGTAGCATACCTCGAATAAACAACATGCAGTAATAATGTAGGAAAAATTGCTGTTTGGAAAATATTTCTTTTTATGAAAAACACGTTATAAAATTGAAGAAAAGTGATATAATAAAAAGAATATTTCGTGAAAACAGCAAAATATGTAAAATATGTAATAAAGTGCTAAATATGTAACGAAAAAACTTTGATTTTGTGTTAGAAAAGCGAAGATTCGCCAAGATTACAATTTTTAAAGTGGAAAGTAGAAAGATAAAAAATATGTAATTACATAAAAATCTGGTCTCTAGTCATCAGAACACAAGCCATGCTTCTGACTAGACATCGGATGTTTAGGAAATGCCTAGTTTATTCTAATGAAAATATTAATATATAAATTCTGGGAAGTGTGTAGTGTAGGCCAATCATTAGGACCTATACATCTGCTGGGTGCTTCATTCTCCTGGCTTGTTATCTTGTTTTTTGATATTGGCTAATTTTAGATGCAACAGCAGTAAAATATATAAGTGCTTCTTTCCCCCAACTTTAAGTTTTTATTGCCTTTTTGGTGCCTATTTAACTCGCCGTTACTCGCGCATATTTTTATAACACCATTACTCTCATGTTAGATTTTATCTAACAACTGTTTATGTTGTATTTATTGTTTTATTATGAATCAAATATTTACATTAATATTTCCAGACATTTGTTATTGATTTCTATAACTTGTATAGATGAAATAATGCACAAAGATGACATGCAGGCTCATAATTTGTGCTTATAATAAGCCCTCAAATCAAAATCACAGTCATGAAGTGAAGTGTTATATAAAGTAAATTTATTTAAGAAAGGTAAATCATAGAATTCAATTAATTCAATAAGCAATATATTTTTACCATATTGAAACATACATGGACATTTATGAACTAAAATAAGCGTCGTCAGAACTACACTCATTACAAAGAAAAAGTTTTTCTTGTGGGTTCTTTTCAAAGAGGTTGGAGCAAATATTACAACAATGCTGCGTGAACCTGGATTACCTCTTTGGACAAAAAGCACATCTTTTCTCTCTTTGTTGCTTCCCGTCATAAGATTACTCTAAAACGAAAACTGAACTAAGTAATTGAAACTACAGCGAAGGGATAGTGGACGATATTCTGGCTAAATCTATGAATCTTACTTTAGATTTAAGGTATAAAAAACACAATCCAGATGAGATACTAAGCTTCTCTGATCTTCACGCAAGTAGTCAAGACACAAAATGAGTGTGTAACTGTCAGAAAAGTGGATGAGATAATCGTATCGAAAGATAAAATGGTTGCTCACACATGAGAAAATATCTAACATGACGCGCCGCACTAATCAACTTCTCGTATTGTTTCCCTTCACAGAACAGATAAGAACGATGAACGGATGCAGAGCTGAATTGTGTCCGAAGGCATTGCTCGAGCATTATCTCCGTGTGTTGAAAGATGGCAATGTTATTTAAATAAATCCAGAAATGTTAGATTTTTTCTAACAGCGGGAGTAACGGCGGGTTAAAACATTTTAGTGCCTTTTTAGGCATCTAAAACGTAAGTTTTTAGTGCCTTAACAACCAATGTCTACTTATGACAAAAACGACATAGACATAAACCAGAAGACATGGGTATGATTCCCAGTGGTAGACAGATACAATGAATAGGACACAAGACAGAAAATAATGGAAAAAGTTAACAAAGGAGGCGACAACAAAAAGTAAGACGTTTTGAAGAATAGGCCACCAACCAACTGCTGAGGATATCCCTAAGGATCGCATGTGATCTACTAACCATTACTACCATCACAGCTACTACTGCCATGACTACTACTACAGATGTAACTGCTACTACTTTGTGACTGTTACTACAGCCATTACTATTACTATAGATGTAACTGCTACTAATATTGTGACTATTACTACCGCTGCTGTTGCCACCATCACTACCACTGCTACTGAAGTAAGGGTAAAGTAAGAAGATAAAGGAGGACAAAAATGATGCTATGCATGTTCACTGCATATTATAATGACAGTATAATGCAATTCAATAACAATATATGGCCCACAAGTAAAAATACAAATTATACATGACAGGGAGCAAAAATTACCATTCCAGGTTCGAGAGAAAAAAATTAT